>OZ010746.1:61484267-62084267 GCA_963932245.1 Tachinus rufipes
ACTCAGAGCCGCCGTAAGCGGGTGTGCAAGACGTGCGTTGCACGACGGCGCTATGGCAGGGAGGCGCAAATTTATCTAAAACATTTAAAATTTAGAACTTAATTCCCGTGCATTTTTCGTCCAATGTTCCGCTCATAGCTTGAATTTGGTCGTTAATGATGCCGCCAATATCAGCCATGAAACAGCCAATTTTTTTAATATGGTTTAAGAAGTTTATATATTTTTTCAGAATCTACCAAAAGATGGGCTATTATTAAAAAAAACCTGTATCTAATCTTAATTTAAAGCCTTTAAGGTCTGGTCTACCAGAGTTGATGCTAGGAAAAGTAAAATGGTGCAAAATCCAACTACGTATTAATATTAAGTTTTGTGTAAATAATCTTAAAAATTTAATTACCGAGTTTCAAAATTATCTCTACGATAAATATTTTGAAGAATGTTAGAACAACCAAAACAATTTGCTAATGATGTTAATGTTGATTGTGGTTTTTCACATAATGATGAAGGCGCTTTACTAGACCCAAAAACACATTATAAAGTTAATTTCTTCTATCTAATTTTGGAGCAAACATTAACATCTTTGCAAAATAAATTTGAAAAGTTAACCACGTTTGATAATGTTTTTGGCTTTTTAGGTGATTTTTTTAATTGCTCCATAACATAAGATTTGCATATGAAATTAAAAAACGATAGCATAAGAGAAGCTGATAATGGTATTGATCTTTTCAATGAGTTAAAAGCTATAAAATTACATTTACAATCAATTTCATCAGAGAAGCCCCACATTAAATTTGAACTACAGAGGATTATTCAATATCTATTTGAAAATGAGTTGATTGTTTATTTTCTAAATTTATCAATGGCTATTAGAATATATCTAATTTTACCGGTGTCAGTAGCAACAGGAGAAAGGTGCTTTTATAAACTAAAAATTATTAAAAATTACCTCGGTTTAACAATGTAACAGGATAGGTTGAAATCATTATCAATGATAACAATTTAAAATTAAATATTGAATAATTTACCGATGGGTCAAAGAATTTTAAATTTTAAATATACTTTTTATTTTTTATTATGTAGTTTTATTTATATAACTGTCAAAAAAAAGTAAACAGTTTGGTGCACAATTTTAAAAATGTGACATATTTAAAGTAGTTACATAATCCCAGACATTTATAAAAACTCTGTATAACCTAACTAAGCTTTTGCTTTGGCAGGGGCGCAGAAGTTGTGCTTGCACAACGGCGCCAAACCATCTAGCGGCGGCACTGTTGCCACTAACTGCGTTAGTTTTATATGATAGTAGGCTATAATACTTAATGTCAAGCTATGAAAGGATTGACACTTGACAAACTAGAAATAGTCAGTTAGAAACATTTATTGACTAATCCGGAGTGTCCAGGCTTATTTCCAAATCATACTAATATGTGATACTAGTATGGTTTGTAGAAGCAAACAGCAAGAGAATGCAAGTGAATTAACAGAAGGTAAAAAGTTGTAAACGGATTTATGAACTAAGAATAAAATTGAACAAATTGCCTTCATTCATTGCCGGTATAATAGGCAACTTAATATACACAAAAATTATGTTGACTGTGGTTTTACTTATGCCTTTGACCGTTATAACATTTTTTTAATTGCGCTTACTTTTACACATTCTATGGTAAAAAAAAAAAAACGTTATTCTGGGATTTAAAAATGCTAAAACGGGCAAAGGGATGTGTTTAACACTTCAGCCAACATAATTTTTGTGTATATTAAGTTGTCTATTATACCGGCCACACTATTTGTGTCTAGCTGTACTCATAGAATTGTAAAATGTAAGAGCGAATGAAAGATGCTAAAACGAGCAAAGATACTCTCGTGCAATTTTTGTGTATATTCAGTTGCTATATATTATACATATCGGCAAATCTGTTTTTGAGTTACTATAGGCTATAAACTAAACTGGAAAACTATTTTAGTAAAAAGTAGAACTATCTACAACAAAAGTAAATAAAACAATAAACTAACCAAGATTATTTTCTAGTTTAAGAACTTTCCAACATGATTGATTATTTTATTTAGTTGTGGTTTATATGGTACATTAACGACGTATATTACCTACAGTCAATACAGTCATCCCATTATACACTCATAAAATGTATAAAATGTGAACACAGTTTATCGTAGTTTTTTTTAATAAATTTTTGATTTTCTATTAAAATAACCAGCTAATGTATTCTAAATATACACTTATAATGAAAGAAGTTGTCTCATAATTAAAAAAAAAAAATTTGATATGTTAACATGGTTATGCATGCAACCCTATATACTGCTAATTTCTGAACACTCCTCTAGACTGAAAACAAATCCGAGCATTTCCAATGAGTAGCAGTATTTACAAACGCCATCTTTTCAAAACTTTGACAGTCATCAGCGATCATCAAGTTCTCCAAAGTGTTTTAACGAAAATATTAAAAACCAGTGAAGAAAAATGTCTCGCGGAAGCAGTGCTGGTTTTGATCGCCACATTACTATATTCTCACCTGAAGGACGTCTTTATCAAGTGGAATATGCTTTCAAAGCAATCAATCAAGCCGGTCTAACCTCAATCGCAATGAAAGGAGAAGACACTGCTGTTTGTGTAACCCAGAGGAAAATTCCAGATAAGTTAATCGACGCCTCTACCATTACACATCTTTTCCAACTAACTGAAAACACAGGATGTGTTATGACTGGCATGATTGCAGACAGTAAATCGCAGGTTCAAAGAGCCCGTTACGAAGCTGCACAGTTCAAATATAAATATGGGTATGAAATGCCAATTGATACTCTATGCAGGCGTGTAGCTGATATCTCACAGGTATACACTCAAAATGCTGAAATGCGTCCTTTAGGATGTTCCATGGTATTAATTGCTTATGATGCCGAGCACGGCCCTTGTGTATATAAAACCGATCCAGCTGGATACTTCTGTGGTTACAGAGCTGTGAGTGTAGGAGCTAAGCAAACAGAAGCAAATAGTTACTTGGAGAAAAAATTGAAAAAGAAGCAAGAATTGAAACAAGACGATGTTATTCAGTTGGCAATTAGTTGTCTGTCGAGTGTTTTATCAGTTGATTTTAAACCGACTGAAATTGAAATTGGAGTTGTAAGCAAGGATCAACCAAAGTTTAGAAAGCTAGCTGAAAATGAAATTGATAAGCATCTTACCGCTATTGCAGAAAAGGATTAATTATGGATAAATACATCTTTTTTTTTTCAATATTATAATTATAATAAGAATATTAACATTTTCAATAAAAAAATATTTATAATTTTATTGTATTATTTTCAAATTCAAAATTTCCCTGTGAATGACATGAAGTTATCTACTTAATTTATTTTTGATAGATATATAACCTCACTTATTTTTGAAGTGTGTAGTTGATTAATAATAGTTAAATTAATGAGTATTTATAGTAATAGTTGAGTTAGTGTAAACATGATTGAAAATGCCTCTTTGAATCTCTTAAATAGACCAGATTTACAATTTGGAGCTGTTACATTTTTTGCTAAACTACATAAGGGTGATACTTGTGGAAGCAATGGATTACCACTAACTCCAAATTCGATTATTATTTATGGCAAAGCACAATTACTACGAACAATCAAGCACCCGTACTTATGCCAGTATTTGGATATAATACGTGGAAAACATGGTAGGATTATTTAATAGACTAATCATTGAAGCTGAATGAACTTTCAATTTCTTGCAGAACGTACTGTAGTTGTTTCTCAATATTGTGGGCAGCCTATTTCACAATTGATTGGTAAAGACACTTTACAAATAGATGATATAAAAAGGATTACATTTCAAACTCTTGTCGCATTGAATGAATTGCATAAACAAAAAATTGTGCATAGAAATTTAAGCAGCGACAATATTTTGTTGCAATTTAATAATGATATAAAACTATTTAATTATGGACTGTATAATATGACTGGATATGGGAAATTAGTTTCATTTCCCATAATGTAAGTAAATTGTTAATATTTTTATAAATTCTACAATGACTACAATATTTATGTATACTTGTATAATTGGTTGCAGTATTTAATATATAATATCATAGTGGTATGATTACAAAATCTGTAAGACTCCGTGGCGCAACGGTAGCGCGTCTGACTCCAGATCAGAAGGTTGCGTGTTCAAATCACGTCGGGGTCACATATTTTTTTTTAACAATAAAATTTGAATTTTAGTATTTATATTTAATTCTTTTGATTTGGTTATTAATTAATTTTTTAAATATATATTTATATTCATCTATCATTAAATAGTAAAATAAAAATTCAGTATCAAAATGAGATTTTTATATTATATTATCAATATTATTATAAAGTTTTTGTGTGTAAATGTCATGTATTTTTTAAAATCAATGTAATTGAGCAAATTATCTATATGAAATAATAATAAATTTGTGATAGGAAACATGAATTATAACATAGTAGAAGATTACATTAAATTATTTATATTTAATTTAAAAATATTTTGATAGTGCAATTTTGAGTCTTTAAAAAATTATATTTATTATTTTTACTGAGTGATATTTCGAAAAAAGTATTTTTTTGTTTATACTTGCCGTCATAAATATCACGATTCTCAGGCAAGCAATTTGTTCGGTCGGGTGAGAATCCGCTTTGGCGATGGGATTTTTCCAAAAATCAGAGTGCAAGCGACGTTCGTAAATCCATGTCTTCTAAAGACGTAAAAATAAAAATTGGATTGAAAACTGTTATATTTTTTTTATCTAAGCATTCTGGAGATTAAATTAATGATTTTAAACAATACTAATAAACGTAGACGTAGAATTGAATTTTGAAGACATTTAAAAAAAGAAAGAAATTGGTTAATTTGAAGAAATTTGGAGGAAATTAGTTTTGAAACAGCTTTACTCAATCTTTTTTAAATTCAAGAAATTAACACTGTGAAGATTAAATTGATCATTTAGACGTTACCAATAGGTTGATTCATATTTAAAAATATTTTTGATGTTTTATGTGGGGTGAAAATTATATTCTAGACATTTTGTATAAAAAAATAAATAAATTTTGAAGAAAATTGGATTAAAAATAGCTTTAGTCTGAATTTTTGTTGAATTCAAGAAATTGACATTTCGGAGGCTAAATTTATTATTTAGACAATACCAATAGGTAAATTCTTATGTAGAATTGTCTTCTAAAGATATTTTATTTAAAGAAAAAAAAAATAGTTTAAGTCTATTTTTTTGTTAAATTAATAAAATTAACATTCTGTAGGCTAAATTTATCATTTAGACAATACCAATATTCATATGTAGAATTGTATTCTAAAATTATATTTTATATAAAAAAAATGTTTATTTGAAAAAAAAATTAAAAAAACAGATTTAAAACAACTTTACTCTATTTTACACCACCCGTTTGTAGTATCACCTACCCGAGCAAGTGTTCGTCATTAAGATTGGATATTAATCCTCTTTTTCTAAGATAAAAACTTCTAATGCTTACAGAGATAAGTAACTCTCTTAATGACAAATTCCAAGTATTGTGGGTGGGTGGTCATTTCAGTTTAAACTATTTGATAATAATCATGATTTGGGGTGTTCTACATACCCACATAAAAGTTGGTCACCAAGAGTTGGTATCACCACATCCTCTTTGAATGGAGAAACATCCAATCCCTTGATAACAATACACTCCAGTTTAAACATGATATGGAATGTCACACTCAAGTCCTAGTGATCAGGAGATTGGTATCACCTCACCATTGCCTTTTCTTACATAGTCGCTTTTAACGCTTGCAGATGAGAAACACTTAGGCGAGTGGGCGTCATGTTCTGAAATGACCCACCAACTCGCTCAAGTATTTGTCATCAAGGGATTGTATATTATCATCACCTTTTTAACGTTTGCAGAACAGAGAAACTGTTTATTTTTTGATAAATAACGCTTGGACGGGCACCTCAGTTTAAATTAACCGTCCGTACTCATGTTTTGAAGTGATCGACTCTTGGATATCACTTTCACTTTTTTTATACATAGAAACTTTTAACGCGTGAAGAAAAGAGAAACTTCTAATTGCTTGATGACAAACACTTTAGCGGGTCGGTGCGTCATTCAAAAACATAAGTACGGACGGATGATTTGGACTGGAGTGACTGAGTGGGCAAGTACCCCAGTTCAAACTGTCCGTTTGTACTCATGTTTCTGAGCCCACCCATCAAGTTATTGGATGTTACCATCATCTCTTTTAACAATTAAACTTTTAACGCTTTATAACGCTTAAACGTTATTCTTGATAATTAACGTCAATATGACGGCTCTAGCTGCTCAGGGGTTGTGGGTGGGGTTTTTTTCTTTGTAGGTTCAGATTATTTTAATAATGGGCTCAAGGTCCGATTTAAAGATAGGTTTATTATAAATTAGTATTGTTTACATACATTTGTACAGATATTTTGCACTTCGCGGCAATATATATATACTAATTATAATTTCCGCTGAGCGATTAAAACTTCTCTCTTTGTCGGACCGCTGGGGTTAGATCTTAACTTCAAGAGCTTCTTGCCCCAACTATCGTTACATAAATATCAACGTTAAAAAACTATCAAATCTCTCGTTGCCTACCAACCATTCAATATTTCTATTTAAAAAAAACAACGCTTACGTTACACTCCCCCGTATTACCAAAAATTCGAATTACAACAATTTTCCGCCGTCAGACAATTCATAATTCTTTTTCCAAACTATCTGTTCCATTTGATATTGAACATCTCGACGCTGAAGATTATAGTTACGGGCGTTGCGTTCGTACGGTTCTCGCAGTTTTTGTTTGACCTTTTTGAAATATTCTTGCAACTTAGTCAAATTGTTCGCAAGTTTTTGCCTATCTGCAAAGTCGTAAGGACAATTATCCTCTAACTCCGAATATTGGTCACCCTCTGTACATAACTCGCGACCAAACATTAAGAATGCCGGAGAATAACCCGTAGCTACATGGGTTGCCGTTCTCATGACAAACGCAATTTGTTCTAAGTTCTTATCCCATTTTCGTTGAGTACCACGTATATACGATGCCACCGCTGTTTTTATTACACGATTTACCTGTTCAGTTGGGTTTGCTTGAGCATGGTACAACGGCGTATAAGAAATGTTAATTTTAATTTTTTTGCATAATTATTTAAATTAAACGAACGACTAACATATTGTCTACCGTTGTCCGTAATAATGTTTTTGGGTACACCGTACTGCATTAATAATGATTCTAAATGCTTGACTATTACTTCCGATTTTGACGATCTAATTGCAAACAAAAACGAGTTTTTTGTGAAACAATCCGATACTACAAAAATAAAACGATTCCGATTAAAGAACATAGGCAGTGGGTCCATAAGATCCGTACATAATACTTGATATGACCTATCAATGATGCGTTGTTTACCCATTAACCCACTTGGTTTATCTTGCACATATCTTGTAATATCAGCAAACATACCTGGCTAATAATATTTCGCACCGATACGTTTTGCAGTTTTGAAAATTTTAAAGTGACCGGCCATCGGGTCGTCATGGTTTTCAACTAAAACTTGATTGCGTAAGCTACGAGGTATAACTAATTTCTATGGTTCCGAGTCGTCTATATTGTAATGTCCTCCGCGAGACATATGAAACAGTTTATCTCCATCGTCAAGCTAAGCAGGGTACTGCTCGGGACTATCTTGAATTTGCGTTATCATATTGTGGTACCATTTATCGTAAGAATCACGGGATACATTTATCGTGCATATTTCAGCAACTGCACGCGATATTGCGTCAGGGACAATATGGTGAGTACATTCCCTATGAGTAATAGAAAATTGGTACTGTTGGAGCTCCATTAACCATCTGCTCAATGGACCTGGAGGATTCTTCATTGGCCATAACTATTTAAGGGAGTAATGAACGGTTATAACATGAAAAGTTGTAGCATCTATATACGGCCGAAATTTGCGAATAGCAAAAAGTACTGCCAAACATTCGAGCTCAGTCGTATGATTTTTTTTTCCGACGCGGACGAAGCACGGCTTGCGTAAGCTATTACTTTCTCTCGTTCTGGAAATTCTTGAACCAATACAGCACCCAAACCCTCCTGTGAAGCATCTGTCTGTACCGTAAATACTAACTAAAAGTCCTGACAAGAGAGAATTGGTGCTTCAACTAGACAATTTTTATATCTTCGAACGCTCTGTTTGCTTTGTCCGACCAGTGCCATGGTTTCTTTTTTGATATCAAAGCAGTTAATGGAAAAATTCGGGAAGAGTAGTTTTTTATGAATCGCCTATACCATCTTGCCACGCCGATAAATCGTCGGATATCCTTTTGGCATGCCGGTTTTCTTAAATTTAGAATTGCATCTACTTTATCGCTATCAACTTGAAACCCCGCTGAATTCACCACGTATTCTAAATATTTAAGCTCTTTGCGAGCAAATAAACACTTCTCTTTGTTTAACGTAAGTCCAGCCTTGTAGATTTTTTTTTTAACTTTTTTCAAAACATTCATGTGAGCCTCGAATGTTTTTGTAACTACAATGATGTCATCTAAGTATACAAAAACATTCGGGGCCTAATATTAAATCAATTAACCTTTGGAATATTTTGCCACTATTATTTAATCCAAAAGGTAATCTACGAAATTGAAAATAACCTCGACTATATACCAGATAGAGAATGCGGTCTTCTCTTTGCTATCTTCTTCCATTGGAACTTGCCAATAAGCTGAGGAGATATCTAGGGATGACAAATATTTGGCATCACGTAATCTGTCTAAAATAGAAGTTACACATGGTATGGGATAAGCATCGGCTTTCGAAACTTGGTTGATCTTACGAAAATCTATACAAAATCTAAATGATCCATTTTTTCCCTTATCATAACGACGGGTGACGACCAGGCACTTCGACTCGGTTCAATTACATTTAATTTTAGCATTCTGTTTATTTCCTTATTATCTGTTATTTTTGCCATGGCGGGCGACACTGAGTAATTTTGTTGCCGTATATATAATTCAAAACTCATCCAAGATATCTCGATCTCCAAAATGGCTGCTTCTCTCTCGTAGCACGTGCAATTTTTGAAAATTGCTCCACGTTGTTGCTCTACTTTATAACGCTTAAACGTTATTCTTGATAATTAACGTCTTTTCTTCGTAGGTTCAAATTATTTTAATAATGGGTTCCAGGTCAGATTTAATGATAGGTTTATTATAAATTAGTATTGTTTACATACATTTGTACAGATATTCCGCACTTCGCGGCAATATATATATACTAATTATAATTTCCGCTGAGCGGTTAAAACTTCTCTCTTTGTCGGACCGCTGGGGTTAGACCTTAACTTCAAGAGCCTTTTGCCCCAACTGTCGTTACATAAATATCAACAAAAACTATCAAATCTCTCGTTGCCTACCAACTATTCAATATTTCTGTTTAAAAAAACTAACGCTTACGTTACAGCTTGCAGAAAAGGAAAACTAACAATTGGGCGGGAACTCCGTCTGTACTCATGTTCTGAAGTTACCCACCAACCCGCCCAAGTGTCATCAAGTGGTTGGATATCATTCATCATCACTTTCTTTGACATTTCACGCTTGCAGGAAAGAGAAACTATTTTTTTAAATAAATAACACTTCAAGTGTGGATTTGTTTGTTTGTATCAGAGTTATTATAATTGTCATAAAACGTCAAAATATGTTTATGAGCTGTCATAAATGTCGTAAAATGTTTGGTATCTGTCTTAAACTTCATAAAATTATCTTGAGCTGTTATAAAAGTTATAATATATTCGTGAACTGTTATAAACATTATAAATTGTTTGATATGTCATTAATTGTTTCTGAGCTGTCATAAATGTCATAAAATATTTAAGAGATATCATAAACATCATACAATGTCCGTGAGCTATCATAAACGTCATAAAATGTTGCTGAGCGGCTATAAAATATTTGTAAGATGTTATAAACGTCATACAATGTACATGAGCTGTCAGAAACGTCATAAAATGTTTGTGAACTGTCAATAATTGTTTATAAACTATCATAAACGCTATAAAATGTTTGTGAGCAGTCAATAATTGTTTCTAAGCTGTCGTAAGCGTCATAAATGTTTCTGAGCGGTCATAAAAATTTTATGAGCTGTCATAAATGTCATAAAATGTTCTTAAGCTGTCATAAAATGTTTCCGAACTGTAATAAAATATTTGAGATATCATATACGTCTTAAAATGTGACCACAACCACAACCAATAGACCACAACTATCATAAATGTTACAAAATGTTTGTGAGCTGTCATAGATCTCATCAAATGTTCTTGAACAGTAATAAACATTATAAAATATTTTTGAGCTGTTAGAAACGATATAAAATATTATCATAAAATGTTCTTGAGATATCATGATTCTTATAAAATGTTTGTGAGCTGTCATAAAAGTTATAACATGTTTATAAGATATTATAAACTGTTTATGAACAGCCATTAATTCTTGAACACTGTTATAAAATATTTTTGAATTGTCGACAGATCAAGATTTGATTAGATCGTGCCGTGATGCAACCACCAACTGCAAATTGACAAATTGGATCTCGTTGTTTAGGTTATGTACCGTGATAAACTAATCACAATTTTTTTTTTGCAATTAGTAGCAGATTAGTAGCCATAGTTTTTAGGTTATGTTCTTTTTAAAACTATCAAATGCGAAGCGCCAGTAATTAGATAAATTTAATATATTTTTCAATATTTGCTTTTAAATCACACACGAACAATAATTTAAAATTAGTGTTGATCGAGCGGTAGTAAGCGGCTAGTTCATTTTATTCCCTAGCATAGCGTATGACCATACTGTGACTTCTTATAGCAACTTCACGGAATATATGAAGAGGGTGCAAAAACGAGCGTAAGCATGAGTGTAACAGAGCAAACAATCTTTTTGTGTATATTAAGTTGCATATTATACCGACCACGCTGTTCTGGGATTACTGTACCTGAATATCTTTTCTGATACGCACTAAACGAATTATAGGTTTAATAATATAATATTAATCAATCTGTATAATTAATTCTTTCAAAGATTGAATAAAAAAGGAAGTTTTTGGTATTATTAATTTTCTAAAGACGTGTCAGGTTTGTATGAAAATGATCTTTTTTTTCTTTGTTACGCAGATAATGGCCTTATGACATTGGTTGCCATTGCTTCTTCTTTTTATTATAGAGTTGACTATGTGCTCTATGCTTGTTACAGTTTATAATGCTTGTTACCATAGTGTCTATTATGAGGTTGGTGTTTAGATTGATGTTCACTTTTGTCATTGTTTCTTCTCTCTCTTACATCTGTCTATCTATTGTATATAAACACCGTATGTTCCGGAGTACCCACTTCAGTATGCAGTATCCATAGGTGTTGCTTTCTTGTACTTTTATTCTTTTTAGATAAGAGCCATAACTCTTATGACCCGTCAAAAGTTGGGTTAAGAAGTATGCTACTTTCCCATGTTAACGCATACCTCACGGCATAATATTTTTATCAGTTATCTGTTTTATTCTGCAGTTCAGTCCGGTATTCTCTATTTTTGTTACCATTTTATTATGGATTTTTGTCTATTTTTAACTTTCTCTTCTTATTTATTCTTTTTTTAATTATTTTTTTCTAATCAGATGAAGGAGATTTTGCATTTCTATCATGAGGGTTGTTTTTCTGTGTCTTATTTTATATAGCATGAGTATATCATTAAATAGTTTTTTTTTTGCCGTTTTTTTTTTGCTGTGTGGTATGTGTATCGCCTCATCTTTGTTTTTTTTTTTTTGGGTATTCATTATGTGTTGTTTTTTGTCATGTACTTATTTGGCTTGGCAACTAGAGCAAGATTGATTGCTTTATTGGAACTTATGTGCCCAAACAGGTTCATTGCTTTTCTCATTTTATTGTTTTTGCTCTATGTTTTTTTTTTGCACAGGTAGCATGGCATATTAATGAATGCATGTTTGCACACCAATATTTGATGGTTCTGTTTCTCACATCTATGGCATGTATCACATTTTTCTTTTGTTCTGCATACGTTTGCCGTTTGCTCTACACTTTTGCATCTACTGCAACAGAAGTAAAAAACGGTTTACATCTATTAAGAAATTCTAGTTTTTAAGGTACTTTTGAAGCTGTTTTAGCAATATGGTTATCCAAGAGAAGATTATGTGAGATTGTAATCTTTAGTAGACAAATTGAAGAAGATTTATATATGGATTAGTTGTTTAGTTTAATATTTGGTACTGATGATACTTCGGATTTTGATTTTGAAACAGTAAAAAGTTTGAATTCTTTAAACGGAAAGTTGTAACCTCAATAAGGTTGATATTTTCAGAAGGTATACCCACGGAAAGGGGTAAATTTAATTGTTAGGCGAATTTCCTGACATGGCCATATGACCAAACTGGAGCATATCTAACACTTTGTTTTTACGACCCAGTCTTTTTAAAATTAACAGGAGCAATTTCACACAAGAATCTCAATTTCAATCATCAAGACAGTGACTATGTCCCACACAGGCCTAATAAACACAAATTTCACACAGACAATCGCCACGCTCTCAACACTTAAGATATTGGATATTCATACGCACTTGGATGTACACGCGCTTGATGGCATTGCATCAAACACCACGCGAGACGCCTTTCAAGTCAATCACCTTGTTAGACCTTTTGCATGCACAACATCAAGCCACTACGTAATCTCAAGTTGCACCTGGGGGTTCCTGAACCAAATGGGGTCTTTGACCAAATTATAGTAGACTACACAGGTGTTTCTTGGTGTTATCGCACATCTCGACATCTGAGATCATGGAACAACCAATGCTCTGATACTGCTCCACAAATGAACAAATTTTTCAGCAAGATACCCTTAAAAAAGTAGAATTTCCACCAAACACTTCAAAATGACTAAAAATGTTTACACCGCACACAATGTGGAACTTAATGAGCGGAGATGATGCACAACATTATCTCCAACCATCTCCAAGTTTAGAAAACGGTAACACGTACCAGCCAAGACAAACATTACCTTGTGTCACAATATCCCCGCAAAAGATGTGCCAGTTGCGACAAAAATGCCGCTGCAGTGTTAAGTATTTGTTAATCGGTAATTAAAGGTAAAAAGTTATCTTCTTAATTGCAATCTTTCCGACACACAAGACTCATCACCATTCCTGTGCAGAAATGAACAATAAACTAAACCAAGTGTGATTTCCCCACTGACATGTTAACAATTCAAGAACCGACTTTTCTAAATAAAGGAAACTGTTACGGCGACAAGAAAGACAAGTTGAAGCCTATACGAACTTGTCAGAACAGAATCCAGATCTGAAAAGCAGCACCTCAGGTCGGCCGCAAGACTGCAGACAAAAACCGTTCAAAATCAAACCACCGACTTTGGTATTATTAGCACCTCAGTCTTCTTTATCTTTTCTGTCCTTTTTATAGCTGTGGTTTGTTCAAGCTTTCTTGACGGTTTACTAATTTTCTTTTCTTTCATAGTGTTTAGTTTAATACTGATTTTATTTTGTCTAAAAATGTATTTCATTATTTTCATCGCCGTACTTTTCCCGTTGTTTTAATCATTTTCTCTTGGATTTTCATGTATGCTGCTCTAGTTTTCAGCAATATCATTTTCTCTCGTTATGCCTCTATGTATATATACCTATCTGTTGTGTATGCGTTTGTTAGGCAGCATATAGGCTTTCCTTGTACTTTTATCAGCGCATTTTCTAAGTGGGGAAATATTTTCTTTGTCTTTTCAATCACCTGATTGTTCAGATCTCTTACTGTTTTCATAACTATTGCTAAGCCCATTTTCCATAATTTATGTTTCTTTTTGTTATTTGCCATCTCTAATATATTTTTTAAGGCAGTTCAAGTTCAATGTTGAATGTTTTTTTAGACAAAGCACGTCTAAAAACATTCAATCTGTTTTTTTCTACAATGTGTTTTTTTTTTCTTTTGCTTGACTTTCAGTTTGTGTGCTTATCTTACTTGTATTTATCATTTGTTCTCTTTGTCTGTTTTTTGTGCTTCTGTCTCTTCTTAGTACTCCTCTATAATTTTTGTTATGAATTTCTGTACATAGTGTTTAGTTTAGGCATCTTACCAAGTATTCACTCAGTCTACTAGCTGATTGCACTGTTTTTTTTTTTGTAGTGAGGATATCAGCTATTTGGGTTTGAAATGTCGTTAACTTTTTATTGTTTTTTGTGTGACCTCATTCAGCATGGTACGATATTTTAAATTTTTTTTGTTGGAAGCTATTTTGCTATGATACTCCCATCTTTGTTTTTGGATTTTTTACTCACATTCTTGGTGCTTTACACAGGGTGTAGTTATCAACTTTTTAATTTATTTCTAATATTCCTAGTTACACTTTACAATATTTTCTCATTAATAATTTAAAATTAAATTATAATATCGATTTTTCAACATATAAACCTAATTTAAATGCTGAACAAAATTTAAAAATCAAATTTGTTTACGAATCATAATTTTCTTGCAGTCAATTAACATACGCAGCTCCTGAGGTATATTTAAGTGGACATAATGGCGCAAAATCCAGTAATAAAGTTGACATATGGTCATTGGGAATGGTGTTAGCTGAATTAACATTAAATCAGCAACTATGGAACAATTTGAAATTGGGACAGAGGATTAGAAAAATTTTGAGTCTTATCCAAGGCAATACATCCGTATTTGAACGTATTGCTAGAGAACATAATTGTTTTGATTTATATGAGGTTTTATATCTATTATTAGTTTATGTTTATAAATATTTATAAAATGTTAATTTTAGAAATTGGATCCAGATTTAAAAGCGTTAATTGAAAATTGCTTACATGTATTACCAAGTGATAGACCAAGTTGTGCAACATTATTGGAGTGTGAAATGTTTAAAGGTTTTAAAATTACAGGAGAAGAAAAGAAAAGTAAAGTTGCAACACCATTTGAAATATTTACAATAAGTGAATTGTATCATTGGTGGCAGTTGGCTGGTGGAGATGTTTTGCAGGAATTAAAGAAGCAAGGTCTTATTCGTTCAAGTCCACCGATATTATCTCTTCCAAGGTATGAGGCCTTTAAAAATTATTAATAAAAATTAAAAAAAAAACAATTTTTGTAGTTTGGTTTTGATAGAAGGAAGCATATTGGGACAAGATAGAAATCCAACAACTTTATATGATCCTCGAGTTGTTCAAATGCCACTGGATGCTCTATATATACGGTTTCAACACATTCATATTACTAGTTACTATCCAATAATCCATAATAATTCGGCTATAATAAAGAAATCTGAATCTCCACCATATGATGCTAAAAATTTGCCATTAATTATAAGAGAAAAAGATCCCGAGTATCAATTTCATAGAATAATATTATTAAGAAGATTATTACATGTAAGTTTTTGTTGAAATAAACTTTCAATTACTAAAATTAATGATTTTAAGGGTTACCCATTTACCAGAGGTTTAATATGGCAAGAAGCATTGGAAGATATTCCACCACTATTAAGAGGCGATATATGGGCAGCTGTATTAAATGTCAAAGGAGACTATGAAAATAATTATATGTTAATTGATAAGGAAACACCTACACCTACTGATAGACAGGTAATAGCTCCAGAATGTTTTGTTTATTAAATATTCAGTGTTTGTTATCAAAGAGTCTTTGTAGATGCGAAAAAGTTTATTCAAAATGTGTTCTGGCAATAATACAATACAATATATTTTAATAAATCTACTTAAGCAGATTTTTTATTAATAAAAAAAAAACATTAAAGATAACGTTAGTATCATAAAAAGTATTTTGTAGGAGTTTACATTACTACATACTTAAACTACATAAACATTCTTCTACTGTCTATGCATCGACGAAGATGAAGTTCTTGACATATTAGGTTTTCTCATTTGCTGACTTTGTAATATTCTTTCATTCAACGTTTCTATAGTTCGTCCGCGTTAAGACTGCAGTGATGGGAGTGGTTTATAAAGTCAGTGTCACACAACTGTAATTGCAACATGTCCTCGTTGGTATTATAATACAGCTAATTTCACTTTGTTTATTATATTATAATAAAATGATTTAAAATTAATTAAAAACTTTAAAGCAGAAACAATATAGTTTATTGCTTCTTAATTAAATATAAATATGTTTAGTAGAAATATATATATTACTTATATTAGTCACTTTTAATACTAAAATTTATTAAAAAAAAAATCCTAGAATTGCATGACGTTTACTTATATTTAAGTTTTTGAGGTTATACTAAACGTCAACAACAAAAAATTGTGATTTACAGTTGAAATACATATAATTATTTACAAATGCGTTAACCTAGTTACAATAACGCAAAAATCTGATAAATGTTAAATAGTAAAAATTGATAACTAAATTTATTCAATTACAAGTAGCTTTCGATGGTTAAAGTGTAAAACCTCGTAAGTCAATTTTAGTGAATTTTACAGGAGAAGGGAAAAACGTTTAGTTTTGGAATTGATTGTTTAGGTGAATTAGATTTACTGGGTTTTGATAGATGGAGCCTGCAGTCCCATAGACTTAAATTTAAGTTACGAGGATTTGCAGTTTAATAAATGTGAATATATATAAACTTTTAGTGTAAAAAACGCGTAAACGGAAAAAAACGACTTACGAGGTTTCACACTTTAACCATCGCTTTGTTTTAATATGGTAGATATTCTATTGTAAATTGGGTAGGCTTCTAAGCCAACCAGAGCATTGTTTCCCAGTTGCCATAACAACTACTACTGCAGTCTTAACGCGAACAAACTATAGCTTTTAAACGTTTTTTTTGTTATTTTGGTATGTTTTTTGCACGACTTGAGTTAGTAAGATTTCTTTCCCAAATCATATGACCGCACTTTATTCCCAGTCAGTTGCACGTTTTTTATTGCATGCTATAAAGAGAGGACGTATTCAGCGCCAGCATGCTAGCGGAATATTGGCTGCGTTCAGAACGACTCATCACAACCAAGCATGCGTACTGAACGCCGCCGCTGATTATCGCTGAGTCATCGTTTGAGACAGCGCTTGTCATTTTACACGGTAGCCGACAGTCTAAAATAAACCGCTCAGCGGGCCTCAGCGCTTATCTCTGATTGATAACTCAGCCTTGCAACTGATGAGTCGTTGTCTTTTTTTTGTAATGGTCGTCTTTGTTTACAATACCGTTGCTTCTACGGCGACAGCATGTGTATTATCTTGTTAACGTGCGTCTTTACAGTTTGTGGTGTGCTATAATAGTTCTACATAAATATGCCGGACTTACAGTCTTAACGTGGAATCTAAACTGCACCTCTAAATCAGTTGTAATAAAGACTTAGGCGCAATCAGTTGGTTACCTGCATAGAACTACAGAACAAGAAAAATTTGAAAAGGAAAATAGGAAAGCAGACACGTAACGCTTTGACATCAACGCTAAAACCAAAGCAGGACAACCCGAATTGATAGTAACAAGAATGAAGATGGAAATTAAAATAATAACAAAAACATTGGAAAAAATTAGAGATGAAACTGAGGAATCTGGTAGCAGAACACACGAAATTAAGTAAAGAAATCAAAGAAGCAGTATACAAACTAAATATCCACACAGCAAGGCTGAACTAAAATGGTGGAATGGAGCCTTTTGAGGAACTATTAGAAGAATACTAAACACTGGTAAAACTGCCAGAAAACAGAAGGATGCGGGAAACCAAACCGAAAGTAAATAAGACAAGGAGAAAACGAGGTATATTAACCTGATCGAAAAAAAAAATGACAATAACCAAACTAGTGTAGAACAAACAACAGGAACACTGGGACAAATGTAGAAGAATATCTTATCATAATAATAAAAGCACAGTTCCACAAGAAAACGCGTTTAAAGAAGATTTCATGGAACCAGAAAGACCAAAATGATGTGTGACAAGAAACGCGACAATAACCAAAAACGGCGAGCTAAAGAATAGTCACAAGTAAATAAAAAAAAGTTATAGTCAATGCTACAAATGCCACAAAGTTGGGCAAGTGGATCTAGCTCTCATCTTAGAGCCAAGATAATTATTGTGGAGCATTAACAGGTCAGCCAAACAAGTTTTATGTGTAATGAACTTTGAAAGAAAAAGATGCCGCTCATACATCGACACCAGTATGTGCTCAACAAACATGCTGGGACATATAGTGAGGTGAACCTCAGTGACCATAAAAATATATACATAGAAAATCAAGAAGTGAACCCTAATCAGACAAAATTAAATAAACTAAGAACGGATGGATCTACAAAAAAAGAAGAAGGCAGAGCTTACATCCAAAATCAGACAAGAAACTGAAACAAGTAAGAACAATACACTATAGACGAATTGACACAAATGATAAAGAATACATGTGACAGCACGTCCAAGAAAATGCCACAGTCAACACACACAGGCCCACTTACTAGTGGAAAAGGCATGAAGGAAATTTACCCGAGTAAATCAACAATTCAATGCCAAAACAGGAGACATCAAGAAGTCAATAAACGGTTTTAAGAAACTAACATGACGCAAGCTATGCAAGTAAGTAGATAACCTGGAAACCAAGACTAATGTTGCTTATTACACTAACAGACGAGAACCAAAAGAAGGCAACCCAAAAGCTATTTTCAAGTGAATTAGAGATAGATCCATAACAGATAGCTCCATGCACACTAGAGGAAGCAAAATATCAGCGAAGGAGTGGGCTCAGTCGGCATTCCACAGGAAGTTGCTAAAGCGATTGCTCAACATAACCTTGAACTGATATGCGAAATTACAAATCAAATACTGAAGAAATATTTCTATCACAATGGAAAGTTGGCAAACTAATCTTTATTTAGAAGTGGACCAAACATGGAGGGAAAGGTCTTCAGACCAACATGCCTGCTAAACGTCAAGGGCAAATTAATGGAGCAGATCTTAAACAGGCAACTTCTAAGAGAGATTGAAGAAGATTGAAGACTGGCCGACAAGCAGTTTGAATTCCGAGAGGGACGCTATGAAGACCATACAAAGGTTGGCGGTTGAAACCGAGAGAAAACAATAGTACGTTGCAATCGTTACTTTAGGCGTACAAAACGCTTCAACTCTGCCAGGTAGAGAGATATTATGGAAAAACGGAAAGTGTCTCAATAAATGAGAAAAATCCTAGGAAGCTATGTAGAGAGTACCTGATGGGCAAAAGCCAAGGACGGAAATGATAAGGATGATAAGCGGTGTACCACAGGAGTCCGTCGTACTGAGGATGAAACTCACGGCAGGAACCCAACTAGATGGTTACTTGGTAATAGTGGTATGTGACAAAAGAAGGTAAGAAGGAGACACAGAATATGCAGCAGCCAGAATTGAAGCTTGGGTGGCAAGAAAGAGTACAGCTCGCACACCACAAGACCAAGGTGGCGGTGGTTATTGGGAATAACATCCTAACCAAGTCCTGGCAAAAATAGGGAATGTTGAGGTGGCAAGTTAAAACAAAATCAAGTACCTGAGACTTTTTCAGCGAAATATGCACTTTGGCTCTCATAATAAGGCTATTATAAGTATGCACTGATCGAAACGCACAGAAAAAAAATGATCACTGAGAGAACAAAGGAAGCAAACGAAAACCTGCTACAAGCAGACACAGCAACAGACGACGGTTGTTGAAGAGCAAAAGAGTCAATGTTGAACCACAACGAAGTAATGCCGAAAAGTGATGTGCTTTAGAAGAGCTTCCCTACAAAAGTTGTGATAAATAGCATGTATAGCATGTCGTATGCGAACAAAAATAACTGTAAGAATGGATGCAATTCTGTTTTCACTCGTTGAAGTTTTTATTAAGGAAGTAGCAATGCTTTGAAGCTTTGACGAAAGGTTGTATTAATTGAAAGAATTTTGATTTGGAAAATATTTTATAAAGATTTTGACCGAAATCAGATGCAACATCGCCAATAATGTTCTCTCCAGCCAACGGTGTCTTATTATCTTAGATAATATTCTCGCTAAGTTGTGAGACGATTAGTAAGGTGATATTTGTGGCTATCTTTTGTAATCCCAAAACTGCAAAACGGAGCAAAGCAATAATAACTTTTGTTAAATGTGGTTTTAGACGGTTATATGAATTGCGACAAGAAAGTTTTTAACAGGGATCTCAAAAATTTGATTTACAACTAGAATCAGGCATTGTAATAGTAATAATTTTAGTTTGCACCTACGTGCAATAGCAA
Organism: Tachinus rufipes; assembly: GCA_963932245.1. Classification (NCBI taxonomy): domain Eukaryota; kingdom Metazoa; phylum Arthropoda; class Insecta; order Coleoptera; family Staphylinidae; genus Tachinus; species Tachinus rufipes. The sequence goes on from OZ010746.1 coordinate 61,504,548, forward strand.
TGAAGAGCACAATGTATTTTGAAGTTGCGTAATAAACAATTAAATTAAAAATATATAAATAATTTGAAAATTTCGCTCACGTGTTATTCTTTCTTCTATTAGCCACACAATTGCTGAACCTAACCGCGCATTTCCTTCCTTTATCGTGGCGGCGCTAACGTGTTGTATCTTTTCTTAAATCTGTTTATATTTTTCAGATTGAAGTTGATATTCCTCGTTGCCATCAGTATAATGAATTGCTTTCCTCAGGCGAAGGACATAGAAAATTAAAAAGAATACTCAAAGCGTGGGTGTATAAAAACTCTCATTATGTGTACTGGCAAGGATTGGATTCATTAACAGCTCCGTTTTTGTTCTTAAATTTTAACAATGAAGGTAATTCTTTAATAAAATTGTAAATATTATGTTAAATTAAAATATTATAATTGCAGCTAAGGCGTTTGCATGTTTGTCAGCGTTTGTGCCAAAATATTTGCATAAGTTCTTCTTGAAAGACAATTCAGCAGTCATTCAAGAATATTTGGCAAAGTTTTCTCAATTGATTGCATTCCATGATCCAGTATTAGCAAATCATTTACATAATATTGGATTCATTCCTGAATTATTTGCCATTCCATGGTTCTTAACAATGTTTTCACGTAACTATAAAAAATAATTCATTTTATATGGCATTATAATGTAATATGCATTATTTTAGATGTATTTCCACTACATAAAATTCTACATTTATGGGATAAATTATTATTAGGAGATTCGTCATTTCCACTTCACATTGGATTATCCGTACTAACTCAATTAAGACCTAGATTATTGGCTTCTGGTTTTAATGAATGCATTTTGTTGTTTTCTGATTTACCAGAAGTTGATATAGAGAAATCTGTGAAGCTCTCTTTAGATAGCTATAGCAAAACTCCTAAAAGTATTACTACTAGAATGCATCAGAATACAAAGTTTTACCCAATTGATAAATTGGGATTTGTAAGTAAATTTGCGCTGATAATATAATAATTGTTGTAAAAATACTTGTGGTTATAGGATATTGAAAATGTAACATTGGATGATTTGAAACGTGAAAGATGTGCTCGAATTAGTGCCACTGATGTTATATACTTAGTAAAAAATAAACCAGATAAAATATTGGTTGTTGATATTAGAAATCCAACGCAGTAAGTATCTGCTTTGTTTGAATAAATATCTAACAAAATGTGTTAATACAATCAAAAATAAATGGCAAATAATAACTTTATTTTTAGATATAATCGTTGTGGCGTTATTGGAAGTATCAACATTCCATTATCCAGTGTCAAATTTGGAGAATCTGATGTTGATACTTTAGGTCCTCATGGTGCAATATTATGTGGAAGTCGCAATAAAACGATTGTTGTTATTGGAGCAGAAGACACGGATTTGGAATTGGTAAGAATAGACAATTTACAATAAAATTATAGTTAACCCTCTAAGCATTTATGTTTTCAGTTTCCAAAGTTTTTGTTGGATTGCAACATAGTAAGAGTATGTGTTTTACATGGAGGATTTAATATTCTTTTATCAGTTACACCAACAATATTAACATCGCAAAATATATGACCAAAGAATTTAATCAAAATGAAAGAGGTGGCAAATTAATGTGCTAGTTGGTTCTTTTGTACAAACCAAATAATATATACATGCTTACTTACCTATGATGTTAATTTATTTATCATCTCATTAATTTATACATCAACAAACATTTATATTTTATGTAATAAAAATTGCTATAATATTCCAGAAAATTTGAACTTTTATATTTTAATACACACTTTATGATTTAAATTATTGCTAAATTTTGTGATAATTAATTGTGTCGTTCTTTTGATAAATAGCAAAGGTAAGTTTAGTAAGGTAAGTAATTTGAAAAATATTACAATTTTTAAATATTAATGTAAAAACTTCTAATAAGCGGCCGGATTTTGTTGTTGAATTACTTTAAACATATTATTTATTTAAAAAGTGATAATATTTTAATAAGTAAATAAAACAACAATGTTTTTACCACTAATTTATTGTTGTAAAATTATATATAAGGCATATACAATTTTACAAAATACATTTCACGACTTAAGTTTCAACGTTTTACGGTCATTATCACTTGATAATGAGATTTGCATCAATTTTCAGGGAAATCACAAATAAATGATCATTTGAAAACCAGAGTGATTTAAGTCACAAAAATTTTACCTATGTTGCAAATAAAAAAAAATAATTTTTAAGGAAATTTATGTTATGCTATTTAATCTATACTCTGAAGAGATATTTAGAGAGGCCATGAGTGAAGAACACACTGGAATCACAATAAAAGGTCAGACGGATAACAACTTAAGGTATGCCGATGATACTGTTATTATAACAGAAAATCTTGCAGATCTTCAGAGTTTAACAAACAAGCTAAACGATGTTGGTTTACAATACGGTCTCAAGATGAATCTGAAAAAGACGAAGTACATGGTCAAAACAAAAGGCAGAACACAACATCAAGACTTGTACATCGACAACACGCGTATAGAAAAGGCAACTAAATATAAATATCTTGGAACATGGATAACCAATACTATAGACCAAACACTAGAAATTAAAACCAGAATTGAAATGGCCAGAAGCACATTTCTTAAAATGCGTGTGATTCTTTGTGATAGACAACTAAAACTTGATCTGCGTACAAGAATGCTAAGAGGCTACGTGTTCTCCATTCTACTATATGGAATGGAAGCATGGACTTTAAAGCAAACAGAAATAAAAAAGCTAGAAGCCTTTGAGATGTGGTGTTATAGACGAATGCTAAAAATATCGTGGACGGACTAAGTGACAAATATTAGAGTAGTGGAACGCATGAGCAAACAACGTGAAATCATGCACACAATAAAAAGAAAGAAGCTACAATATTTAGGCCATATATCTAGAGGGGAAAATTATAAACTGCTTCAACTGATAATGCAAGGAAAAGTAATAGGCAAGCGGAACATAGTAGACGCAGATACTCCTGGTTGCGTAATCTGAGAGAATGGTATGATAACACATTCCAAGAGTTATTTTGAGCTGCCGCTTCCAAGGTGAAGATAGCGATGATGATTGCAAACCTCCTGAATGGAGATGCCGTATAAAGAAGAAGAAGAAGTTAAAAACAAATATTGCAACAAAATTTTCACTTTTTTATAATTTTTCAGCAACGTTTGAACTTTAGGATCTTTTATTTCAAAACACAGTTTTTTGACTTACTAAGCTTAGACCACTTTGGTTTTCAAAGGCTCAAATATTTGTGCTTTCCCTGAAAATTGATAACGCAGAGGAAGCTCTGGGCCTGAACCGAAGTGAATAAGCAAATTTCATTTATTAAATAAGGTTCTGCACATTTGTTTATATAGGGCGGTCAGAAAATAGCGGATAAGGTTTAGGTAAAGCGATTTTTTAATTAATCTTAAACTGACAATCCTAATTCAAAGTATAAAATGTAAGACTAGAACTAGTCTTTGAATTATATTTTAGAAATTTATTGCTGTTTACAGTCAAGTTGAATTGTTTAAAATTGCGTGGATGTAACTAATTGATTAATATCATTACTTTATATTTTTAACACTTCTTCTGCACCATTTTTACTTAACTTATGTACATATGACAACCTTGTACAAGCTGGTCACTAATTAAAAATTGGCCTGGGGTTAACTCTTCATGGGTGATAGGGGGCGTGAGTTTAGGATTGTTTTTGTTTGATATAATACAGTCGTCATCTCTTTATGCGGATCGAATTAAATAATAATAATAATAAACGACACACATAAGATATTACATTAAGTAAAATATAATAGTATGATGTCAAAATTCAGCTCAATTGAATTAAATTCAATCAGCTGTTCTTCCATTTAACCACTAAAATTAATTGAGTTACTTTCTCGGAGAGTATCAATAATAGCTGAATACAACATACAGGACAAAAATTCGGCAATAAAAAAAACAGTCTATCTACTATCAACAGAAGAGTTAATATTGTTCCGAACAGCTTTATTTAGCTATCGTTAGTACTCTCCGAGAGAGTAACTCAATTAATAAACTATTCAATAACAGTAGTTTTCAGACTTCTAATAAATAAATAAATAGTATATAATAACTTTTCCTTACCTTTATGTATTTTTCATATATGAATGTTTATATAACAATTGCACCTATTAATTGTGGAATTAAAAAAAATTCTCGAGTGCTATATCACTCGTGAATTTTAAATCTTCAAAAGTATTTCTAATAGCTAAGTAATGTAGTGTTACTGATAAACGCTGGCCTGGGAGAATTTCAACTTGCATAAAAGTTTTTTTTTTTAATTTCAAACTTAACTATTTTCAGCAGTTTATCAAATGATATACTCGCAGAAAGTTTCGAAAATTATTTGGTTTGCTTAATAAATTTTTATGGGTCAACTTTTTTTTTAACACCAAGCCATTAAAATAGCTACACAATTAACTTACTCAAAATTATTGCACTATCTTTTTGATAAAAATACTCGAAATAAATTCGTTATTTAATGTTTGCTAAATATTTTTAATAGTAAAATTTTGTTTTTAAAATTGGTTATAAGTCCCAGGTGGAAATAGGTTTATCTAATGGATGTAATATATAACTGGATAGCTGACTCCCTATATTGATGCGTTTCTATAGTGAAGCAAATTATTTTATGGCGGCCATTTTGAGTGCAACTTAGTGTGTGGCCACAACGGCAATCCGACCATCGAACAGCGCTCCGACCATCGAACAGCGCTCCGAGCATAGAACACTAAAATGTGTTCTAAGCTCGAACTTTCGCTCACCGGTCGAATCTCTTATTTATATTGAACTGAAACTTTTTTAGCGGCGTGAGAGTAAAATTATTACATTCTATTTTTTAATTACTAAATAGTTTTTCTCTCACGCCAATAAAAAAGTATCTGTATATATAAATACGAGGCTCGAGCGGTGTGCGAGGGTCCGAGCTTAGTTAGAACACATTTTAGTGTTCTTTGCTCGGAGCTCCGTTGTGGCCACACCCTAAAGTAATACAAAACAAATATTAAAAACATCTTACATTCTATTATTTTAAAGTTTTAAACATTTAATACATACGTTGTATGTTATTAACAATAAAATAAAACCATTTATATAAACCAGACAAAAATTGGTTAATTGTGTCCAAAGTTAAGACCAAAAATGTGTTTTTAATAAACAATTTATATCTTTTAAATAGACATACCAACTTAAGATAAACTGTTGAACAACATTATTACACGTATTACTGACGTTTTGTTATCTTAGTCAAACTTTGTGTATGCAGTGATTTTTGAAAATTCCTAAAAAAAAGTAAACTTGCACAATTAATTTATAAGCAATAGTACAAAAATCGGCAACAATAGTAAAGCAGCACAAAGTATAAGCTATTTACATAGTGCAATTAAATTTTTATTTGTAAACGCTTTGTTCGTGCCATCTGCAATGAAAGTAATTTTTTATATGCGCAGCTTACTGAATTAAATCCTCCAGTGGAATTACCAACTAAAATAAGTTTAAACATTGTATACATTATATGCATTACGTATATGGTAACAATGTTGAAATTCTGTGAAAATTTACATCAAAAACTGTTGTTCTGAAAATTAATATTATTTTGTTCTTTTGCACGCCGCTGATTTATTTATAAACCGATTTTCTTGAAACTTTTACAAAACTTTAACGTTATCATCATATACATAATGCATATAATATAATACATTGTTAAAACTTATTTTAGTTGGTAATTACATAAAAAAAATTAATTCAGTTTATTGCATATATAAAAAATCACTTGCAATCTAGATGGCACGCAAGTTACATGGAAAAGCAACCTCAAACTATAAAGATGCAACGCAGCTGGGATCTTCAAGGAAGTGATAACAATTCTGCGAATAGAATAAAATTGTAAACACATTTTATCACGTTTTGTCTTATATAAAATAACAGACACGCGTAATTATATTCAGTCTGTTTACTACCTTGTAACCATCGTTCATTAAATAAATAAAAATATTTTAAAAATCAGTTATTAAAACCAATCAATAAATTTGGCGCAGTCGGTAGGATTCGACAATAATTAACGCTAGAGAATTGCCGGGTTTAGTCGCCCCGTCCTGTTGTGGTGCCACTAGTAGTAATGTTATAGAAAAATATTATGTCTTCATGTTTTTGGTTAAAGATTTGAAGTTATATTTAACGAGTAAAAAATTAACAAAGAATGAATTAAAAACGTCACTTTTTAAAAATTAATTGCTTAGAAACGATTTATTGCATCAAATTTCTACAAATTTGAGGACACAGATTGGACTTTCTTCTACAATGTGTGAACATTTTATTCAATTATATTCAGGCGTTTTCTTGCTGAGTTTGATGCTGTGTACCCTTATAATAGCGCAACTATTCTCCCCCTTAAATGAATTAATAAGATTTATCAAAAATCAATTAAATTGCGAGTATCAACTCCTAGTGCCGAAAAAAAACACAAAAAAAATCAAGGCAGATCCAAGTTCCAACGAGTCAAGAACATCAACTCATTGCTACAAAACCCCGGAGCAAGCGAACAAGTAGGCAGGCAGGCGAGCAAGCGAAGGAACAGACACAGCCAGAGCGAAGAATAAGATTGTAAACACATTTGATCACGTTTGTCTTATATAAAATAACAGACACGCGTAATTATATTCAGTCTGTTAACTACCTTGTAACCATCGTTCATTAAATAAATAAAAACATTTTAAAAATTAATTATTGAAACCAATCAATAAACTTTGCACATAAAGTTTATAAATAAAAATCTAAATGCAGTAAACGGTTAATGTTTTGTTATGTTTTACGATTGTTGCCGATTTTTGTACTGTTTCTTGTTATAGGTTTTTTTTTTTAATTTTTAAGTTTTTTTTAAACTACCTTACCACAAAAACTCGTGCATGTACAAAATTTAACTATAATATGTAGTAAAAGGTCAACAATACGTGCAATAATGTTGACTCAAAATTTGGTTTAAGTTGATAGGTCCGTGTAGAAGATATTAATTATTTACTACAAACGCATTTTTGGTTTTAACTTTGGATCCAATTAACCAATTGTTGTCCGAAACATTTTAATAGTTACTTACTAGTTTATTTTTAAACAGTTAAATATGTTTTAACTGTTTAAAAATAAAAAAGTATGCTGTTTTTAATATATGTTTAGTTTTATCAAGTCACACACAAAATGGCCGCCGTATTATAATTTGCGTCACATTATAAAAGAGAGTCGGGTATCCAATATATCAATAGTTTGTCTATGTTGCTAGTAATCAAGTGGCAGTAGAGACTAGACATTTTTTTGAGCGATTGTACAATGTTCTCAAAACCAAATGGCAACCTTGTTGCCAACTTAGGGTTTTGGTAAAATCTATATTTTGTTTTTGTAATATATTGAGAATTATTTGTATGTTTTATTTTATATTTATTTGTCGAGGTTATTTTTTCTTATATATCATAATTTTATTTCTACGATAATAGGTCTATTCCAACGCACAATGACCAAAACCATGACATTTGTGTGCATGATTTTTTAAACTTAATATCAGATTACTGAACTGCGGCTATACTATGTAGAACCTCATAAAGAATAAAAATATTATTAAAATATAACCTGAAACATATTAAATGACTTACATGTTAAAATGTTCTATTAAAACGGTGCATAATTTGTCGCAGGCTCGAGTTCCAGCTCTTGCAATGAATTTTAATAAATTATTTCGTTTATTAATTTAAGACATTAGTCTAATATATGATTAGTGTCCATTTAACCATAATTACATTTAATACGAAAGTGTGGATGGACCAGATACTAGGCTTTGTCAGTATGTACAGCGCCTCCATTCTTTTAATTAACAGGTGCGATAGTATACAGCGAAATATGATAATTCGTGTTTGAAATTAAATTTTAAACAAAAAATACGAAACAACTTTTTTACAGATCGGCCTTTGTTTTGTAGATATCGAAGTTCAAACTTTTAAAACGACCCTGCAGTTGTTTTTTGGACAATTTTGAATTTCAATAATTTAATCATGCTGAGTGAATTGTGTAATTTTTCCCCAACATTGATCGGTAAAGAAAGTCATTATAGATTTAAAACTGTCTTTTTTTAGATAATTTTTTATTCATTGATCTTTTTCTACACAGAGGTTGCATCTACAAATCAAATAACAATAATATTAGACAGACATGTTCCAAAGTCAATTCGGCGGTTCAGCACTGATTTATGCAAACTACTTAGCAAGGAAAAGCGTTACCACAAGTTATATAGTCAACAAAAAACTAATTATAATCGAAAAAAATATTTCAACCTTCAAGCAGAAACAAACGCCGTATTTCATTGGGCAGAAAAATGTTTACTACTGCAGCTGAAGCAAAACTTAAGAGCGATCCAAATCAATTTTGATCATACAATAATTGCATGAAAAACAATTCAAGAATTCCATCACTTATAGTAGAACTATGTCGTCAGACCAACAAGAAATCGTAAACTCATTTGCTAATTTTTTTAGTAGCCTTTACAAAACTTCAAATTTACCATCAAATTCTAATTCCACCAACAATACTATTCTATTTGGAATTAAATCCATATCATTCGATGAAGTTGTACAAGCTTTTAAACGTCTAAAAGCAAAGTACACGTCAAGTCCTGATGACATTCCTTCTTTTTTAGTCAAAGACTGCGCTACTGCTTTAGCAGATTTACTACTTTATTTGTTTAACTTAATATTAAAAACTTCAATTATTTCAAAACTATTAAAAATTGCTCGTATCAGCCCAATATTCAAAAAAGGAAACAGAAAAGACATCAAACTATTGTTTAATTACTTTAATTAACAACTTTGCTAAAGTTTTTAAACGAGTAATAGCAGAACGGTTTTATTTTGGAGTAAAAAGTGTAATATCAGTTCACAAGCACGGTTTTGTTAAGAAGAGGTCTACTGCGTCAAATTTGCTTTGTTTTACAAATTTTGTTTCCACATTGCTCGATGTGCAACAGCAAGTGGATGTAATATACACTGATTTCAGTAAAAAATGTGGTACATTAGATTACGGAATTATAATGGATAAACTACGTGTTGTTGAATGCGATAACAACCTTTGTCACAGTCATATCCTAATGACCGATAGCAGTTGTTGAGATATGTTCCCCAAGGGTCTAACTTAGGGCCATTAATTTTTATAATTTTTTATTAATAATATTTGCAAAACCTTAATTGCATATCACTTTAATCTGACATTCAAATGTTATCTACGTTGTGTAAAACAAATTACTTGCAACTAAGTATATCAAAATGCTGTGCAATAACATATTCTTGCAAAAAAATCAAATATAGTTTTTGATTATATTATTGACAACCAGCCTTTATCAAAGATTACGACTTGCAAAGATCTTGGTGTGCTGTTTCGTAGTCAATTAACATTAATGCTAGTACTAATAGTTGGAAATTAAATCTCGGATTGATCCTGGATTCATGAACCCAAGGTTTATTTTGCTAATTGTTGATTGGTTCTAAGCCAATTCACGGATATTGTGATGGTGACTTTAGTCGCAATTGGCTAATGTATTTCTCGTTTAATTTTTGTATCGATTGCAACTATAATCAACATCACGACGTCCGTGAATTGGCTTAGAGCCAATCAACAATTAGCAAAATGAATCTTGGATTCATGAATCCAGGATCAATCCAAGATTTAATCTCTGTCTATTAGTACAAGCATAAGTAGTCTATTTGTAATTTATAAGTAGAAATAAAGTTTATTATTATTATTATTATTATTATTTATTATAAACAATATTGTCAACTCAGCATTAAAATTGCTAAGATTTAATATTAGGTCATTCTCTAATAAAGAATCATTGCACATACTACGGTGTAGTCTCCATACTACTTAACTTATTCTTACGCTCTCGAAAAAGTTCAAAAAGTTATTTAAAGTATATGTGTTATTGAAAAGATAGCCACTACCCGTTTCGTAGTCTTACAGATTATGATGTCCTATTAAACCATTTTGATTTTGTCTCTCATCAAGATCGTCGTAGAAATGCTGATATATTGCTGGCCACTAAGCTGGTTTACGGAGATGTGAATTGTTCAATCCTATTAAGTAGTTTGAACTTCCATGTACCAAGACTTACAGCTAGAAACCTACCAACATTTACTTGTTTATGTTGCACAGTAATTTAGGACTAAGGGCACCGATGAACAGAGTAATGAATGCTGTAAACTATTTTTGTATAACTTTTGTTTATTCATATTTTTTGTTATAATTACTCTATATAACTGTATCATATTATTCCGGTTTTCACCATTCTCTTTAAAATAGTTGCCCCCTAGCTGGTAAATTATTTTATTCATTTATTTCAATAAATACCACCTAAAGTGCAAATACAGGTTATTTGTTAAATATTTTTTTTTTTTTTTAGTTTGCTTTTTGATAAATTTTTTATTTTTAATTGCGCATTTTTTGACAAAAAAACTGGCCTCTTACCTTTGCCAGAGCTATTTTTTACGACTTTTCAAGACAACTTTATTGTTTTTGAAAAGAGGAGGTTGCGGTTTAAACTAAATTGTTTAAAAATCAACAAACATCATTTTTTTCCCAAGAGTATCAAAATATTTCAGTGGCGTTTCCAAATTTTTTTTCAAAGTAAAATAATTAAATAAGTTCAAAAAACTTCATGCCTCAATATCTCTAAAACAAAAGCCGATCGGGAAAAAAGTTATTTTGTATTTTTTGTTTAGAACCCACACATTTTTATTTTTTGCCTCCTGTTATAAATCATTTTTTAACACCATACCTACTTCTAATATAAACAAAAAATAACTGCACCACAGTTCATTCCTTAAAAATGATTGCTTTTTTATCTTTAGTTTATATTACATCACACAAGATGACACTTGAATGACAGATCTAGTACAATGCAAATTTTCTATAAACTGCTGATGTTCAAGTTATTGATATATATATATATATATATATATATATATATAATCGGTTTAGAACGTCTTTTGACGTTCTCCGATGCCCGTTTTCCACTCTTTCTTATTATCCCACTGTCCTTCTGCTAGGTTCTTTGCAGTCATTGCCGTTTTAATTCCCTGAATCCACTTTTTCTTTGGTCTTCCTTTTTTTCTTCTTTGTTGTGGCATCCATTTCATTGCTTGCCTAGGAAGTCTATTTAAGTTCATTCTTTTAACATGTCCTTACCATATTAATTGTCGTTTTTCTAAATCATCATAAACTTTTGGGATATTATGGAGTAGTTAAACACGGTAGTTAATAAATCCAGAGTTTAATAGTTATAGTACGTTCTTACGCTGTTGAGACTCTCTGCAAGACTGACTGCAACACCGCAGGTAGTCTTGCGTTACAATACACATACATGAATATATATTAATAGTTATACTATATGCAACCAACAATACATTATTTCAACACCCTAACTTATTAAATAATCTTAATAGTACTAAACTACTTATTAAATTTTAAATATAATTCAGAAATAATTTATTTCTTGATTAAACTAATCTGCATATTTGCATAATCTAATATTTCTTTAGAAATTGCTTTAGTTAAAAAATCCGCTATATTTTTGTTTGTCGCGACATAGTCTAACGTCACACTTTTGTTTTGGATCTGATCACGCACGTAATGATGACGTACATCAATATGCTTTGACCTTGCCCGAAACTGGTCTTCTTTAGCAATTGCTATCGCACCTTGGTTATCGCACCACAAATCACATTTAGTCGCGACACCTTCTTTATTTCCACTGAAATGAGGTTCAAACTGCCTCAACCACATAGCTTCTTGCACAGCAGCTGATAATGCCATGTACTCTGCTTCGGTGCTTGATAAGGCGACGGTGTGTTGCATCTTGCTGGCCCAAGAAATTGCACCTGACCCGAAGTTGTAGATGTAGCCGGTGCATGAACGACGTTTGTCGATGTCGGACGCCCAGTCAGCATCTGTAAATCCTTCAAGTCCTTTTGAAGATCCATACTTGTAGAACAATCTGTAGTTCGTTGTCCCTTTTAGATACCGGAAGATCCGCTTCACAGCTACCCAATGCGTGATGCCAAAGTTTGTATTGAACCGGCTTACGTTGCCTACCGCAAAAGCAATGTCTGGTCTTGTACCTTGTACTAGGTATAACAAGCTTCCAACGGCTTCCTGGTATGGGATACTGCTTACGTCTTCTCCATCGTGAATATCTTGGCTTGATAGCTTTTTACCCGTTTGAACTGGTGTCGCTACAGGTTTGCTATCGAACATTTGGAATCTCTTCAAGATATTTTCAGTGTATTCGGACTGATTTATTGAGATCCCTTCTGATTCAAATGTGATATTTAAACCGACACAATTTTTGGCTCGACCCATATCTTTCATTCGAAAATGATTACATAATTTTTCTTTCAGCTCATTTCGCAGGTTTTCGTCTTTCCAAAAAATCAGAATATCATCGACATACATTGCTAATATTACCTGTCGGTCCTGAGTAAAGTAAACGCATGGGTCCATTTTGGATTTTTGCATCCCAAATGATCTTAACATTTTATCGATCCGTTTATTCCATTGTCTTCCGCTATGTTTAAGGCCATATATTGCCTTATTTAATTTGCAAACTCTATTGGTACTATCCTGGAAGAATTCTGGCTGATCCGTATAAATTTCTTCATCAAGGTCACCTTGGAGAAAAGCGGTTACTGCATCCATTTGATCGATGTTCATCTTATTTTTAGCGGCAATTGAAATGAGGAATCTTAGCGATGTGTACCGTACTACTGGTGAATACGTAGTCAACACCATATTTTTGAGCAAAACCTTTCGCCACTAGTCGAGCTTTATGTCGTACTATAGTTCCGTCATTGGCACGCTTTATTTTGAAAATCCATTTGTTTTTTATGATTTTCTTTCCGTGAGGTAGATCAACCAATGTCCATGCTTGGTTTTCTTCAAATGATTTCATTTCATCGGTCATTGCATTTTTCCATTCCATTTTACTGCTACTATTCATTGCCTCTTCGACCGAAGTTGGTTCGTTGTCTTGTAGATCCATCATTGCATAAGATACAAAATCTTTGTCAATTCGTGGTTTTGGAGTTCTCTCTGATCTACGAACTATGGTGACTGCGGGTTCCTCTTCAATGTCGGGTTCATATGTGCTATCATCCTGATTATCAGGATCTTCATCATCAATATCTCCCATTTCAGTAATTGAAGTTTCGGATCGATTTTCCACATTAGTATCGACTTTCGACGGAATTTCCCTAACTGAGTCATTTACTTCTAGGTCAATATATACGCAATTAGACGTTTTAGCAGCTTTAGGTTCAAGAAATTTTACATCTCGACTAACTACTATTTTATGTGAAATTTGGTCATAACATCTGAATCCCTTCTGAGTCTCACTCATACCCAGGAATGTTAGTTTGCGGGATTTTGGATCGAATTTTAAACGTTTTTGTTTTGGAACGTGCACCATTACAGGCGTACCAAAAATTTGCAAATGACCCACATTTACCTTTTTGTTTGTCCACATTTCCTCTGGTAGCTTTGATTTATGATGTATGCGGCCATGTTTACGGCTTCTGCCCAATATGGTTTATCTAACTCAGCATCAAAAAGCATGCATTTTGCTCTTTCGATTAAAGTTCTATTCATGCGTTCAGCTACGCCGTTTTGCTGTGGCGTGTACGCACATGAAGTCTCATAAATTATACCATATTTTTTACAGAAAACGTTCATTTGTTGATTACAATATTCCGTTCCGTTATCTGATCTTAGGCGTTTTATTTTCTTGTCACATTGGTTCTCTACCAAAGACTTGTACGCCTTAAATGTTTCAAGCAATTCTGACTTATTCTTCAAAAAATACACAAAGACTTTCCTTGAATAATCGTCAATGAATGTAGCAAAATATTTGGCTCCTCCAATAGATGCATTTTCCATTGGTCCACACAGGTCCGAATGAATTAGCTCCAACGTTTGCGTTGTTTTAATTAATGCATTTCCATTGGGGAAGTTGTTTCGCGCTTGTTTGCCCATCAGGCATGTTATACATTTGTTTATCACCGTTGTATCTTCGGAAAAAGATATTCCATCCGCAAAAACTTTTAATTTTTTTAAATCTGCAAAGTTTAAGTGGCCTAACCGACGATGCCACGTCATAATATCTTCGGATATAGTTTTCACGCCATTTAAAAAATTGCAACTGTCAATGTCACTGTTCACTTTGTATACACCGTTTTGAGGTTTTACTTGAATCAACTTATCGTTTTGTTTATTATAAACCGTACAACCGTTTTCATCAAATATTACACGCTTTCCAGCTTTTACCATTTTATAAACCGATAGCAAGTTCGCGGACAAATCGGGAACATAAAGCACTTCGTTTACTGGTATTACCGAATCGTTAACCTTCAAAGATGTTTTACCGACACCGAGAACTTTAATTTTGTGATCATTTGCTGCTTTAATTTCACTCACGTTCGCATTTTCTATGTTATTCAAAATGCACTTATTCGGTGACATGTGTTGGGATGCTCCACTATCGATGTACCAAGAGTCGTTGAAAACTTTATGCGGAGTCACAGATGACAATGCGTAAAAGGCATTTGCCATATTTGCGTTCGCATTTTGTTCAGTCTTCTTTTTGGATCGACAATCCTCAGCCAAATGTCCCTTCTTTTTGCAAGCGTAACATTTCATTGATTTCTTGCTTTGCTTATTATTTGATTTTGACTTGTCCGCACTGTAGAAAGCAGTTTCGTCGTGTTTGGCATAGTCCACATCAAGCAACTTCATTTTTACGTTGTCAGCTGTTATTGCCCCGCCACTACTTTCAATTCCCATTATTAGCGGTTTGAATTCATCACTGAGTCCAGCAAGCAATATGGCACCGAGCCATTCATCACTGATAGGAAAACCAATACTGTTGAGTTTGTTAGCAGTCGAAGTAATGTTCGTCACATATTCGGTCATGGATGCACATTCTTCCAATCGAAATGTTATTAATTTACGCAATAGTCCAATTTTACGCGATAAACCATGGTCATCGAACAAGCTCTTTAGCTTTTTCCACATTTCAAGCGCTGTCTTCTCGTTTTGCACATGCACAAACGATGATTCGTTCAATGCCATTACGATACGTGCTTTTGCCTTTTTCAGTTTTTCTTCATCCGTTTCCGTTACTGGATCGGCGATACATCCATCTAGACTGAGAAATTCAAGCACACTTTTCATCGCGAAACACCAATTATGATAATTGTCACTACCGCGTAATTTATCAATTGCATATTCCTGACCACCACGCGACGCCATCGTTGTTCGGTGAAACGGATTCTAACCTGAACGATTGAGCACGTGTCGGCGAATAATTGAAAAACGAATAAACTTTTATTAATGTCTCTAATGTTCATTAAACTTTCACCGTAGGTAACTGGGGTGACTGGGCCCATAACCTTTTGGGATATTATGGAGTAGTTAAACACGGTAGTTAATAAATCCAGAGTTTAATAGTTATAGTACGTTCTTACGCTGTTGAGACTCTCTGCAAGACTGACTGCAACACCGCAGGTAGTCTTGCGTTACAATACACATACATGAATAGAGTTATACTATATGCAACCAACAATACATTATTTCAACATAAACACTCCCTTCTATTCCCATAAGCTGTTTAATAATCTCATTCCTAATTCTCTCTATTCTTGATATTCTTGTCGATCTTCTTAAGGCGTCCATCTCTACGGCTTCTATTTTCTTTTTATATCTCTCCATGTTTCTGATCCATATAGTAGCTGGTTTTTTTATCATGGTATCATATATGTTGTATTTGTTTTTATTTGTGATATCTTCACTCCAGAGAATTCCGTTCAGACATCTTATTGTTTTTTTGGCTTGTGTTATTTATATTTTATGTCCTTTTTGTCAGATCCGGTATTGTCAAATATTGTGCCCAGGTATTTATATTCATTACATGCCGCTATCTCTTCGTTATTTTCTAAGATTAAATTCCCCGAATTTCCTCCCACGCATAAATATTTTGTTTTCTGTGTATTCATTGTTAGTCCCCATTTTTCATATTCTTCTTTCAGTTTTCTAGTCATATATTCTGCATCATCTTTATCATTTGCTAGTAAAACTTGATCGTCAGCAAATTGAAGTGTGTACAGGCAAGTGTTGTTTAGTTCTATACCCATGCCGCTACATTTCTTTTTCCAGTTGGTAAGCGCTTTTCCTACAAACATTTTAAATAATGTAGGGCTCCATATTTATTTTCAGTTCAAATTATATTATTGGAAAACAATTTTTAAATAATAAATAGCAATCAAATATAAACAATAAACGCTTACAAAACGTATTTTTAAGTCATTCTTAATTGAATTTTTGTAAAAATGCATTTATTAGCTAAAATGATTGATAAATTGTTTAGAAAATGTTAGTTCTATCAGTAATTATCTAAAATACAACCCTGCCGTAATCCTTTATTTGTTTCAAATTCTTTTGATAATCTATTTTAAGGTCAAGTTTACTTTTACAGAAATTCTTTTTAAGTATATTGCCAAAACTTATTAGCTTTACAACTAAAATAAGATAGAAGAAAGCACTATTATAAAAAAAAAAATTACAAAAGCTATCTAATGTCTTATTTTCTACTCATTTTACAACTATTATACGGGGCATTAGTAGTGACGTCACACGACAGTGGCTCCATTGGCGCCAATGTGGATTATCAAAAAACTATTTTATACATAGGTGGAAACAAGTATTTCTACCTATGTATAAAATAGATGTTTTGATAATCCGCGTTGGCGCCACTGTCGTGTGACGTCACACACGGTCACACTAATGCCCCGTATGTCATACGTTCTATTACGAACGCATACTGTGTATAAAAGATGCCTATTACCAATGAAGTAGAGTACTACTCTACTTCATTGCCTATTACGCATGAAGCAATTGAAAAAGTGACAGATAACCTAATATTCAAAAAATAATGACATTTAATAAATAATTTTAGGTTTTGCCACCAATTTTTTACTTGTATACATTTATTACTTGCCATATTATGTGCAATGTTCCTATTTGTGGAAAATTTGCATGATCATATTTTTTACTTTACAAAAACAGTAAGTTAATGCTATCAAACCATTATACGTTTTTATGATAACAGCAACTACACAAACCGTATCCAAGACAATAAAGTTGCATAAATGCACAAGTGCAGTAAGTAATTGTATACAAGAAAGTATAACTTAAATTACAATTCAATGCGGCAGATACAAGTTAATAAAATGTATAATGAGGAAACTAACATAATTAATAATTTAATTTGTTTTATAAATTACAACAGATGATATTTGACATTTTAGTTATTAACTGACTATTTAAAATATTGTATAATATTACTAATTAAATTAATTTTTGTTACTACTTTTTTTTATGATTAAAAATATTCAATAAGAAGCTGAGCGAGTAGGATTATAACTTTATAAACTTCCAGATCTTAATTAAGACTGCAAACAGTTTAAACTATGCATATAATAATAGTAATTTGATTACTGTGCATAGATGATTGTCTAAGTTTGATAAGTCTTGTCGGCCTCGGTGTGCTATATTATTTTCATGATCTGATAAATGCACTTACTACTACTAATACGCTATGATATGAACAATAATTTTATAACAAGCAATTCCTTACCACCAAAATTCACTCCTCATAAGATTTGTGAAAACGAAAATAATTCACTGTATTTCTTTGTCTATTTTTTTAATAAACTATATTTGATGTGACAATTGATATGCTAAATTTGATTAATATTATTCTGTTTTTCAGTTCAGTGTTTTCCAAAGTACTGTCCGCAGCCGATTTACGTCCTCAAAATTCGATGGCCGATAGATAAAAAAAAATAATTTTTATGAAAATAAAAAAAAATTAAAGTAAAAATTTACATTTCTTTTTTTAATTTTATAAAAATAGACTGGCGAGAAGAAAATAGAGGTCAACTTAGTTTTGGAATTTTTTGTTTAAATCTTATGTTAGCAAATTGCAAACAATTGTACTGTATTTTGCACACTAAATTAAAAATTTAATGTTGAATCGTAAAGCATATTTATTGTTTTTATTGCGTATTTTGAAAATATCACAAATTTACAGTTAAGACAAAGTTCAAACATTTGTTCCTAGGACTAATATGAAACAAATATGAAAAAAGACTTATCACTAATAACTCCTCTTACATTAATGACTGCTTGAAGTCGACGAGGAACACTTTAAATTAAATTAAGGATCACATTTTGATCAATATTATTCTATTTTTGCAATAGCAACTGTCTTAGCTCCTGAGCAGTTTTTGGGGCAGGTGTATGCTTTCGGGTACGTCGTCCCAACTCATCCCAGACATGTTCTATAGGATTCATGAGGTTTTGCATTATCTTGCATGAAAATGCCGCGCTCGCCCATAGTCGTCATGAAGGGCATAACATGATCTTCAAGAACCCCCATAATGTATCTGTGAGCTGTCAGGGTGTCATTCTCTATAAAGACTAACTATGTGCGTGCTTTGGTAGAAATTCCTGCCCAAACCACAACCGCGTCTTCTCCACTTTCCGACGTCGTCTGATCCATTGAGGCAAAAGCGCAACTCATCTGAAAACAGTACTCTACTCCAGTCCTCATTATTTCATGTTCGGTAATTTCGGGCAAAAGCCAATCTTGCAACACGATGTCGACGTTGTAAAGGTGGACCTGTAGCTATCTTTCTACAAGACAATCCAGCAGCCCAAAGCCTTTTCCTAACGGTCCATTCACTAACATTTACATCTCTAACTTCATGAAGCTGATAGATAAACTGCAGAAGCTGTTCTATTCCGCAAACTTGTGGACATTAAAAAACGGTCATCTCTGTTCGTGGTGACTTTTTTTCGCCCGGATCCTGATCTTCTGGTTATCAGGCCAGTATCTAAGTAACGGTGATATACCTTGTGTACAGCACAAAGGCTTTTACCAACAATCCTTGCAGTTTCACGTTTTCCTCGCCCATCTTTAATCGACGCTATAATTCTTGCCACAACAATAGAGTCTAAAGGGATTATGACCTGTTAAGTACAGTTCAACGTGTAAATGACAAGTTTTGCAGAGTAAATTAACATCAAGTAAAAAAACTACAACAAAATGTAGGTTTTCAATTAAATTGAAATGCTGTTTCATAAAAGTCTGTAACACGGTGATAATAACTGACAGATAGATAACATTTGTCAGGAAATAATTATTAAATGCCTACTTTGGTTTAAAATTTGCAAACATAAAGTTAAAACAAAAAAATCCAAAAATAAGTCATAATTTTAAAGTGACCTCTACTTTTTGCTAGCCAGTGTTTTTTTTTAATTTACTTCTAAAATAGATTTTATAGATATTAAAGAATATTATAGTTATACAAATTTAAATATAATAAAGTCTGGTAATAACAAAGAATGCTTTTTTTACTGGTTTTAGGAAACTTTATTATAACCAACTTTTGGATAAAGAGAACTTAATGTGGATACCCCAAATTATAAATTTTCACAGTATTTTCTTAGCAGCATTGTTTGCAACATATAACAATATATACAAATAAATGCATGCATTGCTCTCAGGGTATGTAAGAATTATATACAATAAATTCTAATTTTTGTTATAAACATCAATTTATTAAACCAACAACTTATTATAAATGTTATATACATACATATAAAATTAAAATTTAATTAACATTTGTAACGGGAATTAAATTAATTAATTGATTACTGTTTTCAGCCAATTCCTGAATGGAAACTCTACCCCTTTGCCTGATAAACTTGGCTACAGCTTCCATCTCATCCTGTGATACATAAATAAATTTTCCTCTATCATCAATTACACCTGTTAAGATATTATCGTTCTGCAGATCCCTAATGCGATCAATAGCAGCTTGAGTCTTCAGCTTAAATTGAGCAGCCAAATCCTCAATAAGTACCACTTTCTGATTCTTAATGTAATTAACAAATTCTTGTAATAAGTTTTGTTCATCACCAGCTTCACCTTCTTCGTAACCTTCCTCTTCTACACTAAAAGCTTCCTTCATTTTTAAGTACTCTTCATATTCTTTGCGTTCTTTTTCTTCGCGAGCTTGCTTTTCCTCTGCCTCTATACGCTTTTGCTCTTCCTTTTCTTTGTCTTCACTTTTCTTGCGTTCATCTTCAGCTTGTTGTTCACGTTTCTTTTTATCTTGTCTTACATGTTCTTCAGCTTCTCTTTGAGCTTTCTTTTCTGCTTTTGCTTCTAATTTAGCTCGTTTTTTTGCACCAATCTTTGCATCAGAAAAGTCAACACTTGCTGTCTCTGCAGCATCTTCATCACCTGGTGCTTCACGTTCTTCTTCAGAGTCCTGTGCCTGTGCAGCTATTAATAAAATATTATAAAGTATTTATATAAAAGTTTTATGATATTGTTACCATTTGCTCGTAAACGTGCTCCTCTATTTCTGTTCATTTGTGCACGCCTTGGAGCTCCATCACGTAATCTATTTGGAGCTGGTCTCGGTCTGTTTTCTGGTTCTACACATAATTAAAAAATTAACATATTAATCTGAATACACCATATGTGTAATAATTTACCTTTCTTAGTTTTGGTTGATTTCATAAAATATCCTATACTTAGAATTAGCATTACAAGAGAAATGCATATGGCAATTAAAATTGGTAAATCCATTTTATTCACATAAAATCTGCTTAATAATGTAATATATTATAAATTCTTATTTCATAAAGTTAACCTATAAATGTCTATAAATATGTTGACATTTGTTTTGATCGTGAATGTAGTAAAAAACGATGACGTTGAAACCTTGGAGATTAAACAGAACAGTGGCGTACAGGGTACATTAAGTATTAGGTCAAACTAGTCAAAATATTTTATCTAAAAAATATCACCAACTTTACTACAGAATATTATAATAACACCTACTAATACTAAATTCATTTATGACAAACTTTTTATTTATTTATTTGCAATACTCCACGTTTAGAATTTAGATATAAAGGTCCAGAAACCATAAAGAAGCAAGTCCCAAAACTCAGTTCATCCATCTGGTGTACTCCATTAAAGGCATTCAATCGACCTCTTGTCACTGAGATTTAGACTTCTCCGAAATCCTCACTTGTATCAACTTGTATGACGGCTCTTCAAGCGCAGTCAAATCACAAGTCAAGTCACTGCACCCGTCATGTCAATTGCATTGCAATGACGTTACTATAACTTTGCGTTGCTAATAGTGCCGTTAGCTCACATTGCCACCAGCATTGTCAATGATTGCAAAACAAAAAATAGGACAAAAGATATTTCCACCCACAAAACACCTAAAATGCACCGACTTGGAAATTTCAGCTACATTTAAGAAAAAGGAGCTGCTTTTCCGTACCGTACAACAATATCAACGGCACTCCATGACGTGAAATCAAAGTTAAATTTTTCTGCTTGCTCTAACATCTCCGGAAAGTAAACTAAGTTGAAACAAAAAACAAACTGACTGTTAAACTATATTTATAACTTAATATTTTCAGTATTTTTAAGCTAATTATTATTTAGCTGCACTCCAAGTCAATATCGGAACCCTTTCTACGTTTATATTTAGCACATAAAATTCATTTCTAGGATCCTTTAATAAATAAATATATATATACATATATATATATACTCAGTTTATTTATCATTTCTTCAGCAACAACGACATACACAATGTGCATTTTTCATTAAATTTGTGAAGCTATTAGTTACCTGTTTGATCAATACATACGCTACTTGCCAACAGTTCGTACAGCGCGATTGTGATAATGTAACCTGTGAAGCAATTGTTGATACAAGCGAACAGGTGATAAACAAAAGCAATAAGAAAGAATATGTAAGAAAAGTCATAAAAGTGTCTCTACAATTGTCAATCGCAAAGATACACATTTAGTTATTTTTCCAAATATCAATCAAAAAGCGATAGATTGTCACTATTATTATAACAACAAAAAAGCTATTATCAAAATATTTTACTTAATTTAATAAACTACTATTTTATTTTTAATACACAAATGTATATTATTTAAAATACAATTCAAGAGCGGAAAATATTTCGGTGCCTCCGTAAAATGTTGTTTCCATCGTTCTCCCAGTGCTGTCTACGCCCATGACAACCATCCTATGCAACGAAAGTATTTTAGGTCAGCTGATTTGTGACAACCGAACTGTCACAATTTCATCTTGGGTTGAACAAGTCTCGTGACCGAATTATTAACTAGATTCCCAACAAGAAATCTAGTTTTCATTCTGCAAAAATGGCTTTACATTCAGCTGTGAAAGGTAAACTGATATCAGTTATAGGAGATGAGGTAAGTGCTGCATATATTTGTAGAAAATCATTAAGCTGTGTATACTTTTAGGACACTTGTGTTGGATTTCTTTTGGGTGGAGTTGGTGAAATCAACAAGAATCGCCACCCCAATTTTATGGTTGTGGATAAAAGTGTGTAATAATAAAAATATACTGTATAAATATGTAAACGTGGTAATTTACAGATACTGCTGTAAGTGAAGTCGAGGAATGCTTTAAACGTTTCATTAAGCGTGATGATATTGATATCATTTTGATTAATCAAAATGTTGCTGAGTTGATCAGACATGTAATTGATGGTCATACACAACCCGTCCCAGCAGTATTAGAAATTCCATCTAAGGATCATCCTTATGATGCTAGTAAAGATTCTATTCTTCGTAGAGCCAGGGTAATATATCTAATGTAGTTTTAGATGTTTGTTTCAACTTTTTTTTTTTATAGGGAATGTTCAACCCAGATGATATGGTCCGTTAAAAAATATATCTGTAAATATTGTATTAATTGTTTTATCCTGTAGTAATAGTTGAAATTATTTTCTGTTTATCAATAAGCATATAATTGTTATATCACATTCCGATATTGATTTTGATGTATGTCAATAAACAATAGTCATCTGTATGGGTGGCTTATTTCAAAATAAATGTTAAAAAAATTGCTTATATTTCTTGATTGGGCATTATGTTTTTCCTCTAATATTCGATCAAGTGATACTTACATTTTGAGTATCTGTAAATCTCCAGAGCCAAACACCTACGAAAGCCCTGCCTAAAAGTATGTGCTTTGTTGAGAAATGTGCAGTCAATCTTTACAACTCGATAGTAATATATTTTTGGTATGTTTATAGGATTATAATAGGATTGACCAGCAGTATTTACAGTGAAAGTTTGATACCTATAGCCATAATTCCAACAACAACATAAATCAGCAGTTTGTATTTTGTGGGTTATTCTGATACATTTGGCAATGTGGTATTTGAAATAACAAAACAAACACAAATTGATTATTTTGAACGAAAAAAAACAGCTTGTACAAAATTAGCTATAAACGAACTTCAATTAAAAATTTGCAATTTACGTTTTAACAAATCACTCTGAAACTCAGTTGAAGTTTTTCACTCTCTTTACGTCCTGTATGTTTTTTGGGTTCAATTGTGATGTATTTCAAATTGTACTTATAATTTGCCTTGTCTAACATTATAACATAAATTTTAAAAAACAAGTTATTTGTATAATTAAATGTAAATTATTGTAATGTGAAACTAACTAATGTTTAATTTCTGCGGTATTTTCAGCCTCGTCACACCGCGGCCGCACACGGCGGCATTAATGTATTAGAATTGAATATTGACTTAGTTATGAACTTCAAACTTTTCAAGTTACGCCCACAGTGCGCCAATAAGATGTTTGTCCCAATTGGCGACCTTATGCTTATTTTTTCAAATTCTGCTAAAACGGATGCTAATTTAATATATATAATAACAATGCAGTTTTATTAAAATAGTCAATAACTTTTTGGCTTTTTAACAAGTTTTGCTATGAATAGGTTTATTACAAGTTTTTTGATAAATTTTATGCAATAAATATCCTTGGATTTTCTGTAACTACACGCTATAATAATCACAGCATCATCTTCATCATATTCTTTTTTCTTCCTTTTTATGTTAAGAACATTAACAGTAGTAAAAAAAATTATAATTGTTCTCATAGCCATAGTATGCGACAAAACAGGGTTTGGAAGTTTTTCATTAAATTGCCTTACTATTTTTTTTGTTGTTGATATTTCTGAAATTTGGTACATATATAAAACAGCGCTAGAGGCTTGTTCAGCCTATGGCTTTGATTTTTCTTCTCCATCTTTCTCTGTTCATAACTTCTTCTTTCCAGTTAGTGGTATAAAATTACATTCTAAACTGCTTATAAAACTGAATTAACTCATTTATGGTATGTCTTAGTTTTACATGAAGCAAAACTTGATCCCCAAATGACATTCAAAAAATTTGTGTTCATAATACCTCTTGTTACATCTATCATGGGACGCACGGTATATAAAAATAAAATATAAAATTATTCACCAACATATTTTAATTGACTTCAATCAATAGTATCAGAAAAGCTATTCGCAATTCTGCACATTCTACCAATTGGATTATTAAATCAATGGTATAAACTCTCTAAATAATGGAGACTGCCTCATCATTGTTCATTCTTGAAATGGAAGAGTTACTAGTAGCTCTTGGCAATCAAATATCATAAGTCCACGTAAAAATGATAAATCGGCTCTTTTGCGCCGAATTTTCAGCGGCGGAAGATTATATTGCAATTCAATATGCCTAATTTGTACGATAATAAACAAAAAAAATTGTTTTGAATTTGTTCTATATTGCGCATATGAATGCTGTGGAATGGGCACCAAACTGGCGGAAAACTCTAAATGAGAACGTACCAAGGCGCAATAAAAGTAGTTTGTGTGTGCTTGGAGATTGACATTCTGTACACACAACCTAAAATTTTTATAGCACGGTTGCACATATAGTTTATATGCTCAACAAAAGTTAGTTTTGTTCCTATATATTACTATCGATAGTATAGTCATACGATACCTTACTTAAAGTTCTGTTGGAGCTTATCGAAAAACATTTATTTACGTTAAACAACAAGTTATTAATAAGATACCATGAATAAAATCATTTTGCAAACTAATGCAATCATCGATAGATGATACTCTTCTATAACAAAGAATTAATAGAATGAGAAATATCAATAAAGAATAAAAACAGAATTAGTCTATAATGAGATCCTTGAGGAACCCCAGATGGAACAATAATTGGTTGTGATAAAAAGTTATTAATTTTCACACATTAAGAAGATTTGTAAGAGAAACGACACTCACAAAACCTATGTTGTTGTTTCACTCCAATGCTTTTGCACATCCATTGTATGTAACGAGAAGTTACACACGATCAAAAAATTTAAAAAAACGCAAAAAACTCGATTTATTCAAATTTACGGGTTTTTTTGGAATAATGTTTAAAGCTTAATATATCAAAATGACAGCCACAATATTAAACATAAAAGGTTTTAAAGTACAAGGAATAATTTGAGCCATCGTGAATCTTTTTATCTTTTTCCAGAAGCCCAAAAATTAAGATACAAAATAAGCTAAAAAAACGTTATATTCTGCTACTACATCCAGTATATCTTCTACCTCTTCTAAATCTTGTCGAGTAGCTCGTTCAGATGTTATGTTAACAGTGGGAAGCTTTCCGGTCTCGCACAGTTTGTTGAAAACTCTGATAAAAACATTTTCATTAGGATGTCTCTGATGTGAAAACCGTTGACGATATTCTTCAACAGCAGCTGTAACATTCCCATTACAAAAACCATAAACAAACACCATATTTGCATATTCTAAATTTGAATAAGTGTGTGGCATTTTGTAACAATTTAATCGTACAAACAAAATAAACGTTAAATTACCGTCACACTGACACATTATCAGAACAAAAAAGCTATCAAATATTTTAGAACGTGGAACATGGCATACTAGATAAAAAATTGAATTATATAACTTGAAAACAAATAAAAATTGGATAACAACATTTGAGTTTTTTTACATTATTTTTACGTGTAGAATACACTCCGTTTAGTCCGTTTCTCCCGACTCAATCTGCATATATACAGGGTGATTCTTAACCTATGCGCATAAATTCGAGGAATTATAGTTTACAATCAATATTATTGATAAATGTTAAAAAAATGTAGTAAAAGTTTTATAATAAGCTAGATAATAAATTATAAAGTTTCTGGAAAATTAAAATTTATTACTTGAAAAAAATCGGTGTGCCATGCCAAGATTAAAATAATAAAAATATAGTAAGCTTTTAATCAACTAATTATCAAAATAATAAACAAATAACAAAAATGCAAAATTATTAGAACACTTTATATAATAAATGCTCAAAATTATTTCCTCTATTTTCCAAACACAACTGCGCGCGCCGAAGCCATTTTGCGCTACATGCACGTTGAAGTCTCGGTGGTTGCTGAATTGTGTCAGCGGCAGCGGCGATGTCGCAACTTTTCAACACTGAATTTTGGTAGCGTATACCAGATGTTTCATATGCCCCTAAACATAAAAGTCTATTGGATTTAGGTCAGGTGATCTAGGAGGCCAGACAGTTGGACCTCCTCGATCAATCCACTTCCTCAGGAACACACTGTTCAAATGTTGTCGCACATCTATTGCAAAGTGTGGTGGAGCTCCGTCGTGACGATACCACATGCGCTGTCTAACATTAATTGAAACTTCTTCCAGTAGTGCTGGTAGGGTCTCTTGAAAAAAATTAAATAAACAGCGCCAAACAATAACTTAGTACTAAGAGGTCAGGAGATATTAGAGACCAACTAATAGGATCACCCCAACCAATCCAACGCTCAACGAATTTGAAAGTCTTTCTTTGGGGCTATAAGAGACAGGCTTCTAGCCCCAATATTTTAAGCGGGACAAGTTTTACTTATTTTATTGTTGATGCACATGTATCACATGATCCCACAAAAAGTATGAGGTAAAAGACAAATGACTCATAATCGATGATTCAAAATAAAATGATTTAATTTCTGCTAGAATATACCATTATAGCACAATAATATACAAAACTGTTATAGTGCGTACACACTTGCAACAAAGTGCCGTAACGCAACAACGTTGCGTAATATTATCCCGACGGCATAAAACCGACAAGCGATGGGACAATGTTACGCGACATTGTTGCGTTACGGCACTTTGTTGCAAGTGTGTACGCATTATTATAAACAATATATTTCTACAAAAGGAAGAGAATATTTATAAATTTAAATTTCATTTTTTTAGTAGTTTTTGCAAATAAAATTGTTCCGTAATGGAAAAAGTGTGCGGAAAAAAGCTTTTACCACACATGTTGTAAAAATGTTTGGTTACAATCGTGAATAAATTTAATGTTTATCTGCCTTATCAGTATCATACTGTTTATTAAAAGTTAATAGATAGTGTGTCTCAAAATTGACGCCCATGCTTTTAGAATTTGACTCAGGAGGCTAAAACAAATTGAAAATTATATGTGCAAAATTTTCCTTTTGTCTCTCCTTACAGAGATATTGATAAAAAACAAAAAACTAACATTTTAACTTTAAACTAATAATATTAAAAAAATAAAATATTGTCCACATCTGTTTACACTAGTGTTTAAATAGGCCGCCTCCTACTTCAAAGCAAACATTTACACGATGGAATCAAAAGCTCTCTGAAGCACATTATTGTCTATTAACGCCACAGCAGCGTGAATACGAGCTACTACATCTTTAGGATTCAAAACATGTTTGCTTTAACCTTGCTCTTTCAAATAGCCCCAAAAAAAGTAATCCAACAGATTTAGATCCGGAGATCTAGTAAAAAATTTTTCATGCAGGGTATTTCTCTTTTGTATTCCATAATGCGCCGGTGCACCATCATGTTGAAACCCACAATTTAATCTACCTGCTAATGAAACTTTATCAAGCAATTTTTTTTTTCTTGTGAGGGAAGAAATGCATTACGCACATTGTGTGGGGCTTCCGGTTTCCCGTATACCCACTAAAACCCTGAACCTTTTTATTCTCCTGAGCTTGCGGAATCACCGTTGTGGTATTACTTCACAAATCCAACACTTTCTATTTTTGTCTTCCAAGTCTTATCCTTTCCTCTTCTACTTTTGTTGTCATTATTTTTTCTTATTTCTTCATCAATAGCCCTCCAGTTGCTTGCACTTTCCACAATAATTGGGGTCAGATTGCTGATGGTTATCTCCTTTCCGACTTTATTCTGGACCTCAATTCTGATGTCCTTCCAGGGAAGGCACTTCTCGAGTGTGTGCTCTGGATTATCCGTTTCCCCACAGTAGGGGCAGCAGTCATGCACCGCAGACACATTTTCTTTAAGTACGACCCAAAGCACCCGTGTCCTGTTAGGATTTGTGTGAGATGGTAGTTTAGATTTTTATGTTTCCTGTTTACCCAAGGTGTCACCACGGGTATAAGAGTCTGCGTCTATTTGGCTACATCTCCCTTGCTTCGCCATTCTGTTTCTAGTTTTCCATCGTCTTCTGTTGGCTTTATTTTTGTTCTTTTAGTTGTTTTCCTATGTCTCACTCTTGGACAAGGAGGTGTATGGGGATTGTTCCTGTTATTGCCTGTATAGCCTTAGGCAAGACTGTTTTCCTTCTAGTCCTTTCTAGGATTAACTTGTGTTTTTTAATCTTGCAGTTTTCTTTCCATATAGCAGTATCAAGTCCACAGTTGCTTCTATTACTTTGTGTTTCTCATTTAATACTATCTTGGGATTTGATTGTGGTGTCCCCTAATTAATTTCGACAATGATATCCTTCCTTCTTTTCACCAGAACTATGGCTTCCGTCTTTTGTGTTGCCAATTCTAAGCCCATTTTCTTGATCCACTTCCTAATGATATAGGACGCCCATTTTGCGCTACCCTCTATTTTCCTTATGATATTGCCCCTGGCCACCATGGCAAGATCGTCCGCGTAAGCTATTGTGGTAATTCCGCGTGGCATCTGTACTCTCAATAAACCGTCATAGTAAATGTCTACAGGGTGGGGCCCAGAACATAACCTTGTGGCACCCCATAAGTCATATCCAGAGTTTCTCCGGAGCTGCACACTATAGTTCTATCCTGTAGATAGTGGCATATTATCTTCCTGACATATGTTGATATTCTCTTTCTCTCCAGTTCTTATTAGCCTCCTCTATGGCAACGAGTTGAAGGCGTTCTTTATATCATATGTAGGGTGTCCACATTTTTTCAGGACCCAACCGGGACATACAACAAAAAAAACGGCAAAATGATATCTTTAATGTAATATAGCAGAATTGGTTGTTGTATAATCCACCATTAGTGAAAGAAAAAAAAATACATTTTTATAGGTAGAAATTTGTCATGAATTCTTGAATTCTATGTTATATTTTTCTATCGTTCTAATAGTTTCATTCGTGATTGCTTTAACTTTTATTATTGTGATTTTTTTAAAATTATTTGTTGGAAAGTTTTTTTAGTTAACCGGGATAATTAACTGTTCCGAAAAGAATTGTCGAAACACCGGGACAATTAACTATCCCGAAAAGAATTGTCGTATGAGACGTATGGACACCCTAATCATATGTGATCAATACGGCGTATTTATGTGTAGGGTGCGCAGCTACTTGACCGGCAGCTTTCTTGACCTAAGGGCATCAAGAGTAGAGTGACCTCTTCTGAACCCATGTTGGTTCTCACTGAGTCCTCCATTCCTATCTATTTCTTCTGCAAGTCTTTTGTTGAGGATGTGCTCATAGAGCTTTCCTAGCGTGTTCAATAGACAAATGGGTCGATATGTCTTGTCTTCATCTCTTTTGGTAAGTTTCAAGATTAATACTAGTTTTGCCTCTTTCTATTCCGTAGAAAAGATGCCTCGCTTAATCAGTTTGTCAAATACTTTCACACAGAGCTGCTGTCTTTGTGTCGCTATCGCTCTGATGACCTCCCATTTTCACCTGCCATTTGTATTTCTTCTTTTGTGCATTCCGGTATCATAGTCACGTCTACTCTTAGCTCTTCCCATGTTGTTTTGCCTTGGTTGGAAAATAGTTTTCTTCAGCTATTACTTTAGCTACTGTCAATGTTAGCGGGGATCTTTGATTTATTTTATGAGTGACAATTTTGTACCCTTTGCCCCACATGTCAGAGTTTAGTTCTTTGCATAAATTTTTTCATGCTATCCTTTTGGAGCCCATTATTGCTTTTTTTAGAGTTTTTCTCTTTTTTGCATGTGCTTCTTGTGCCTGTTGCAGTAGATTGCCGTCTCTTGTATTTTTGCCATTTATTTTCGTCATCGCCCTTTTGGCTTTTATACTAACAACTTCTCTTGTCTATAATGTCTTTTGTTGCTTGAAATTTTATACCGTCTGGGATGAATATTGCGGCATCTCCTTTTTGTCTGTGATTTATCTCTTCCTGCTTGCTGCCATTTTCTTGTTTGGTTTCTAGACTAAGACAAAGTCTGCTCTTGTTTTTTGGCAATTCCATTCTAGTAGGTCTATTGCCGCTCTACACTTGTTTATGTTAACCTAGATTCCCTTCATTGTCTGGCCCTGACAGCCCTTTCTTTCTCCTTTAGTGCTTGCACTAGTTTCCTAAAAACAAGGCGTTTCATGCTTTCCGTTTTGTGGCCCCCAACCTTGCACAAGTAGCACTCCTGTTAGTTGGTGCACTCTTTCAAAGTATGCCCAGTACTACACAATTTCTGCAGGGTTCACTCTCTTTGCCCTGTGGCCTACTTTATGGCATCTGTAGCATTTTGACGGAGAGAAGACCTCCATCACTCTTCATCTTTTCCAGCCTGAGCCTATTCTCTTTTTTGCTGCGAGATGTTCTGCTGCCATTTCCTGCATGCTCACAAAAGCATATCTTACTCCAGCTTTTTCTGCTAGTTTCACTGTGTCTACCTTGACACTGAGGTTGTCTCTCAGGAGCACCTTGTTGACAACTTCTCTTACTTCGTCTTCATTGAGGTCTTCCTCTACGTCTAGAAGCATTATTGTCTTCTTTTTTTCGTTGAGTTTTGTGACGGCTACCTTACCGATTTTTTTATCCATTGTTTTCTTAAAATCCTTTGTCGCTTCTTCTTTCTTGCTTTTGACCACTAGTTTAATGTTGCCTTTCTTTGTCATTCGTATTTTTCTGAGATGATGATTTCTCCTGTGTCCACCTCGTTTTTCATGCATTTTATTACTTCTGCATAACTGCAGCCGTCGTTTGGTTTAATTAGTAATGTATATGTCTGTTCTTTTGCTTCTTAGATAACTCATTATTTTAACCTGTACTATTTTCATTTTGAAGTGTATTGTCATTTTCAGACCCTCCTCCTTAAGGCAGTATTACAGCACTTTCATTTCCTGGCCATTCCTGCTTCTGCATTCGTTACACAGACTAGTTTCAATTTTCCTTTCGTAGTTGCCATCTCTTTTATTTCTTGCATTGCTTTAGCTATTCCCTTTAGCGCTTCCAGTGTTTCCATTCACGCTGTTGTTTTTACTACATAGGTGTGCCTTTCGTTATCCTGCTCTGGTTAACAGTTTCGAGCAATGATGGATTTTTTGTGACTCCACACCATCATTGTTGTTCCTCTGTCATAGCGGCTACAAGTTCCGGATGTCTCTCTGTTATTATTCTTGCTAGATAGCCCTTTAGATCCATCCTGCTGCTTACTATTACGACTACGTCTTCCTTACTGTCTGCCTTGGCGTTTGTCTGTTCGCATTTCGTGAATAGATCTTCAGCTCAGTCTATGTCTACTAGAGTTTGAAAACTTCGACTTTTTTTGTATGCTAGGCATTCTTTGATCCTATTTTCTTTGTCTGCCATGCTACATTCGAGGTGCGGGTCTATGCTGGAACCTTGCCTTTCTAGTCTTTCTATTACTTTTTCTACAAAGTTTACTCTTCCATCGGTCCGCAGCCTTATTGTGTAGCTAAACAACCTGTGAGTTATCTCTCTAATTTCCGGTTTCATTCTACTGCTATCGCTAAGTTCCTTAAATCGCTGCTCTTCTCAATTATTCTTCTTAGCAGCTCCTTCATGCGCCCGTATTCATGCCTAATTTCATCAGAGTTTGCATTTCCTTTTGGAAGTGTGTCAGAAATTCTCAGTCTTTTGTTTTTTTGTGATTGCGAGTTCCTCAGCATTTTTTTCTGCCTCCTCGCTAGTTGGTGTAGTGGAATTATCACTTTGCTTCTCTGGGACCTTGAGTTCAAGTTTTTCTTCCTCGGCCTTTTTTTCAGCCATCTTCTGACCCTCTGGTTTCTTATCTTCCTTACCTAGGGAGAAGACCTCGTCGTGTTCCCGGGTCCTCTTTTAAATATTGTTGCCTGGTCGTCGCATGGTCTTTCGCTAGTTGTCAGATCGTTGTCCGGAAACAGGAACGTTTCCGGTACCTCCCTGGGGTCATTTATTTTCATTTACTGGCATTTTCATATTTCAAATTGCATAAGTCCGACCATTTTATACCTCCTGGCAGGTTTGTTGTCGTCATAGTTTTTCCAGTTCGTTTGGGAAGAGAGAGAATGAAAAAGGATAGGAAGGCACATGTATTTTGGGTCCCTAGCCCTCGATACCTAATAGATTCGGCACCGAAAGGTGGTCAAAAGTAGACCGAAGAATATTGTCCTAGGATGGTCGATAGTTCATAGTAGGAAAGTGTTGATGAAAAGAGAGGAAAAAAAGAATAGAGTTGGTAGTCTTATTGCCGAGACAAGGCTACCGTGCATAAGGCAACAGTCTCACTGCACCACCCACCGCCACCAACTAAAATTCGAACACATTAAATCATATGGCGACGCACAGTGGGGCCAACAGACCTAAAAGGTGGCATAAATTCAAAATTTTAAATTGCGTTTATATATTAGTTATATTTTTTTCCGATTAGTTAACTATCTTAAGCACCTACAACCGTTTATTAAAAGGTCGTAGCTCTTTTCCTTTTTTTTCTGCTCCAGTTAAAACAAGCTACTTGCGGACACTACATACGCGTATTGTTGCCGAGACGTTTGAAGCGTGTTTTTCAATGCCCTTAAATAATAGTTTTAGTGTGAATTTTGAATCGGTTGAGATGAATTCGTTATGTTCAGGTACGTATTAGTACTTTACAACCAAATAATACTAAATAAACATAAGTTGTTTTAAATATACATTGTAAATGATACCCCTCTTATTTTTAATCATTTTCAAATATTTTTATAAAAATGCATCAAATTAGTTATGTTCCAAACTAGTCCAAAGTCTATTCTTTGTAAATTCTGGCAGCAAATTTAGTGTACTTTTTGTTAACGTTTTTACATTTTGCGCGTTTTTGCGCCTTTTTGCAATATTTCTTTGTTACAAAATCTGAACTTAATATTTTGACAAACTTTAAAAATAAAACAACTGAAGGTGTGTTACTTGAAGAAATGAAAAAAGAACAAAATGTAAAAATAAAAATGATATTAAAGATTTGATTAATAGAGGGCATTGGTAAACATAAATTGTTTAATAGTTACTGTGATTTTATATAAATTGTCTCTTCGACCAGTGAGATGCTAGGCACACTGATGATGGGTGCATATTCTGAAACACGTGTATGTGTCTCTTACTGGATGAAGATGCAATTTACATAAAATACAGCATTTATTAATTTTAAATTATTAAAAAATTGTTTTATTTTAAATCCCAATTTAAATCTCGGTGGATTATAGCATATATAAAAAAGACAGATTTATTGAAAATAATAAAGCCTGGTTAGAGACATCAACTTCATTTCCTTTATATTCGGAGAAGAAAGCCGGCCGCCCGGCAATCCCGTTTAATATTTTGTAGTGAAAAGATAAAACGCCAAAAAATAACAAATTTAAGAAAATCCACTCCAACTGAAGAATTAAGTTACGCAAGTCAAATGAGTTGGCTTCAGGAAAAAAAAAGCATTAAAAGTGTTGAAAGAAATCACAACTACTTCTCCAAGACGTGCAAACTAATTACAGAATATCCTATAAAAAGTCATTTTCACCAAGACGAAAATGTATGTCAGGTGAAGAAGCTTTAGTGGTTTTAATAGATGCCAGATGCCAAACCCCTTAAAAACCACCCCAATTTATTAATAAGATTTTTAAAATTATTTTTTTTTGTAATTAAGAGCTTAATTTAGACCAGTTTCATAAGTTACAGAATTTTACTCCGCAACTTTGACTTCCATTCCTTAAAAATCAACCCCAATTTATCAATCAGATTTTTATCATTATTTTTTCTATATTCACAAGCTTCATTTGGACCAGTTTCATAAGTTTCAGAATTTCGGCCAACAAAATGTGTGTTTTGCCCCACTGTGCGACGGTCCGACTGATTCACCATTCTCGCCGGCATCCGTCATTTAGTAACCACCGTTTATAATTTGAAATCGGTTGGTGGTAGCGCGGCAACAGTTGATCGTCATTTGAAACATACTAACTTGATATTTCATAAATCAAAACATAATCTGTCATTTTCGCTTTGATATTTGAGAATTTTAAAAACGGTAACATGGAAGAAACATGAATAAAAAAATATAAATATATAAACTCTTCTACTGACATAGAAATGAGTGGGAAATTTAAATTTTGGCGGTCACCAGTAGCTGCAGTGAGACCGTAGTACATTTTGGTGGTTAGTGGCAAACGGTTATAGCTGGTGGCGGTGGTGCAGTGAGACTGCAGCCTTAGTGTTGGTCCGCGTGTGCAATCCCCTATCCGCCACCTGGGGACGCGCCCGGAAGCGGTTAGCACCTTCTATTGCCTCCAAAGCTAGAAGTCCGAGATTCATCAAATAATAGATGTTGTACATTTTCATTTACATTATTATTCAATAACCCAACCCATATGTTAATTGACCATCGTCTTTGATAGGATCTTTGGCGTATTAAGTGAGGGTTTTCATTAATCCATTGATGCAGATTATGAGTATTTTTAATTCCTCTTTCATTAAATGTGGAGTCGTGGACTCATCACTCCTTGTCATGCAAAACTTTTTGAAGCGTAAATGGATGCAAAGCTTTTCTCCTCAATAATCTGGGAATAATATCTTTTCGAATATGAGTTTGGGACAATACATGTCAAACGCTTGTACTTGGTTCCAAATCAATTGTTTTCAATATGACAAAACGATTCATAAATTCTAAAATAATTGTATTATGTTATACAACTAAATGTCATATCTGAGTTATATCACTACATTTAACAAAATAAATAAATTATAATTGTGTTTTGAATAGTGGTTGAAGAAAAAGTTATTATTTACATTTTTATCAATAACTCCATAATGAGGGACAAATGGAAAATTTTGTACTCTTAATTTTCAATTTGATTCAAAGTCAAATCCCAAAAGCACGGGCGTCAATTTTGAGACACCCTGTATATTATTGTAAAATATGTCAATAAATTTCCAATCGATCCACAATAAATAACGTTTTCCCTAAAATAGTCTGCTAGGTTAATTATTTATGCAATATGTTTCAAAATGAGTTGTTTTCCACTAGTTGTTAAGGCCAAAGTTAGCTAATTTGAATATAGTATTGATTAATTATAATAAATTTAGTTCAAGCCATTAATGAAGTTTCGAACTATCATTGAAATGTCAGGAAAAAAATTATAAAATTTAAAAAACTAATATCTAATATTTGCTTTGTTTTGCAAATAAAAATAACATAACATATTATAGTTTTGAATAATATTAATTTATCACGTTCATGTTATTCATCATTGTTTTATTTCATCCTTTCTAGTTAAGGTACGTGTTTAAGTTATACATACATACCTGCATACAATTACTTACTGCAAATGTGCTTTTTTGTAAAATTGCAGTCTTAGATAGTGTTTGTTTATTTCCTGTTATCATGAACCTTAAAGTTTTGTTGGTAAATCGTAAATCCCTCGTACTTCATTGTGTTACAAAAATGTTGAGGAAAACACAAATAAGACATAATGGATACCAAATATATTTATTAAATTTTTACAAGTGACTACATTGCTATCTAACATAAGAAAATCACAGATATATTGATTACTTAATTATTATACTTTAACAAAAACTATTATTTTTTTCTGTTAATATAAACATGTGTAAATTAATCTAGTCTACATTTAGTACTAATAAAACTTGTATACATTTCATTTGCCATTTACATTATTCTTATTATTATAGTACACATACAACACATTTTCATGTGATATATCAAAAACCCTGGTAAATTCATGGTAAATGTGCAAAAGAAATTTCAGGTTTAAAACAGCATTATTACTAATTGGACATAATAAAAAAATAAAATAAAATGCAGAAAATTTAACTTCACTATTTACACAATCCAGCCTGTTTGTAATATATATATATTTAGGAATATTTTCACGTTACCCTTTTACACAATTTTAACTAACTACAGATATAATATGTACAATATTGTATATTATTAAATAATTTTGCAAATAACATCTTGTCAAAATTATCACAAATATTGTATATAGGTATATGCCCCATATCTAAATGCGCATATAGTATATAATTACAAAAACAAATCACAAAAGACATTTTTGCTATAAAATCACACATTTATGAGAATTAACAATTAAAAGAATTAGTTGCTACTTATAAACTATATCATGAACACTGTATTGAGTAGTTAGCGTTATTTTTCACTAAAATGCAGTTCACAATATATTATATTATATTTCTTTTAACTTTAAGTTATGATATAACATTAATTTCCCTTGGTGAAGCAAGAGCTGGTGGTACTACTGGAATTATATTCCGAGCAGGAGAATTAACTACATTCTCGTGCACCTTCTGTTCAGCATGCACTTTGGCTTCATTTGTTGCTTCTCTAATGGCTTCTTTATATGGCCCTCGCTTTTTTTTATTATATCGAACCTAATTTAAAATAAATAATATTTAAACTTTAAAAAAGACCAACATTTTTATTCTTTTTAAAAGTATTTGCTTGTACAAAAACTAAATTTAATGGTAAATTTTTGTTTTATTGCCAATACAAATTAAGCATCCTAAAATTCAAAATAAGAATTTTTTTATTTATGTGTGATGAAAAATTTCTGTTTGTAAATAAATCGAAAATCACATTAAGAAACCAGTAATCAACAAAAAACTCTATATGTTCCTCTTTTTAAGTCTGTCTGTGATATTACATTATTAATACATAGATTTTAGCAAAAGGTCCTACTAGAATTCTTTGACTTATTCTTAACAACTGTTCGTTCTCACTTTGTAGGATTTCATATAAAAAAACTCAAAGTATGGTATTTTTCGTAATAGATTGAAGACAACACATATCACACCAACTCATAAGAACGATGGTAAGAATAATATCAAAAAGTAAAAGACTGTTTCAATCATATCTCTTATTGATAAAATATTTGAATTTTTAGTCTCCAAGTATTTGTCCCAACCAGTGTCTAATTTTATTTTGTAGTTAATGTTTTATAAATGTTGATCAGCACTCCAGGATTCTATAGAGTAGTATTCATATAATACCAATTTGATATTATCTATAATTATATCTTGACATAAAAAAGTTAATGGAGTTGGAATACATGAAATCTTATAACCCATAAAGGTTTGGCTGCCACAAAAGTATACACAGTTGGACGCCGGCCAGGCTGCTGATTTAGAATCTGCAGCCTAACAGTCTGTATTCTTACCATTAATTACTAACCTGATGTCTTTTGATAAATAATAATGATTTCTTTGTCATTCATAATTTCGCAAAAAAAGGTAAAAAAAAAATGAAATTAGTGTAATTGAAAGGAAATTTCTTTTTTTTTCTTGAAATGTATCAGTATAGTAAATTAATGTAAACAAAAAATTGTTACAAAATATTAAAAATAATGTAAACTTTAAAAAGCTATAACTCAGAATTTATTAAATATTATATACTACTTTATTAGGTCAATATTACTCAACTTGCTTGTAGTTTCTGACATTCATTTTATTTAATTTGGGACACCCTGTATAATATAAGTAACTTTGTGATCAAATACACAACCAAATGAATAAATATAATGTTTAGCTTAAAGAACTGTGTGGTTGGAATGCTCCTATAATTTTCTATAACAGTCAGATGCTGTTAAAATCAATTAATTTTATAATAAAATTTAGCATTAGGGTTACTAAAAACAAGAGGAAATTAAAATTGACAGTTTCAACCTACTGTTTTGTTAGTGCTAACTAGAATAAGATATTGGGCACCCTGTATAGTTTTATAGTTTGACTGTAATGTATTATAAAACTTTTTCAATTATTTATTTTTTTTAACTATTTATAGTTAAATTTTGATATAAAGAAAGAGTATGTATGTATATGGAAACCTGGATTTTTGGGTTCCACTGCAAAATATTAAGTAGAGCCAGCTCAAAAACGGTTTTGGTAAAAAACATACAATTTTGCTGTTTACAGATGTGTAAAAATCTGTTAGCAAATTTGTACCAAATTAATCAAATTGTATATTAAACTGTTAAAAATCTACTACGACTATCAAAAAGTTACTAAAAGTGTCAAACAAGTTAAAACGTTCACTGCGGTTCAGTTCATACCACCGTCGGCTAGTAACGCGTATAACTCTCAAAACAGCTGCAACTTACGATTGCTATAAAATATATAATTTTTTAGTATATATAAAGTAACATGTAGCTATTTAAAGCTTATTCTATTTGCTTGCTGATATATTGATACACATCTTATATTCACACATTCTAGCAAAAAAATTGTCAATTTTTCTATAAAAGGATTTAATCATAAAAACATTAAAAATATTTAATAACCCCAGGGGTATGTACCGCACATGAGTAATAACCAAATACATACCTCCAGGAGTACGTAACGCAGTCAAAGACAAAATATGATTTTTGCTGCTGCAGTGAACGTGTTAAAAACATTTTTTACTAACTTTACTTCATTTAAAAAGTTTAAAAACTGACAAATAGTTTTTAGCAATTTGATAAGTTGGCATAAATCCGCCAAATCCGTTTTAAAACTGTCAAAAGGTTACTTAAACTGTCAAAAAATCTACAGCAATGTACTAAAATGCCTACCATCTGCATGATATTTAAGTTGTACTCTAAATTGTCCAAGTGTTACCACATCTGTCAAAAAGCTATAAAAATTACAACAAATTACTGTAGCTGTCAAAGAATTTACGGTAATAATTTATGTTAGCAAACATTTAGCAGACCTGTCAATCAGTATTCTAAACAGCCAAAAATTACTGTTAAAAAGTTACTAAACTGTCAAAAATATTACTACATCTGTAAAATAATTTTGTGCAATGTAATAAGTAGGCATAAACTTGCCAAATCTATCCATACAATTTGCCGGATATATTAAATTGTATTCCAATCTTTCAAAAAAGTACCACACATCATATTTTAAACTTAACCCTTAAGTGGTCGCTACGACGCACTCAGTGCTTCGGCGTCAAATAATTGCAACATCATTCTGCCAAAAAAAGTTTCTTACTCTTGTGAAACCTATGGAAATTATATACTATTATTATATAATACAGTGTTTGTGTAAATATTTCTTTTGGGGAATATTGCGTTACAAAGTTACACATGTTTCTAATGTTGTGTTTCATCTGAGATCATAAAATGCTCATAGCGACAAGTAAAGTAAATATTTCTTTTCATTATTTTGTTATATTTATTCTAGTATTTAAAAAGTTGCCCTTACTTAAAAATGTTTCTTTTAAAATATAAAAAACCGACAAAGAAAATATTGCTCAAAAGAGATGTGGTAAATGTATTGTGTGTCCACCCTGAGAAAGAATTAATACCACCATTAGATGTGCTAACTTTGCATGTTATTTTTTTGATAACCAAATAGTTTTAACTTTAAAATGTAAAAAAAGATGTTTTATATGTACTAGATATATATTTAAACATTTTATAACAATTTTTATTTATCTATTTATTTATTACTAAATATCCAGAAGAGCATAAAGTGCACATAGCGACAACTTACGTTATGAAAGATGTAGCAACTACTTAAAGGTTAAACAAAAATTTTACTACATTTGTCAACTAAAACTGTCAAACAGTTTTCAGCAATATATGTTAAATTGTATTTTAAACTGTCAACAGTGTTACAAAATCTATCAAAAAACTATTGTGTCAAAAA
This sequence comes from Tachinus rufipes, assembly GCA_963932245.1. Classification (NCBI taxonomy): domain Eukaryota; kingdom Metazoa; phylum Arthropoda; class Insecta; order Coleoptera; family Staphylinidae; genus Tachinus; species Tachinus rufipes. The sequence goes on from OZ010746.1 coordinate 61,544,766, forward strand.
GTTACAAGATTGTCAAACACTTAAGACTCATACTATCTGCCAGATATGTCAAATTTTATTCAAAATAATATCATAATTTGGCAGTCTATAAGTCACTAAAACTGTCAAATTGTTTTCATGTTTAATATATATAAACAAAAAAGTAACTAAAACTGCAAAAGATTTCATAAGTTGGCAAAAAATGTAGCAAATCTGTTAAATTTATTCTTAACTGTCATACAGAAAAGGTGACTACATCTCTCAATAAGTCTTAGTAACTTAGTAACTGTCAAATAGGTTAGATTAGGTTATATATGTATATAAACATTCTGGAAAAAAATTACCTAATATGTCAAAAAAAAGTTAACATATGTTAAAAGTTACTAAAACTGTTAAACAATGTGTAAAAATATTATCAAGTTAACGTACCAGACACTTTGAATTGCAATATAGATTGTCAAAAAAGTTACAGCCAAAAATTTTTAAAACTCTCAAACAGTAATGTAGTTGATTGTATTTTATAACATAAGTCACAAGCGTTTAAAATAACTAAAGCTCCCAAAAAAATTTAAGGCTGCACATTCTTAAATTATTTCAAAGCGTTTTGTGTAAAAAAGTTGGCTTAAAATAAAACTTTAGGTGCGAGTCAAAACATAGTTAAAAATATGCAAAAATCGATAAGGTATTTCTGATGAAACAAGACTGTTAATATAGTATAATGAAAAGAAAAGTTTTATATGATATTTGTTATTTCTTACATATCAATTAATAGTTTGGCCAAAACTAAAAAGTTTTTTTTTTAGGTATTCATCGTCTATATTAAAATCAATATTTATAGGTCTGTTCCAACTTACAGTTTGCAAACCGTTCAAACTAAGCACACAAACAAATTACTGTGTATAAAAGATTGCCTAAGGATGACAAATATTTGTTTGTGTGCACAGTTTGGACGGTTTGCAAACTGTCCAAATTGTAGGTTGGAACAGACCTATTATTAACGTTTTTGGCTGACAGCACTACACTCCACTCATCGCAAATTATTCAAATAAATTATTTTCAATTTGCAATATTAATATGTACTTTTTTACAGTTTATGTTTTATTTGTCAGTGATTGTCATGAGTTGACATATGAGGGGTCTAGTTGCAAAACCGGACAAACGCCATTTTACAATTTCGAGTAAAGCGAAAACAAAACATTTCATTCCTAAATAATATTAAATGTAATGATTTTTTTTAACAAATATAAAATTAATATTTGACTAATTCTTGTTAAAATCGAAGATTATTTATAAGTATGTTATTATGTTGAATTTCTATTTTAACAAATCAAGTTTGTATATAGTTGTTTTTTAATCTCAATATTTAGAAAAAACAAAACAAGTGGTGGGCAGTCAGATAAAATAAATAGTTCAATATACAGAGGTAGTTTTCTTCTCGCAGAAAAACTCAATAGGTTATGGGTCCAGTTCATGCGAATTGCTACTAGAGTTATTAGCTTAAAAGAGATTAGTTCTTGCGAGAGAAAAAAGTGATTAGTAAATCAAGAATCAAGAAAGTGATTTTTTTTTTGATTTTTCACGTCAAGTTGACATTGAAGTTTTGTGTGGAGTCTCGTCAAGCAGCATTTTTTTTTGAAGATGGATTTGGCGAAACACATAAAACCCCTAGCTGGAGAAGGAGATTGGCAAATTTGGAAAAGAAAATTGCGTGATATGTTGGATTATCACGAAGGTGCCGTGGATGTTATTGAAGGGAGGTTAAAGAAACCTGAGCCCCTAGCAGCTACCGCTACGGAAGAGCAAATCAAGGAGCACAAAAAGGCTAGTGATTTTTTCCGTAAGGCGAACAGCTATGCAAAATCAATGATTTCGAGCTCAGTAACGGACACAGTTTATCAAAAGATAATGGATAAAGAGACAGCGATTGAAGCTTGGGAGGCATTAAAGTCGAATTTTGAAGCATCGTCCAAAGATCAACTGTTCAAGATATGTACTGAATTTTTCGCATTTTGTTGGATTAACGGAGAGGATGTTTCGACTCATGTTGCAAAATTGAGAAATCTATGGAATGAGCTAAATAATGGATTAAAGTCTAAGAATTTGCATGCATTACCGGATTTGATACTAGTTTGCAAAATTTTACACATTCTACCAAGTGAATTTGAAAATTTCAAATCAAGTTGGATGTTATTGTCAAAAGATGATGATAAAACTGTTGAAGAATTAATCACCCAACTTTGCATGTACGAAAGAAATTTCAAAAAGATTACAGAGGGCACCACCGGTGAAGCTTTATTCGCAAAAAGTGGAAAATCAAAGCCAATTAAGAAGTCTAAGGAAAATTACAGTTGTAATTACTGCAAGAAAAAGGGACATTGGATAAAAGAGTGCAGAAAGTGGATTTCTGATGGACGACCGAAGAAAATCGTTCCTCAGAGCAACGCTGTGGATGCCAATGTAGCCCTGTGTGTCATCAGTGAAGATATTCTTCAAATGGAGACTAGTTCATCGGCAGATACAAGATGGTGGATCGACAATGGAGTGACGAAGCACGTGGTCAGTTGTTCAGATCAGTTCGTTGATTTCCAAGAGTTTCAAGGTCCTCGTATCATCAAAGCTGCTGGAAAAGAAGCCCTCAAGGCCATTGGCAAAGGGACAATTGAAATTTTATCTTTCACTGAATATGCCACACTGAGGATGACCTTGACTGACGTTTGGTACGTTCCAGGAATTTCTAAAAACTTATTTTCTGTTCTTGCTGCCCAAGATAAGAATGAAAATAGCAGATTTCATTCAACAGCAACTGAGTGCTGGCTAGAAGTGAATGGTAAGGTAGTGCTGTGCGGAAATCGTGAGAAAGGCGGAACTTTATACAAGGCAGCTATTGAACCAGTTGTTTCTGAAAGAAAAGAGAGGGCCAATGTCGCAGAGGCAGAAAGTTCTATATTGCAATTATATCACGAAAGATGGGGTCATCAAGACAAGCGACACGTGAGAGAAATACTTAAAAGAGAGTTGGGTATCAATGTGAAACTGGTAAAAGAGATTTGTGAACCCTGCATTTTTGGCAAAGCACATCGTTTACCTTTTGGCACCAGAGTAAAGGCAACGAAACCAGGAGAACTTGTATCAACTGATGTTGTAGGTCCTTTTTGCGAATCCTTTAGCAAAAAACGTTTTTTAGTAGTGTTTAAAGACAGCTTCACAAAATTTCGTTATGGATATGTAATTAAACACAAATCAGATGTTAAGATAGTGTTAAAACAATTTTTAGCACATTCAAAGACACTTGGACACAACATTAAAGAGTTACTCAGTGACAATGGAAGGGAATTTGACTGTGAAGAAGTCAAAATAATTCTAGCAGAGAGTGGAATTGTGCAGAGACTGACAGCGCCATACACCCCAGAGCAGAATGGTGGAAGTGAACGCGAAAATCGAACAATTATTGAGATGGCAAGGACACTCAAGTATTCGAGCTGCGAAGTTGAATTTCCAAATACGATGTGGGCAGAGCTAGTGACTACAGCAATTTACATTCTTAATAGGACAGGGAAATCGTCCAAAGAAGGAGTAAGTCCTTACGAGTTGTGGATTGGGAAGAAACCTAGAATTAAACATCTGCGAATCATTGGATCTTTCTGCTACGTCCATGTACCGGCTGAGAAGAGGAAGAAAATGGACAAGAAGGCAATGAAAGGAGTCCTAGTCGGATATGATGGTGATGAACGTTATAGAATCTACATTCCAAACAACCATCAAGTCATCGTATCAAGAGATGTTCAATTCGAAGAGAGATTAAAAGAATGTGAAAAAGAATGTGAATGTGAAGTTAAGCTACCGTTAAGAGACACCGAGCGTGAAAGAGAAGATGTGATCGAAGAAGATGACGACGGTGATGAGGCAGAGATCGAAGAAGAAGATGATGAGCCAACAGTCGAAAGTGAAGAAAATATTCAACAAGAAAAGTCCAGAAAGAGAGTACTAAGAGATCGATCAACCCTGAAAAAGCCCCAGCATCTTGAAGATTACGCCTTGTTAGTAGATGAGTTCGTAAATCAGGTGACTGAAGATCCAGTGACGTTTGAAGATGCCCTAAGGAGTGAGGATTCCGTGGAGTGGGAGAAAGCCATGAATCGTGAAATCGCCTCCTTGAAAGAAAATCAAACATGGACTTTGACAGATCTTCCACCAGGTGCAAAGGCAATACCATGTATTTGGGTCTTCCGGCTGAAGAAAAATCTTGATGGCAGCATTGACAAGTTCAAAGCAAGACTTGTCATCAAGGGATTTAGTCAACGTTATGGAATTGATTACAGTGAGACTTTTAGTCCAGTGGCAAAGATGGGAACCATTCGTTCGATTCTCAGCATTGCAGCAAGTAAGAAGATGCATCTGACACAATTTGATGGATCGACAGCCTTCTTATATGGAGACCTTGAAGAAACTGTATACATGAGGCAACCACAAGGATATGAGGACGGTACCAGCAAGGTTTGCCTACTGAAGAAGAGTCTATACGGACTTAAGCAAGCACCTAGATGTTCGAACAAGCGTCTTGAAGTTTTTCTACAACAACATGGATTCAAGGCCAGCGAAGCTGATCCATGCTTGTATATTAGAGAAAGAAATGGAAAGAAGCTCCTACTTGTGATCTACGTGGATGATGGACTTCTGGCAGCAACTGATCAGCAAGATTCGGACAATTTTATTGAGGAGTTGATGTCAGAGTTCAAAATCGTTTCAAAAAGAGCAGAATACTTTTTGGGACTTGAAATTGTTCAAGATGATAAGTGCATAAAGCTTTGTCAGAAGTCCTATGCAAAGAAAATTTTACAAAGGTTCAATTTTTCGGATTGCAAGTCAGTGTCTACTCCAATGTTCAAAGGAACAGAGACTTCCGTACCAGGGAAAGTTGATGAGCCAACCAAATTTCCCTATAGGCACTGATGTATCTGATGCTTGGAACAAGACCAGACTTGGCTTACAGTGTAGGATTCATTTCGAGAACACTCGAAAATCCAACTCAAGAAGATGTTGTAAGAGTCAAGAGGGTATTTAGGTACATAGCGGGTACTCTAGACTTTGGAATAGTTTATCGAAGCAATGTAGAAGTGGGACTCCTACAAGTTTACAGCGACGCAGACTTTGGCGGTTGCATTAAGACAGGACGTTCAACTTCTGGAGTTGTCGTGAAGTATGCAGGAGGTGCAATTTCCTGGATGAGTCAGAGACAAGCAATTGTTGCAACTTCAACAACCGAAGCAGAGATTATCGCAGCAAACGAGGGAGCCAAAGAAGCAATTTGGTTAAGCAGACTTTTTAGAGGGATTGTCAAACTCAAGGACATTCCCATCATTCAAGTTGACAACTCTGCAGCGGTGAGGTTAGCTCAAAATCCGGAGTTTCATCGCAGAACCAAACACATTTCCATCAAACATTTCTTTATAAGAGAAAAAGTGACAGAAGGAAAACTTTGCGTTCAACAAATCTCCACTGAAGATCAATTGGCGGACATTATGACTAAGCCTTTGCAGAGAACACGCCTGAAGATTCTTTCGGTGAAGATGGGACTTATGTAAAATAAAAGAATATAGAGATTTATTTGTTTTCGGAAATTCAACAAGATAAACAAGGGAAAGTGTTAAAATCGAAGATTATTTATAAGTATGTTATTATGTTGAATTTCTATTTTAACAAATCAAGTTTGTATATAGTTGTTTTTTAATCTCAATATTTAGAAAAAACAAAACAAGTGGTGGGCAGTCAGATAAAATAAATAGTTCAATATACAGAGGTAGTTTTCTTCTCGCAGAAAAACTCAATAATTCTATATATGTTTAAAAATCATTATTGCATATAATATTATTTAGGAATGAAATGTTTTGTTTTTTGTTTTACTTGAAATAGTAAAATGACGTTTGTCCGATTTTCCAACTAGACCCCTCATATAGAATACAATAACATGAAAAAAAAAAACTATTTGAATAAGGTTGCACTGAGAACAATTAGTGCAGTGTTCCAAAAACAATATTAGTTAATATCGATTTTAATAATGGCCGTGAATACGAATCATTGTATACATCTTCGTTTAAACACACTAATCAGTACACCAACAAATTTGATAATTTTAAGTAAATTCGAAATTTAAATTACTTACATTTTTATTGGGTTAAGGAAGGTTCGTGACAAGCAAACATTTTTATCAAAATAAAATTCCAAAATAAAAATTAACCTATTACAGCTCAGCAATTATCTTAAGGCCAGACAAGTGTTAATACAAACTGAAGGGTAAAATTTGAGATATTCATTAAAAAACTTATAAGAACTTGTTCCAGAATAGATTCCTACAATATCAATTTTAAAACGTGATATTTTTTTCTTCTGTATGCACAATTTTGTTTAGAAAACAAACAAAAAATTGTAATGTCTTAAGCATCAAAATACACATATTGAAAAGAAACTCGGTTGAATGCCATGTTTATGCAAAGTTTTGAAATAATTTTCAAATTTTAACTTATAATATATAATATTTAACAAATTTATGTTTAATATATAATATCAAATTTTGCTAAATTATTTATAATAAGTTTTGCTCTATAAAACATAACAAGTGTGTAACTAGGTCATGAGCAACACAAACATAAAGTACTTGAATTTTTCTAATAATAAAATTTTGTAATAAGATATATTATGCTCAAACAATTCTTTTAAAATGTAGTACAACTATAAAAGCGTTTTTTCGTTTTAAGCAGATTCATGTATTTGAAAATTTTGGCATCAGAGATAGACCTCTGTTTATAAGTATTGATAAAAAAAATTATAATTCAAATGTTTAGGAATGTAAAGTTCTAATGTAAAATTCCAGATCAAAATACAATTTATTGAAAAATGTCTATAATAAACAAAATATGTACACCATTTAAAACTGACATCGTATCCAATTGTTTTTAAATTTCCTTAGATTTTAATTATAACGTTTGCATCAAAACTCAAAAATCAAGCTACTTTCTCTTAAGCAGTTTTATCATTTTCGTCATTTTTGAACAAACTGTTTATAATTACAATTTTTGTTATGCGATTATTGTTTTTCCTTCAAAATTAAAATGTTTCTTCCTCTTTTTAAGTCATCCTAGGACATACTTTAGATACAAATGAATGTGATACTTGTTCACAGGCCACAAGATAATTTCCAAGCTGTACTCATTAATTGATGCTGAATGTTTAAACTCAAAATAATTACTTACTTTAAAATTTTCCAAATATGGACTTAGTTGATCACATTTTATTAATGACGAAGTAGCTGAACCATACCAAGAAACTTGTGCTTGGGGTCCTTGCTCATCACAATTATTAATTGTTAGTATTTTTCCAGGCCACCAAGGGAAACCATGCAATTTTCCCCACACAACGTCTCCTATAGCTACACGACTTCCTATAAATAATATTCACAATACAAACATTTAAGATTGCGTACCACTTACCTTCAGCACCAAGAGCAGAAGTTAAGGTTGCTGAATTAATATGTAACAAAAATTGAGGATTGGATGGCGGAAATTCGGGAACTTGTTCTCCAAATTCATCCGAACTCGAATCTTCAGTCTTATCATTATTTTGAATAATAGATGTACTTAAACGCTTCAAATTAATTGAAAGTTTCTGTGTTAGAGGTTCTTTAGGTGGTTCTTCTTTTATTGTTTCCTAATTTAAATTTGTATTGTATAAAATATATTTTTGAAAATTATGTCTACAAACCTCTCCATCTTTGCTATGTTTTCGATCTTCTTTATGCTTCTTTTTATGTTTCATTTTATGTTTACGTTTTTTTGGTGTATTTGCTTCTAATGTTGTAACAGCTGCATACCTAGGAGAATTATTACCTAAACCATGGCGTGGAGAAGCACTACCGATAGTATATCTCGGAGATGAACCACCAATACTATACCTTGGTGATGTGTGATCTAAGAATGAATTAGTTAATTGATATTTGTTCATCAAAATTTTTAGCTTAATTTCTCATTTGCTGATTCATAAATACTATTATATATTTATTTATTACAATAAACATATAACAGCCCCAAAAATTTACCAACCACTACTAAACACTAAAACAACTACTTGATATAAATAGCACTCGGTTAGTATCTTTTAAAATCATGTTTTGACATTATACCTGGTGAACTCCCAGTAAGAATTGTTTTCCTCTTGGCCTCCCTCCTAGCTTTCTTCATTGCTTTCCTAGCAGCCTTATGATTATCCTTTTCTTTATTATTCAGATCCTCTATACTAATATTTTCTTCTAAATCATCATCAGCATTTAAGTTTTCTATTTGCGCAGGTATTTTAAGTACAGTTCCCTCCCCTTGAGGACCATAACAAATTTTTATTGTTCGTGTATTCGAACATGTACTACTTAAAGGTTGCTCCATATTACTTTGAGCATTAATATTATTGTTTTTATTAGCACCTTCTTTAAATACGCTTTCATCCCACAAATCTTCCATAGAGCCTGCGCTCCGTTTCTTACGGAGAATACGTTTTAATTTCGCGTCTGAAATCTTTTGATTACTTGATGAACTGTTTGAACTATCGGAATGCTCTAAGGAATGTGTTAAACTACTATCGGTATTGTTTTTAATATTACTATCACAAATGTTTGTAGTGGTGGTTGTACATGTGTTTAAATTCGATACTGCAACTAGTGGTTTCTTATTATTATCTATATTAAGTTTATTTACATTGCCGCTTAATGCGTTTGGCAATTCTTGGGGTGCTTTAGGAATCAGCGTACGTTTTACCTCAATTTTTTTCTTACTCAATTCTGTGTGTGCCGAACGTGTGATGGGTGCATTGGCGCTTCGTTTAATGGGAGGGGCTTGTATTGTTTCTGAAGGTTTCCTTTTCCTAGTCACGTTTTCTGAATTTTCATTACAGATACCTTTACATTTTGAACACAATACTTGGCGTGGACGCAATCTTACTGTCATTTTATTATTCTTGTATTTCGTTGATATGTGCACATTCTTTTTTTTAACGTTTGCTGGATCTGTATAAGCAAATCTTTGGTTGACTGAGTATAAACTATCATCATCTGCATTTGATTTAGCAGGTGTATTAAATGCAGGATTTATATTTGGAATTCCACAAGGGATGTTTCTAAAACAATTACCATTATTAGAAAAATGAACTAATACTTTCTTTTATCTATTATATTATTTGGTTATTAATAACATATAAAATTCTGCATTTATGCAATTTGTCCTGTAGACCACCAATCACCATACTGAATTTTATCAATTCTAAGAATTACTAAAACCTATTACAATTTATCCTGTATTCACATTTTAGATCACCCTGAATAAATCAAAATGTTTTAACTTTGATTTATTTATAAAACCTACTGCTGATGCTAGGTTGCACCAAGCCCATGATCAAAAGCTTGGGTTGTTGCCATTGATTTGAACGGTTTGTTACAATAAAGAGATATTTCAGTTGCATTTGCAGCTCTGATTAGTCCATTATTCAAACTGGTGATAATTTCACAATAATAATTTTTCATATAATAATACTAAATATACATCAAGTTATTTATTAGTATTGTAATCCTAAATTAATTTATTAAAGATCGACTTGAGCTCTATTAATTTTCTACTTCAAGGTTAGAAACACGCAATCATTTAAAATAACCGACGAGCCAATATGTTACACATTTACATATAATTTTTCCCCTATCCAATATTTTTAAGTACAATTTTCTGTTCTTTGAAAATTTTTTGAGAAACAATTTTTTCCGCTCTTGGTTTGTTACACTTGTTTAATTCATAAATGTATTATTAATAATATATACAATTAACTTAAGCTTTATATTACAAGATGCACTTGTAGTACAAAAAGAGATCATTTTAAATTAATAGTTACATCATCAGAATAAGAATTCTGTTATCAATAGTTAGTCCGCGTTAAGAGTGCAGTTGTAGTTGTTATAGCAACTGGACAATGCTCTGATTGGCTTAGAAGCCCTCCTAATTTACAATAGAATATTTGCCGTGTCAAGACAAATGAGACAAAGCAATTTGAATGCATTTGAATATATTATAGTTTACAGTTTTTATTATTTATCAATTTTTTTTGTGTTATTATATCTAAACGGTTAACGTATTTGTAAATAATTATGTTTACGTAATTTAATTTTAAAATAGAATTTGTTGCTGAAGCACAGTTTAACCTCAAAAACTTAGATATATAAAACTGAATAATGCATGCGCTACTTGGTTCCTCCAAGAAATTAGAACATGTTCATTTAATATTAAATGTAATAATACAATCAGCCTCGCATCAATATTAAATTTTATAATATAATAAACAAAGTAAAGTCAGCTGACTTAATAAACCACTCCCATCACTATAATGGACCAATTATAAAATTATATTTGAATCAATACCTTTATGCAAATATAACAATATCACAGTTGATAAAGTATATTAGTTTGTATAAGTTTATATAAAATTTATTTTAGTGATAAGATTAATCTTATTATGTGTGTAATTGTATTGTAATTATAGGTACTTGTTACGAGTATAGACACTTTTTTAATTTTTTTATAGTAAGCAATATTAGTTCTTCACAAATTTGCATGACCTACAGTTTAATGTAGACTCCAAACCATACAATACTATGCAAATACTTTACTCAATTGCTATTGCCTTGCAGGAGACGCCCACATTAAAATATATTCAACTAACGCACAGTAAAGCACAATCGCCCCAATAAAAAATATACATATTATATATAGACACACACAACAAAGACTATCGTATGTCATTTTATATTGAATACATAAATAACTCTTCTAATATAGTTTTAGCTCACAGAAATGTCGCCATAGTGCTTGACATAGTTTCAAGTTGTAGCACAGTTATAGTTGAGTTACTATACTCTTCTACAAAGAGAACAACAAAGAGTAAAAAAAAAATATATTAATACATTTTTGTTATATTATGACAGACAACAGTAGAAAAGGGAGTTACTAACTATGACTAGTAAGCTGTTCACTTGCAGTCTTGCCATGTCTCTACCACACATGATGACGTAACTGCGTGACCTCACCGACACGGGCATGGAATGCAAGTGACTAAATTTCCGCGTATTGAGTCATGCAGTGACGTAATGCGTAGTGCAAACTAAATCGCGTTATAATATCGTGAGTGTACCCTATCGCCGCTGATATTTAACTTATGTATAGAATATGCAATAAATAAAATTAAAACTATAGTGAAGTGGTGAGTTTTCATGAAGAACAATTTGATTTGCTTAAGTTTGCTGATAACTAAAAATTTGAAATTTCATATTATTTATACAGGGTGTTAGACAAAAAACGTACGGCTAAATATCTCAGTTATTTTTTAACCGATTTATATGATTCAAAAACCATTTAAAATGAATTTTTGAGTATTATAAAGGCAGGTACACACATATTTGTTTTTATTTTTAGTATAGTTGCTATGGCAACAAACTTTATTTTTTTAAATGACAACATACATTTTTTGTTTTATTTTTTAAATCTATATAATATTCTTAATATAAAATGTAAAATAAAAATATACTTTTATAACAAAATTTATTTATAAATTTAAAAACATAATATTTGTTTTTTATTTAAAATGATCGTAATTGAATAGTTGGCATTGAAAATAATAAATGTTAATTTTTTTGAGTGTTTTTATGTTATTATGCATAATATAGTAGTAACTTAAAAAATTACGATTTTAAAATTAATTTTTTTTTTCTATTATTATGCATAACAGCGTAAAAACACAAACCAAAAAATAAAAACTTTATTTATTTTCAACGCCAACTATTTAATTACGATCATTTTAAATAAGAAAACAAATAATAAGTTTTTTAAGTTTATCAAAAAAATTTGTTATAAAAGTATATTTTTATAAAAATAAAGTTAGTTGCCATAACAACTATACTAAAAATAAAAACAAATATGCCTTTATAATACTCAAAAAACCATTTAAAATGGTTTTTGAATCATATAAATCAGTTAAAAAATAACGGAGATATTCAGCCGTACGTTTTTTGTCTAACACCCTGTATATTAAAACACGAAAATAAATAAAAATAATACCAAAATCACAATAGAAAAGTTTAAAGTAAAAACTAGAGAAAAGAAATGGCAACAGATTTCAGTTACATAAAAAGTAGAATTACAACAGGACAATAAAAGCAAGCTTCATATTAGCAAAAAAATAATAAAATATTTAGGACTAATATGACTTGGAAATCAGAAAAAGAAATACATGGCACTGTATAAATGGAATATGAAAAACAAAGAATAAAAGCATATGGTGAAAATATTACAACTTAAATTCAATACTAAACTAACTTTATAATATAAATAAAACTCTCCCTGTTTTTAATTAATTATTTTCAATCTGTGTTATTTCTTTTCTTCTTTTTGTTACCGCTTTCATCCAATCCAATCCTCTTCCTCTCTGTTCAGTACCTCTTTTTTTCCCATTTGCACTTCCTTCATCTCAGCACATTCTTTCAGCATATGTTCTATTTTCTCATCTTTATCCAAAATTTACACACTTTTTCCTCATTTCCCAATCTTTTTAACATTAACTCATATTTTGTATGTACTTTCGTAAATCATCTATAGTATGGCAGTTCCATTGTATCTAGATTCATTCTTTTTTAGATTTATGGCTTATCAGCCTAAAAAGACTTAATGTTTTAGTTACATTCACTGGTGTCCCTCGTTTTTGTAGCTGTATACTACTGTAATGTAGACTTGCATCACTATTTCCATCCATACCTCACTGCCTTGCATCCTCATTCTTTCTACTTCTTTACTAGCATATCTGTCCCTGTTATAAAATTTCTCTTTGTGTTCATCCTTTTTTTTTATATTTTCCATTCATATTTTCTTTCATACACTCTTGCAAATTCACTTCTTTCTCTTATCTTTCTTTGCTTCCTCTAGTATTATATATGCATTAGTTTCCTTATTTAGACCTACCACCTGCCTCCAGTACTTCGTTTGTATGGCCTTTAAAGTTTATTCAAAACCACGCTAGAGTGAAGAAAGCAAGCAAACAAAACTGTGTGATCACATTTGTGTCTGCTTGAGATTGATCGTTTGTTGGGGGCTCTGCTGCTCAATCCAGATCCCTGCTGCTATATTAGAGCTGTGTGCGTAAAAAAATGCGTGTATTTGGACTCTAGCGAGGCTATGCATAGACTATAGTTGTTCTTGTTCTTTGCATCTCCAGATATCTGTTCCATACAGCAAACTTCTGAACACCAATGCCTTTATTTAATGGTTTTTTTTCTTTCCCCTATTCCCCCCCATACTTGTACTACTACTTTACTTGCTTTTTTATGTGTTCATTCTCATTATTAGTTGTACAAAGTGGATACCTTAGATATTTAAATATTTTCACTTCCTCCCATTTCCAATTTTTTACTCTCCGTCTTCTTCCTCCTTTTCTAAACACCATTATTTTTGCGTTTTCTACATTAACCTCTAACCCTTTCTTTCTAAACATGTAATCATCTCTTTCATTTCATTTGTTTTTTTCATATGCTAGTGCCCACACTTTCTCTCTACCCACTACAATTCCACCAGTTTTTCTTCTACATCAGCAATGTACGTTGCAAACATGCTTGAACTGTGTGGTCATTGCCTCACACCTTTTATAGTACAAAACCTTTCACTTATTTTCCCATTCACACAGACCTTGCTCACCGTTTCTGCATATACTTCAATTCTCCTTACCAAATGCTCACTAACCTCTTTCTCTCTCTCATACATAATCACAATTTTTTCTGTTCATCAAAAGAACTTTTATTTCTTTTTGCCTTTTTTGTTCTCTTATTGTATTTCCCACTATACAGGGTGTAGATTAATTGGCGGACAAACTCCAAGTAACTTTGTAGACCGTGCCAAAAGAAATCAAAAATCTTAATTCCAAAATGCTGAGAAACTCTTCGTTTGGCCTCACAAAGTCCTGTTGTTGACAACTACATAATCTACTGACTGCTCAATTTAGTTCTAGACAGGTGTATTCCCCCATTTAAAACTTTTAGTCTTTCTTTTGGTTCTCCCTTTCTTCTTCTATTTCATTCTTTGTATTGAAGTCTCCTCCTACTATTAAGTTTGCTTTTTCTTCTGTCTCCTTTACAGTATAACTTTTTCTATCCAAAAATTTTGCTGTATTATTCCCTCTTTTTCCCATTTCACTTACCCTTCTCGTTTTATTCCCTTTTGTATTCCTGTTATTATTCCTCCTTTTGCTTTGTACATTTTCATTTCTTTAAACATTTTGTCTTACCCTTTCTATCCATTGCTTTTTGTCTACCCATATTTCTACTATTCTTATTATACCTGATTATACCAAAATCTGTTATATAGTCCCAAAAATCTTTGTTCCTATTTTCAAGCCTGATGCATTCCAAAAACTAATTTTACCCTCTTGCTATTATCATTAACTTTTTGTACTATTTGGTCCTTATTGTTGCTTTGTGTTTAGTTGTCTCTCTCCTTCCAAGATATTTGTTTACCCTGATTATTCATCTCTTTGTTCTCTTTTATTGTATTGCTTGGTATATTCATTTTGTTCCGGTGTGTTATTTTCTCGTTCTTTTTCTGTTGTTCATTGTCGTTATACTCCTCCATGCCTCTCTTAGATATTTCTGTATCATTCTTTCATTTTTTGTCAATCTATACCCTTTCTAAGTTTTTTTTTTGTTTTCCATAACTTTTATTTGCTTGAACTTTCAGTTCTAGGCCTTTCCAGCCCAGTCAATGTTGAAAGAGTCTATAATTTCTACTTCCATCTACACTGCTTCTTTTACGAAAATATTTATGCTTTCATTATTTTAAAATTCTTTTCCCTTTATATTATATCTTCTTTCTTGTTTCTCTTTTTGCTCCAATTGTTCTTTTAGCTCTGTTATTTTCTTTTTCTTCTATGAATGCTTCTTTGATTTCTTTTAGTTCATCTCTCTATATCTCCTTAGCTTTGTTCATCTCTACATAGCACGGCCATTTTTACCTGAACTGTTTGTTGCCTCTTATTTCTATCTTGTTTTCTCTTTTCTGAGTTTGAAAGAATTGAGTTGTCACTCACTTTTCTTTTTATTGCTGTTTCTTCTAGAGATCTTCCCATCTTATTGCTTTTACTGAAATATCAAGTTCTTTTTGCCTCTTCTTCCTACTTTTACCTTTCTTTTCTTTTCTTCCCTTTTCAAATTTTCCTGTTTATTTGCTTCTAGACCGCCAACTTTCTCGTAACCTCACTTTTTCACCAGGAAGGTCAAAGTAAAAAATAAAAAAGTACTAGAACTAGTAAAAAACAGATGGAAAGTATTATGACAATGAAACAGAATGGTAGGTCATACAACTAATTATAGAACTCAGGGCAGAAAGCAAGTCTATATAAAACAGATAAAAGAAGAACAACTATAAAGAAAGAAATGAGTCCAAAACAGGATAAAATATGAAGCTATTTCTAACCATTGCATGTGATTGATGACTCAAGAAAAACATATTGTTTACGGTACATTCAATTAAAATTAAACTAAACAGGAGAGTTGCTAGGGAGTTCTTGGCTTAACTGGAAATCCCAAAATCAAATCCCACTTAGTAGTAAATTATTTGTAAATTTGTTTAATGCACATTATCCAGAAGACCTTTGGTCTGCTTAAACCTAGTACTACTGTAAGGTCGATAAGTAGTAACTGTAAATTTAATTTAACTGATTTACTGCCAAGATAAATGTAAACACAACATTTGTTTTGTTTTGCAACCATACTACACCTAAAACTATACTACCTTTCATGTATTTAACTTAATATATCACAAATTCTAAAATAACTAAAAAACTAATATCAGCCCAAAGAATCAATTTTGACTAAATCATGATTTGTTTAATCTTATCCCACAGTCTGTTTCAATATTATCAAAAAGGAATAATACAGCTTTTCTGTCATTTATTCTTTTCCGGCACCCTGTATATATACTGCAGTTTTTTAATCTTTAAATAATGCCAATATACTTCTGCTTTAAAAGCAATTTATTACTCTAAATCATTTTAATAAAATACATACTTATAAAAAAATTTAAATGTTGGAACCATACTATATTCAATTTACTTTACCCATATAATATATTAAATCATTAATTAATTAATTAATTTTTTATTATTTATTGTTTACAAAATATAAATTCTATTGTTGTTAATTGCATATATTAAATGATTATACATAATCATTTAATATATACAAAACATAAATAACTTGAGACCGTGACTGATTTAAATGAATTAAACTTTATAATTAAAATAATTTACAATTATTATTTTTTCAAAATATGATTGAAATTTCTAATTAAGCTAGCCTAGCTAGTCATTATTTGTATATATCCTGCACATATTAAACTGGTTGTAACTACGTTAAAAGAACAAAATATATAAATTGAAACAAATTCTTATTTCCTTTATAGCATAGCACATACAATATCATTAATTGAAAGACATCATCCGATTTACCAATAAAGCATATTAAAAAATTTAGCATAACATAAATAAGCACATCAATTATTGACTATCGATAAGTATCCTTTCGAAGCATTGAATTTAATTAATATATATGCTCAAGAATTAGAATTAATAAAATCAACAATACTTTCAGCAAAAGTTTCATTAATGTTTAATATTTCTTTAAAAGCACATATAGTTACAGATTGCTGAAGGTCGCAATAATTAAGAATTATGTGAAATTACCTTACCCTTTATTAAAGGGCAACAATAAAGGAATATCCAACTTACTTTTTTGTTGAATCTAGAAGGACCCCCTTGAATATTTTTACGCCGAATTCAAAGGTGACAACTAATATATCGGGCAGAGCTTCATCAACATATACAGATATTCTAGTCCTCTTTAATAAATGGATATCTTTGCAAGTTTCTTGGTCGGCCATATTTCATACAATAAAGTCGTAAAATAATGGCAGGTACATCGCCACACCAACGTAAACAATAAAATGAATTGTACTTAAAGTATGTGAATATATACTGAAAATAAAATGCAACATTTATATACAACAAATAATCAATTATTTATTTGAAATCATACGTTTTTTTCCAGTTTTTCGTGGTTATCTGCTAATCAGCCTAAATTTAGTCATTACTCAGTATTGCCAACTAAAAATTATATTTAAGTATTATTTGTGATTTTCTCAGTCTAATCAATCCAAATATATAATAATATAATTAAAATACATTTCATTTCCAGTTAACAAATTAATTTTTTTCCTAATTTTGATTTTTTTGTCAAATTTGGGTGACGTTTCATATGCTAACTTCAGTTATGATTTGGGATGGGCTGGATTAGCAGCGTTGCCAATTATGAAGAATGAAACAAACCGTCCCTTTTCTTATACGCGCTTTTGTCAAAGTTAAGTACAATAATTTATAGCTAAAAAATAATGAAAATAATTTATTTAAACAATAATGAAAAGCTGCAATGTTAATTATTAGTTAAAAATATCAAATAAAGTAAAATAATTCAGCTCCAACAATATTACAATAAAATAAACAATTTTTTACGCGTTTTATAACATATCAACATTATTTATGTTTTCTCGACGGTCATTTGTGAGCAAATTTAATGCACATGATATTTTTACATTAGTTTGGTATTGCAGAAAGATTATATAATTTTTTTTATCAAGAATAAACGTCGGGAACACTCAAATTAAAATAGTAAAATCCGATGAGAAAATTAGTTTTTGGAAAAACTAGCCACATGAAATTTTCACAGTAGTTTGTTATTGCATTGAAAATTTAAAACACAAAATTTTATCAAAAACAACAGTCGGGAACACAAAATAAAATAGTAAAAATTGATAAAAGACATTTTCCGAAAAACTTTTATAACAAAGAAAAAATGCCATTTCCAAAAAAATTGCTACATAAATTTTTTACTGAATTAATATTGAATGTGCAATTATTAAAAATTACCTACTATAATTTTTTTTTTTTCTATTGCTTTTAGAAAACTCTATTTTTAAAGGATTTCAATACAATCTTGTTAACATTAGTATTATTTAATCTTTCAGAACTCATAAATAACAATATATCTTCAACTGCATCACATTGTGGTTTATTGTTAGTTAAAGAAACAGAAGAAAAATGAGAATCGGCGTAATGATAGGGATTGTGCAGTATATTTTTATAAAATTAGATTTTTAACAACTGCAAAATACTTTTATTCTTCTCGACCTTTTTTATCCTAATACATTTACTTCTTCCATACGGCGGGCCTTCGTATTAGCAATCATTATCATTACTACCTAAAAATAGTTGCTTATAAGCATTTTAAAACTTAAAGTAAATTGACATGTTACCTTTATTACGAAATACACCTCATTAGGGACTTTTTTTAAAATATTTTAAAAGTTTGGAAATATCTAATCCTTGGTTTAAATTAATCATAATCTTTATCATCAAACATTCCAATCATAAACTTGCTAGAAAAAAACATTGCATTGCATAGAACAATATATGCAAGTAAAATTTATTTGTTAATTAGGACGCCCTTTTTATTTAATCACTATTGGAAAGTTTTGTAGACTGTTTGTCGCACTCACTCATTTTAGCTATTATTTTTACCAATATACTTCAATTGAATTAATATTTTCTAATTTTAATTAATTTGATGTTTAAATTTTTTTAAATTTTGTTACTACGGCATCGAATACTACAAAATGTATGTAGCAACTTGATAATTTTGAAGATTTTTTGTTTGTTAAAACCATGTCTAAAAATTTGAGTATTGCATACTATGCTATACTTAAATCATTAAATGCTTCTTGACAAATCTTGAAAATAAAAGTGCTGCATAATGTTGTACAAGTGCTGCAGAATTCAAAAATTTAGTACAATTGTTGTTAGTTTAGAAAACCTTTTTGAACCAGAATGTCAACAAGACAAAGCAAAAGCATCAAGAAAAACTATCTTAACAAAACAAAGTTTTAAGTTTTATGTTGTAAAAAAATGATTCAGTACACTCTTCTTTGTTTATCAGTTTTTTAAATTTAATATTAAATAATTTATGAGTATAATTTAAAAAAAACTGTTTATTACTGAACAGAAAAAAGACTGTGTTACTGAAAGGTTTATAGGTTTATAAAAACAACTTTGTTTTTATAAGCCGTTTTTCTTTTTTTTAAGATTAGCTTAAGCTAAACAAAAATGTAATTCAATGCTGCCTCATCATATAAAGTATTACTATCTTGACTACAGTTACGTACTAGATTAGACATAAAAAACATACTCTATCTAAATGTTCTACAATTTATGTAAAATTCTTCTAGAACCAGTTAAATTTTTTTAAGTTAAATTTTTTTAAATTGTTTTTAGCAGCATTATATATTTTTTTTTAAATACTTACTTACAATATTCTAAGACCTTGCAAATTATTTTAAAAACAATTTAAAGCTTTTAGTTGCTTATAATAGCTTTCAAAATTTTAGTTTTCTCAGGCTTCTCAAAGTTCTCACTAGCTAAAGTTTTTAAAAGTTTCTTGGTTGCTTATACTAAGTTGATCTAATGCACTACAATTGTATTTTTGACCAATTGTTCTTCATAAGTTATATACCTTTAAGTTGCTCCAATGGTAGCTTATACTAGTTCTCGGAATTTTCTGTTACGCAATACTTTTAAAACTTAAAAGTTTTTTCGGTTTTTTAAGTCTTCTGAAAGCCGATGAAAAACTTGATGATTTAAAAGATTCTATAACCTGCTATTTTTTTAACATTAAGAGAATTTGTGAATCTGTTACTTGCAAAAAGCTTTTTTAATTAAAGTTAAATTTTTTTAAACTTTTCTCAGACCTGAGTTTTTTCAGAACTATTTTTATTAAATATTGTAGTATTTATTTTTTAATAATTTAATTAATTAATTTTTTAGGTAGTTTTTAGTATTTTTTAATGTTATGCAATATTGTTTAAATTTTTTTAGGCAAATAGCTCAAAAATGTATAAAATTTTGTAAACAATTTTGATTATTTATTAATATTTTAGGCTTTTTAATTATTTTAAATGTTGTTAAACATTCTTATTTTAAATTCTAATATGATTAACGCATTTTTTTTAAAGTTTTATTTTAATATCTGCAGTATTTCAAGACTTTTAAAAGCTTTCAAAGTTATTGCAACATTTTTAGTCTTTTCCAAAATCATCAACAAAATATTTTATTTATTTATTTAAACATAAATATTTGTTCACGCTACCATAGAGGTAGAGTTTAGGCCTGTTATTTTAAACGTATCACAAAATGGTATCAGAAAAAGCTCTTGCATACTCATGGAAAAAAAAATGTTTACACAAATTTCTACGTAGCTTAATTAGCTCTTTAATCTCACTGCCGGACATGATCATACCGATTGTTCTCATAAATAATATTAATAGATAGAATTCTTTGAGCCTTACTAATAACGTTCTTCAAATTCGATGTAAATCACCAGCTTTCACAATGTCGCCGGGGTTTTTAGTATAGTGACTAATCAAATGTAACAAACAAAGTATTTTTTATGACGCTTAAATTTCTTGACAACTTTAAAAACCAGTGTAAAAATAGTGTCGTAATCCGATAGCGGGATATCATAAATAAAAAGTAGATAGCTTTTTAGCGTTGATATTGCAATTCGGCTGTAACTGTCTCTATAAAACTATTCCATATCGGAATTTCGGCCAAAGTTAAATTTGGAATTGTGGGTTGCTTGAAAGTTGACAAAAAGTTTTGATATTAAAAACGTGTATGAACTGCAAACTAGCTGATATGTTTAGAATGTATTGGAATCATACGAAGTTGTGCAATTTGTGCGTTGTTTGGAACGTTTTATAACCATCGGTGGTGTTAACGTTAAAGTCTGCATTGTCAATCACAAATTTAAAAAATATATTTTCAAAAACATTGACTCCAACTCTATGTACAAACATTTTTTTTTTAAATTGTTATTTCTTTTGTATGGTGAACAAAATTCTATAGTCAATAAAATGTTAACAACAATTTTTGATTTTTTTTTTGTACGTAACAGCTCTGACAGTTATCTATAGCAAAAAAAAAAACAAACAAAGACGTATAGCTAACGATTGCAAAAAAGATTAAATGCTTTAACCTCTTTTATAAATTTATTTGTACCACTTCCCCAAAAGAATCTTATAAATCATTAAGATTTCAAAAGCAAATTTTGCAATCGCGTCTTTGTTTATTGATAAACATAAAATGTCATATCCGTAATTTTTTTATAATTTTTTTTTTACAATTCTGACATTAGAAATAAATTTTCCTTTGATTTGTTTTATTAAATCGTTTATAAAAAAATGATATTTGTTAGAATTCTCTATTAGAAAAGAGTAAACTTGTCGTCTACTTTGTTCCCGCCAAGTCATCTTTTCTTAGTACCTGCTAAGGTATTACATTGCATTTGATGCATTGATGGTACTAAGTTCATGCGGTGATAAAATTAGGTACATACTAAATACGCTCTAAGATTGAAAAAGCAAAACCAATGTCGTGTTTATAAAAATGTAGCTAATACTTTGTTTACTTAACTTTTACAATACTGAATAAATTACTTTTTGACTGCTCATCGGCAATTTAAGTTAATTGGTAATTATTTCTTCACAAAGCAAGCATTTATTTTTAAATCAAAAACATTACCAAGTTTGTACTTCTAGTTCTTTTTGTTTTTCCGGTTCAGATTCACTCCGTCTAGAAGCAATTGACGCTAGTTTTTTATTCCCGTATTTTTTGTAGTATGAACTATGCACACTCACTAAATCAACAGTTTTTTACATAAGCAAATGTTTTTCATTTCTTTTCTTTACGCTCGCCTCTAAAAAGTCTGAACGTTTTTTTTCTTGGCCACGTAAACGTCTTTGATCAAAAGTTTTTTGCAAATAAGACAATTGTTTCAAAATACGTACAATTATTTTGAACTGCTCAAATCAACTTTTTGCTTTTTTTTAAGATAGAGTAGAAAGTTGATACAAAATCTTGGTCAACTACTTTAGGTTAAGCTTTTTGAACCATTCCCTATACAATATAAACAAATTGGCATCTTTAATTTATTTGCATTTAGTTGCTTATTTTGGACATAGTGACTAAATATGAAGAAAGTATTTAAAAAATAAACAAATAAATAGCAATGATTAAATTGGGTCAAAATGTTGTAATCAACGTTCCGGATGTTGACAGAGAACGTGCTAGCTGTAGTCTAAGTTTCCACAAATCTGGTTTGTACAAAAAAAAAAAAAAAAATGGCAGCTAACAGGAATTTATAGTCAAAATAAATTTACGCAAATATTTGTTGTGTGTAACACTAAAAGATGAAATTGACGCTCTGTAAAATTTAAAATGTTACTATGACATTTTAAATTTTAGTACTTTATTTGTCTATTAATAATATTTATAAATAAATAGTTTAGTTAATTTAAGTTTTTTTTAACTTGCAAATTTTGAAACATAAGACCGGTTGGTAGTTCTTCTAAATCATCTAAAATGCACACAACGCGTTGTGGCTTTGTACTCAACACCATGCACCAAAAAGTATTTTGTTTTGCTGTATGATCATTCAGTATCTTTTACAAGGCAATTGGTCATAACATATAAATTTACCCCTTAAGAGTCTCTCAATAAAGACGCAACTTTTAAATGTGAACAAAACAAGTTGTGTGTAAAATATCCACAATTTTTTTTTTTATTTGAAAGAATACTTTATGGTTTTAAGTATGAAATATAACGTCATTTAATGTCCGCCGTGGCTTTGCTTGGTAGCACGTATTTGAAAGGTTCAATTTTCGATAATTTTGTCGCATAAATCTTTCTAAATTTGCTGGATGGCCTTTGTTATGTTGACTTTGAGGGCATCAATTGTTTGCGGTTTATTTGCAAAAACCTGCAATTAAAGATAGTTTAAAAGCGTTAAATTTTACGATTTTGGTACCTGGTTCACGTCGCCCCTCAAAAGATAACCATGCCCTCAAATCGCTTGTGTAGATTGTCCATCGTAACTGTATCTATGACCGTTTACCTTAATTTCTTGGGTCAGTTGGATTTTATACGGGTGCAGACTCAAGTCCAGACCCAAAATTCGCCAAATTGAAGTCACAGAAAGGTTTTTGTAAACAACAAATTTTTTGAACGGAACACTGATTTTGATAATAAAATTGATGAACAATTTACAACAGATTTAACAAATGTTGCTATAACAACATGGCTAGTATAATCTTACAAATTTTGTACCTTGTATTGAAATACCCATATTTATTTGTTTGAAAGTCTTACATATTAAGTAAATAAATATAACAATACAAAATGTATAACACTATAAAATTTAATAAATTATACATTATTAAAGTCACAAACTGTTCATTTTATCAATGAACTCATTTGTAGTATAGAAAGCATTTGTCGATAAGAAGTTTTTTATTATTTTTTTTTTTAATATTCTGATTAGTTGCTTTAAGCTGGTTACGAAAAAGGTTATAAAGCTTTAAACCGTTATATAACGCCGATTTTTCAAAAAAATAATATTTGTGTTTTGGAGCATACAGATTTGTGCATATTCTAGTCTTATAATTATGATGTTGACTGGCTATAGCTGGATTATGTAAAATTGTGTGCATGTGGTAAAGAAGTTTCAGAACATAAATTGATATTAGAGTTAAAATATTGTATTTTACAAACGCTTAAACCTAAGACTTTTGATACATTTTCTTATGCAAACGTATATAAAACTTTGATGACAAACGCCTGGCAGGTATAAAATGGGAAAATATAAACAAAAAAGATTTATGAAACAATTGAAAAATACTTTTTGATGAAAACAGTAGCTACATGGTGGGGCCTACCCAATCGTCATCAAACAACTGCCATAAAATGACATTAAGTGTTTGGACTAAGTCCAATGAGCACAAAACCCAGTCTATCGTGGATTGTGAGCAATGGGTCCAACCGCCCACAAGGTCAAACATTATAGAACAAGGCCTAGTCTGTTTTACAAATCAGTTTAATCAATCAAACATTGACTTAGTTTATGGTTTAAAAGTTAATTTTTCTAATACTTGTGGTCTAAAAAAAGTAAATTTTGTTCATCGGCATTTTGAATATAAAAAACCCTATATTTTTGTGTGTCTAAAATAAGGTAAACAATAAAGATCTAAATCACTTTAATCTAATAGATGTCTATTATTTTCGTGAACATTTATTTGCTGACTGATAAGATGTTTGTACCTACACCCACAAACAACAAGCATATTCTAGACTGACAACGTACGAAATTTAAGACATATGTTATAATAAGACATTAATCATTGTGACAATCTAAAAAGATAGGATTAACAAAAACAAAGCTAATCAAGCTTCTCAGCTTTTTAGACAACAAAAACTTCTATAAAACAATAAATTAAAGTTTTTAGTAATGCCATTTTAAAATGATCAAAACAATTTAGTTACTAATCCAAAAGAAAAATCAGATATTTTTTCAGACCAATTTGCGTCTAACTCTACTATTTTAAACACTCTTGTTGTACTACAATGCCGGTTAGTTGTAAAATAATAAGTTCACTTTAGGCAACGGGTTTTCAAAAAATATCTTCACTCCCATTTTGGCTAACTTATTTGTTGCTAATTTTTATAAGCGTTATTAAACAAATCTATTTTTTTTTAAATCAAATAGTGTATTTTTAACTTTTTTTGTTAAATACACTCAGATGCAATATTAACCGGACTCTTAAACTTTTCAATAAATTTTATTACTTCAAAAAAATTTTAGTTTTAAATAGTTTGCTTTAATGTGTTTTTATTTGTCAAAACTTGTTTTGATAAAAGTTTACTTGCAAATTTAACTTTAGCATTATGTAGGTGTTCTATTGGTATTTACGCAAAATTGTATCTAAAATAAAACTGCATTTTCATAAATATTTCAAAAAGTTTTTTTAAGTTTTAACAACTTTAATGTCTAATAGGTAGTTTTCTAAAGAAAATTAATTAAAAACAAAGACTAGACTAGATCAAGTTGCTCAAGCTGTTGTTTTACATAATGATGACCGCAGCGTGTGTTTGTGTTACATTGTAAATGCTTTAGAAATCTTTTAAAGTATTGTCTCAAATGCTTTATTTAGATTCTGAGAAATAGAACAGATAAGACCAGAACAAAATAGACAGAGAACAACAAATGTCATCAAATACAATTTTATTCGAATGAAAACGTTACGTGAGCAAACTATGACAGCATCTGCTGTTCTTCAAAAGTTAAACAATGTCCATAAAAACGCAGTTTCAGTATATATACAGTTTGCAGATGTTTAAATGAACATGATTAAAATCAATAAAACATGCATCGGGCTTTTTAACTGCAGATCAGCGGCGGCAGTGTTTGCAATTTGCACGAGCACATGCAGATTAGGGTGTTTATGATAGTCATTCGTGCTCTTTATTGATGAGTTCCGGTTCAACCAATACACATTAGATGGTCGAGACAAAATTTTGGAAAAAAGCAATTTACAGAATGTGTTTGTCTTCAAGAATTAAGTTAATTAAGAAGGTGTTGTAATAATTTTTTAAATGTTCATACAGATTTTGTGAGAGTCCGTTAAGCCAATATGAGTTGCAATCAATATACAGGGAGTTTATAAATGAATGGGATTATGTAATCACTTTAAATATGCCGCCTTTTTAAAATCGTCCACTATACTACACATGTTTTCATATGTTTGCTTGACATCTGTCAAAGTTAATCTGTCAAAACAAATAGTTTAGTGAACAATTTAACAAAAGCGGCACATTTAAAGTGATTACATAATCCCATTCATTTATAAACTCCCTGTACATATATACGACAATGCAAAAATCACCCAGAATTCTTTAAATAATTTTTTGCTGTATTGCCTTATCCTCAAGCACTAACTTGACCAATCAAGAACGCTTGAGACATGTTGAGACAACGTATTTATCGCAACCATTATAATGGCGTTTTTGGCTGTGTCACTGTTTATGCAGTGTGGTGCACTCGGTGCATATTTTTGTGTTCGGTTGACATCGCCTTTTGTTTTCAGAACGCCATATTGTAGGATAGACGGATACGCATCGCCAAAAAGCAATCCTCTTACGTCAAATTTGGGGGCGTCGCAGGGTTCTAAAATGTCACAGCCGAAAACGCTATAAGTTTCAGACGATTTAAAACTTTGAGCAATAAAGGTTTGATTGACTAAAAATTTATTGAAAAACTAAAGTGTCCGGTTAATTCAATAATAAATATAGTAAAAGACCTAAACTATATTTAACAAGTTAGTAATTCATTTACAATATAAGGTGTTAAGATCAATACATCTGGGGCAAAATTAATAAAACACGTAGTCGCAAATACCAAATAAACAAACTAAAAAAGATATATAACTTTGAAGGTATTCAATCTAAGCAAGCGGATATACAGTTAGGGGTAGCTCCAGGATCAATAGTAGGTCCTTTATTTTTTATTTTATTTATTAATGATCTTTCCAGTTATTTAAATTATTCAGACGTCATAATTTATGCAGATGACACATCTGTTATTGTGGAAGGCTTTCATTAGAAGAATTGGAAAAGAAAGCCGATGAAATTATAAAAAAAAATAATTTGTGGTGTTCAACAAATAATTTAATAGTTAACCTTGAAAAGACGGCGTGTGTATTCTTTCAACCAAAATTGCAAGACACTTGGACTGAATTCCAAGATGTTCAAAACAAAATAGAAAATCTCAAGTTAAAAGATATAAAAAAAAATTGAAACGTACAATTATAGAAAAACCGCTATCTCGCACACTCCTTACAACATCAACACCATCAGAGTTTCCAGTATCAATTAAATTACCAACAATTCATCTTCCAAAATTCAATAAAAATTTAGAGGAATGAATTGGATTCAGCGATAATTTCAAATCTATAGTAGACATGTACCTACGATCTTGTTTAAACGGACAAGCAGCAGAGACATTCAGCTATTTGACAAAACTATCTAGTTTGAGTAAAGTCAAACAAGATTCTGCATCATCCATTCGTCATCACGTAAATAAATTTACAAAACATGTTTGATCGTTGCAAACCATCAAAAAACCTACAACAAATACATCACCGATGTATTTATCTACGTCCAAATTAGACGCCACTGCTAAAGATAAGTGGGAAGAATATCGAATGACGGTACAAAATGCAACATTAGAAGATTTAACCAAACGGATTACAGTCTAATTTTATCACACAACACCTTGCAAAAAAATTAAACCTTCAACAAACTAATGTAAAGATTCTACTTAGTGGCATTGGAAAATCATTGACACACATCAAATATCAGAGTGATATATGCCACAATTGCATTAAATCAAGAATAAGAGTTTAGAAAAAAATTGCTTGGTCATACCATCTATCACGCAACATCAACCTACAATGTACGTACATACAGCTACGTTAAGAACACCACGGAACATAAGACTGGCAGATCCAACATTTAATATTCCTAGAGTGATGAATATGCTTTTATAAGCTGAAATATTTTGGAAATTGATGTCAATTGGACAAGTAAGATCTATACACAATGGTGTTATTCTACAAAAAACAAGACTGAGTTGAATTATAACCGGTACAATTTGAATACAGCCTACACAATCTAGTTGCAATATATCCACAACAACACTGGATAACAAGCTTCAACAATTTTGGGAAATGGAGCAAGTGATTTCAAAGAAGTCAATGACATTATCGGAAACAGCTTGTGAACATCACTTCATAAAAACTTTTTTTAAGAAAATGTTAAGGTTTTTACTACAAAATGCAACAACAACAAAATGATTTCATCTATTAGAACAAAAACTTCAGAAAAACCAACACTTGTATGAAGAATATTCAAAGTTTATGGAGGAATATGAACAACTAGGACATATGGAAGAAGTGCCAAACGACATCGAAAAAGGCTATTACTTACACACATCATTGTGTATTAAAAAAAAACAGTAGTACAACTAAGTTAAAAGTAGTTTTTGACGCGTTAGCAAAAACGTCATCCCAACTCTCATTAAATGACACACTGCAAGTAGGACCTACAATACAAGACAACCTGTGTTCAATTTTAACCAGATTCAGACAATACAGATACGTTATAACAGGAGACATAGAAAAAATGTATTGTGAAATTTTTTGTAACAAAACCTGACCGCAACTATCAAAAAATACTATGGAGGTACAACAGTTCGGACCCATTGAAGGTGTACAAACTAAATACCATAACATATAGAACTGCATCAACGTTGTTTTTAGGAACAAGATGCTTACAACAATTAGCCAGTGACAATGAAAAAGATTACCCACTTGCAGCAGCTGCAATAAAAAAAAATTTTATGTAGACAATTGCATAACTGGTTGTGTTTAAGAACTTAAACAGCTCCACCAAGAACTATATAGAATCATGCAAATTGTCTGTCTCGTCTTGAGGAAATGGTAGACAAACTGCCCACAAATGCTGCAAACAATCAGTAGCAGCCAAACAGATAAACAACCCTTTGATAAAGCGTCTAGTTTAAAGACATTGGGAATGCACTGCAATGCTACCAAAGATTACCTAACATTTAAATAACCAGCCAATCTTTGCACTAGGTTAAAAGTGACAAAGCAAGTAATTCTTTCTGAATTATTAAGAAGCTTTGGTTTACTAGAACTTCTGGGATCATTCACACTAAAAGCAAAATTGATAATGCAACAATTATGGGAGTAAAAGTTTGATTGGGTTGCTTTCGTACTAATAAAGATATATACAGATTGAACTCAATACGTATTTTAACTTGATACACTCAACGTATTGACAGTCTAATGGCATTATATAACAAAGTAGAGTTGCATAAATTTTGCGATGCATCAGAAACAGCATATGATGCAGTAGTCTACATGTAATCACAATTACAAAAAGAAATGTATTTAGTAAGGCTGGTTGTCTCAAAATCTAAAATTGCTTTATTAAAGGTGCAAACAATATCAAGACTAGAGCTTTGTAGAGCAGTACTCTTGACACAACTGATGAAGTCTATAAAGATAGCATTATTCATGCCACAAGTAAAAAGTTGTTACTGGACAGATTCTACCATTGCACTAAATTTGATTCAATCCAGTTGTAGATCATACAAAACCTTTGTTGCAAATCAAATAAACAAAATCCAATCTTGCATTAAAATAAAAGATTGGTACTATGTTCCAACAATTAGTAATTCATCCAATATCATATCCTAAAGTTTAAACCCAGAAGAGCTGTTAATTTGTGGTAGATTGTCTAAGTTTCTTAGCAACAGGCGGCGTAGATTAGCCACAACCCATACAACATATACATCACAAACAAGATGTACAAGAACAAAAAACAATTACGGAAATTTTATTAGTTGCGGTGCGGCAATGTGATAAGCTATTTGAGAAATGGTCATCTACCAGAAAGCTGCAGAAAATTATTGGCTACTGTCTACGTTTTCTAAACAACTCCAAAAGAACAAAGGAAACATGGTGCACTTTTGGCGAGCAAACTACATAATGGAATGACAACTTTAATTAAACTAGCTCAAAGTAAAAAACTTTACAAGAAACTTAGTCATTATCATTAAAACCAACTTTGAACACAAAGGGAGTGCTAAGAATTGGAAGAAGATTAAACTTTGCTTACATTTTAAAAGATCAGCGCCACTCTATAATTCTTTCAAAATTGTACCTTTTTGACAAATGGTATAGTCAACTTTAAACATTTGAAGGCATTGCACAAAAGTGCTTAGTTACTCTTATGAAATCTTCAAACCAAGTATTGGCCCATATCCAAAAAATCAGCAGTCAAAAACTGCATATGATGTTGTCGAGTAAACTCATCTGTAGTCCAACATATCATGGGTTAATTGCCTAGGCCATGGGTTACACCATCCCGTCTATTTCAACACTGTGGAATTGACTTTTGTGGTTCTTTTTTATTAAAACCGTTCAGGACAAGGACATCAACAACACAAAAAAGATACATTTTAATATTTACATTCCTGTCAACAAAAACGATCCATTTAAAACTGGTAACTGAACTCACAATAGAAGCATTTACTAACTGTTTGCAAAGATTTGCACTTTGCAGACGATTTTTTTTTACAACGCCACAAACTTTGTAGGCACATGGAAGGAGCTAAAACAACTTTTTAAAAATTAAAATCATCAGTTGAACACAGTATTAGAAGATAAACACATCGAATAAAAATGTATACCTGCATGGTCACCACATTTTGATGTCATTTGGAAGGTAGCTGTTAAGAGCACCAAGCATCATTTAAAACGCATAGCTGGAAACTCACAGTTAACTTGAATGAATAAATGAGCACCTTGATAACAGCAATTGAAGCGTGTTTAAACTCAAAGCCAATATCAATATCACCGGTTTCTAATGATCCCAAGAATTTCGAGCCACTAACCCTAAGTCATTTTTTGATTGGAACAGCAATGACAAATCTACCAGAAGCTATGTTATTGGAAGTAAATTCCAACAGATTAAATCATAGTCATAGGCAACAAATTTGTCAAATAAAACACCAAAATGGTCAATCAAATATCTTAACCACCTTTGGCAAAGAAGTAAATGGACCGATTCTAACTCTGCTCTGCAAATTAATGATTTAGTATGTATCAAGGAAACAAATCTACCTCCTCTACAATGGTAATTAGGACAAATAGAAGCAGTTCACCCATAAACAAACTAAAAAAGATAGAGAAAAAAATGTCAGCTGTCTACTAGTTATGCTCACGTTATGCTACTAGTGCAATATATTTATATTAAAAAAAGTTATTAACTAGCATTGTATACTGATAAAATATATTACATTATCGAAGCAATAGGGTTATTATTTTTCTGTCAGGGAAGTTATTAGGTGTGGACAATCACAAACCGAGCCTTTTAATTCTCTAACAAGAAAAGGCAGAGTCAACGGTAACAGCCATCAAGCTTGATTCAACATAAGGTGTTGTTGAAACATTGAGGTTTGCAACTATACGAAGTGAATAAGCTATTACACACAAGTAGAATACTAATGATCATAATACGTCAATAATGCATGCACATAGAAAATACTCTCGTTTATTTCATAGTAATTCAAAGGTAACGGACTGAGGCCCAAGGCGCATGTTAGCTAATAATGAGATCAATAAAGATGATCTGATCGCAGCAGCCAATGAATTTTTTCTAAATATTTTTGATTCATTATTCAATTTGAGTAATCTCAAAGTATTTAACTAAAAATAAAAATTTAAAAAACATGTTTTTATTAATCTTTGCAGTGTATAACATGTATATTCATTTAAATTTTGTTATATAGTTTATATTTATATATACCATTCCTGCTGTTTGTACATTGATATATGTAGAAAAGCGCAACATACCTACGATAACCCATAAAGATATAAAATTTTTAAAAATACCATTCACAGCGCTGCATATTTAAAGTGCATTTTTAAACAGTGGCAACACTGATGCCATAAAATCGGTATTCGGTACTCGGGAAGAGCCGTATTTACTGGTAGGGGGTAAAGAGAATTAGAGGCTGGCTACATCATACATTGGAGAGGGGATATTCATAAAATAGTTCAAGTTGCAGCAAGGAAAGGAAAAGAGTATCTTAAAAATTAAGCGGTTTTTGACTACTGGGTTAGTATACAAATATAATTAATAATAAAATTATAATCTAACATAATATTTATACTTTGATAAATACCGCCAACTATAATAGCGTTAAGTGTTGTATAATCAGTATGTTAACTCAACCAATTATCAAAATTAAGCGATAAATATTTATATTTAGGAAATAAAAGAAATGTCAGGGAGGCTCAACATTGATGCACCACTATGGGATCAAAACACATTTGTTGGACGGTTTAAACATTTTCTATGGGTAACAGACCCAAGAAGCTGTTTAGTAAGTGAAGACGAGTTAGATAAAGCTAAAATACTTGTAGAGCAATATCGCAAAGGAAATGAACCAGCAGGTACAACAAAGGAGCAACTTGTCTTTGCTAAGCAATTATTTGAAAGTGCTTTCCATCCCGACAGTGGTGAGAAACAAAATGTATTTGGACGTATGTCTTTCCAAGTACCTGGCGGTATGGCAATCACAGGTGCTATGCTGCAATTTTATCGGTAAGTGAAAATATTTACTAATCTCATCATAATCTTTAGTTCTAAATATAATTTCATCTAAAATAGAACGCAGTTATAACTTTTATTTTAATAGTAAAATCTACCATTGATGAATAATTCATGTGTAGATTCAAAATATATTTTCAACTTCAATAATTGAAGTTGAAAATATATTTCAATAATTGAAGTTGAAAATATATTTTGAATCTACAAAAATTTATGCATAAAAATATATTTGCAAACAATACATATAAATCATTACTTTTACAATATTTATCTTACCCGCAAATGTTTATTTTGTAACATAATTTATATCTTTTAAATGCATTATCATTGTTCAAAAATGTATCAAACTTATTTGACATTGGAGCTTATAATAGAATGCATTCTTAGTAGATTAGAAAAAAGGAATTAATTATATTATTTAATAGACTATTTCTTTAATATGATATTTTTTAAGTTTATAATATTTGCTATAATTTAATACAATTAAATTATTTAAAAAATTCATTGTTTTAGATGTTTTGATCATAGTACATGCTTAAAATAGTGGAATTGTTTGCTTCTATTTTAAGATTAAAACACATGTGTATGTAAAATGAAGTTCTACAATAGAAATATACTATTTAATTCATATATCAATGGGTTTTTGACAAAACATTGTTCTACTATTCTCAGAATTATTTGTTTTTATAATTATTTTGCATTTAACTCTAAAATGCTCTACTCAACAGGAATGTTATGATTATTATAATTTTAAATTTTAAATAGCAGAAAAACCAGAAGATGCCCTTAAGCAGTTTTCTATAGGTCTGTTCCAACATACAATTTGGACAGTTTGCAAACCGTCCAAACTGTGCACACAAACAAATATAGTCATACTTAGGCAATCTTTTATACGCAGTAATTTGTTTGTGTGCATAATTTGAACGGTTTGCAAACTGTCCAAATTGTATGTTGGAACAGACCTTATGATTTATTTTATATGGATTTAATTGCACCACAAATAAGTCTTTATCACAAAAATTGTTTATGCTAAAATTTTAATGGTTAAACTAATAAAACTTTGTTTATAAACAGATAACAATACTACTACTTTATGTATTCCAATTTGAAAGTCATTAAAATATCTTGAGAATTGTTTTTTTATTAGAAAAAGTCATAATAGCAAACCGCATTCTATTTGTTAATATTGTCCAAAACACCTTTAAAAAAATGTGTTTGATTTGCTGTACACATTGCATCAATATTTGTATAAATTCAGATACTATTAGTTTTGTGTTTTTTGATTTTCTTATACAGTTATAATTTTGTAGAATTTCTATGATTAAAAAATAAAAATTTAAATTAAAAAAAAAAAATTTGATCATATTTACACAAATTGGGTAATAAAACATATATAATAAAAAAAGTCAGGTATTTTAGGGTTGAGCATATTTATCATAAATAAGTATTGTATTCTACCACGAAAATTATGGCATGAATATTGTTGAAAATTGGAAATAAAAAGTAGTAAGTTGATGTAATAGTTGTCTAAAAATTTAATACAAATTGACTGGTTGGTTTACCGAAGTTATCTATTTAGTGTAGGTACTTTTGGCAGAATAGAATAGTGATTTATTTGGAGAAAATGAAAATATAATGTATACACAAAATGTTAGTCACACGTGTTTATTAAAATTGATTAATATAAATTTACCTCATTAATTTAAAAAAAAAACATTAAATAAATTATTCAATTCTTAGAATTCTTTCATATTTAGTTTTTTTTTAATAAACAGTTTAATTTTGGAAAGTTTCTAGGCAAGTCAGAATATAGTAATTACTTTTTGACTAATTTGAAAAAGTCGACCTCTTTGGTTTTGCTCAAATTTTCAGGGATTAAAATATAGATGAAAAAAATGAGATTCCCAAAATTTTGGAACTTAGAATATTGCCTGTTCAAAATGACACACATTTGAAGGTCAGAAATTTTACAATAAAACGTCTTTTTTAGCTCATTTTGTATCTCAATTTTTGGGCTTTTGGAAAATGATAAAAAGGTCTACAATGGCTCAAATTATTCCTTATTACATATACTTTAAAACCCATATTTTTATGTTTAATATTGTGGCAGTCATTTTGATATATTAAGCTTCAAACATTATTCCAAAAAACTCCGTAAGTTTAGCAAAATTGCAAAATTTTGCTTTCTTTAAACCATTCTAACTTTGTCAAATCTTAACAAAATTTGATTCGTGAGGTCTAGATTTCCTCGTGTTTAATTCTTTTTTAAAGTGATCACACAATACTTATAGAATCAATACGTGAACACCATTATTTTGATGCAGGAAGTTGCACATGTTTTCGCGATTTTCAAAACTTGTAATTTTCAGGTCCCGAAAAAGCGCTGTCACCTTATGTCGATTTTAGTCAAAATTTCAGTAAATACTCTTTAGAACACAAGAAAAAAGGTTATCTATATGAGAAATGGTATATCGGGCATTATCAAGAATTTTTTAATATTCAAAAATTGTCAAATATGGCAAACGGCACATTTTTGTATCTCAATTTTTGGGCCTCTGGAAAAAGATAAGAAGGTCTATGTTGGCTCAAAATATTCCTTATTGCATGTACTTTATAACCCATATTTGTATATTTAATGTTGAGGGAGTCATTTTGATATATCAAGCTTTAAACATTATTTAAAAAAAAAACGTAAATTTGAAAAATTGCATAATTATGCTTTGTTTAAACCGTTCTAACTTTGTCAAATCTTAAAGCAATTTGATCCACAAGGTCTTGATTTCTTCGTGTTCAATCTTCCTTTAAAGTAATCACACTAGACTTATGGAATCAATTCATATTCACCACTATTTTGATGCAGGAAGTTGCACATGTTTTTGCGATCTTCAAAACTTGTAATTTTCAGGTCCCGAAAAAACGCTGTCACTCTATGTCGATTTTAGTCAAAATTTCTGTAAATACTCTTCAGACCACAAGAAAAAAGGTTATTTATATGAAAAATGGTATATCAGGTATTATCAAGAAGCCATTGAGAAAATGCAACTTGTTGTGCTGCGTTGCCTGGTTGTAGGTGTTGTACTTTTGATAATAATATGGGTGAACGTTTTCACTAGAAAACGCGTCAAAAAAGTTGCTTTCTGTCTCAATTCCTAGGGCATTACCATTACAGAATCTGTAAACAAAAATGATATCTGCGTATTCTCTGTTGTTAAACAGCATTTTTATCAAATTTTACTAACCGAACCAAAGAAAACTGTGTTAACAAGTATCAAAAGCTTGCATCAATGCACCCTTGTTAAAATAATGTTGTTTTGTTTGTGTTTTTTTGCTAAATAAAAAGTTTTTTAAATATTTTGTATTTGTTGACTATCTCAAAAACAAAGCAAGATAGACAAAAAGTGATTTAGATTTTCTGAAGAACAATGCCGATTTTGACGATTTTTGAATATAATAAAATTCTTGATAATGCCCAATGTACCATTTTTTATATAAATAACTTTTTTCTTGTGCGGTAAAGAGTATTTACTGAAATTTTGACTGAAATCGACATAAGGTGACAGCGTTTTTTTTTTGGGACCTAAAAATTACAAGTTTTGAAGATTGTGAAAACATGTACAACTTCCTGCAACAAAATAGTGGTGAATATGTATTAATTCTATAAGTCTTGTGTAATCACTTTAAAGAAAGATTGAACACGAAAAAATCTAGACCTCGTGGATCAAATTTCTTTAAAATTGGACAAAGTTAGAATGGCATAATTTTGCAGTTTTGCTAAATTTACGTGTTTTTTTGGAATAATGTTTGAAGCTTGATATATCAAAATGACTGCCCCAACATTAAATAAACAAATATGGGTTTTAAAGTACATGTAATAAGGAATATTTTGAGCCATTGTGGATCTTCTTATTTTTTTCTAAAGGTTCAAAAATTGAGATACAAAAATGTGCGGTTGCCAATTTTGCCAATTTTTGAATATTAAAAAAATCTTGATAATGCTCGATATATCATTTCTCATATAGATAACCTTTTCTCTTGTGCTCTAAAGAGTATTTACTGAAATTTTGACTAAAATTGACATAGGGTGACACCGCTTTTTTGGGACCTGAAACTTCCTGCATCAAAATAGTGGTGTATACGTATTGATTTTATCTTAGTTATTTGCATGAATGATTTATTAAAATGGGTTAAGGAACATAACTTGGTATATTATATTGACATTCTGATTACGGCTGGATAGTTTTCAGAAAAAGCAAAACTATTAATAGAAATGATTCCAAAATGGGGTACCCTGATACCAGTATTTCCATCACACATCAAACAGAATTTAAATTTTTATATGTTTAACACTTTTTTCACTATATTCAGTTCAATTAAAAAGGTGGTTTGGCTAGGCACCATTTATTTTGTTAATTTATTTAAACTTCTTGCAAATATACTTTTTTTTTAAATTAAATTTGTTTTGTATATTTTTTTAGTAATGCATAAAAAGAGTTGGCATTATGGTTTAAGAATATTTTCAAGTTTTGATAAAAAAATTAAGTTTTGAGAAATTATAACATGATATGTATTTTAGAAGGATTCTAAAATAAATTCTCAAAATTAAAATTTTTGTTTTTATAAAAAATAACTATAAATAAACAAAAATGTATTATTTAAAAAACTGATAAATTAATAATTATTTATTATGCAACCATTTTCTGCTCACATATAGCACAAGACAAGTACGTGTGAATATATTTGGAGCATGTTCTTGTGTATCGCAAAGCAGCATAAAATTGATAGTCATATTATATACATTTTATTTTATCGAAAATTGTAACTCTTTTTATTTATTTATTTATTTATCAACGGGATATTACCTAATTACAAATTCCTTAAAATTAAAAATAACATAAATATGTAAGTGGTAATGACAAAGTGATATACATTTACTAAATTATGTATATATACATACTTACATACATTACCTAACAGTTTAAAAAATAATAACAACCAATTTATAAAAAAAAAAATAAAATAAAATAAAAAATTTAACAAAAGATCAATGGTTTAATTAATCAACACTTCTTTGAATTAGTTTAGTTGCAATTCTGGCAATATTATGTTAATTGGTATAAAAATATTCATAACTTTATTTAAAAAGTAAGCTACAAGAAATGTAAAAACAAATATGGATAGCTGAATTAACAACAATATTAAAACAAAAACAAAATAACATTTCTGATAGATCTTTATGAGTACTTCAAGAAACTTCTATCTAAATTTTTTGCGGAAAAAAAACGTAGAATTGTTTGATATCACCAAAACAAAATGATTTTTTTCTTGAGTTTTTTTAAGCATTACAGGCAAGAAAGCATTTGTTGCAGCACTTTGTTGTCTACCACTCTCGGCCAAACATTGGTGTGATGCAAACAATGCTCTCCTGTCTTTGATACGTAATATACTATTGTTTCTTCTTGTTACACATATCTGTAAATACCTCATATATATATACAGAGTGTAGATTAATTGGCGGACAAACGCCAGGTAACTTTGTAGACCGTGCAAAAAGAAAACGAAAATTTTAATTCCAAAATGCTGAGAAACTCTTCGTTTGGCCTCACGAGATCCTCAAAGTTTCGTTACGCTTGGCAACGTAGCAAAATTTCTATTTCTCTATTCAAACCTATAATGTAGGCAACTTAATATACACATCAAGGGGGCGTTCGAAAAACCGGAGCGTTGGTAAAGAGCGCACTCTATGTCGTTCGAAAAATTGGAGTGTCACTCATGGTGTGACATCCCAAAGCGTTTTAGCGAAATTAGAGAGCGTCGCACCGAGAGATTTTACTCTGAGATTTACTCGCGAAATGTGTTCAAAAAGCGAGTATTTTTTTCTCAATTTTCACATAAAAATTCGAAACAAAAAATGTAACAGAGACAAGTCTGGACAAAATACATTTAATTAACACAAATAACAATTAAAACTAGCAATTTAATAGATTTTTAACTTGTTTATAACCTCATTGAACTTCTTTTTTTCGTCATAGTAAAATTAATTAATTTAAAACAGAAATAAATATAAATTCATCAAATATTACAAAATGTACGCATTAGTTAATACAAATTGAGGGCATAAAAATTATTGATAAAAATAATTATATACAATAATATAATTATATTTTTATCATATATAAATGCATTTTTACAGAAAACGTTTTGTTGTACTAGTTATTGAAATGTTAACTGCTAATATAAACAATTACAAACTGTTTATGAAAGACTTACTTTATAACATTCAAATTTCATAAATTCGCTTCTTGATGTCACTCCGAATCGTTCGAGAATTGACGCTTGGTTTGCTCACGTGATCTACACACTTGGTGTGCACACCACACACCAACGCTCCGGTTTTTCGAACGCACTCCAAATGTTGTTATTTATTATAAACTATAAAAGTAAAAGTCATAATGAAATAGAAATATACTGACATTCATATACGCTATAATTTGATATTTATTTCTTTATACAAACCTGTAATACAGGCAACTTAATACACACATCAAATGTTATTATTTATTATAAACTACAACTGTTCATATTGGCCACTGTTTACTTCTAAACACTATACGGTATCAAATTCATGACATTCTCAAGCATCACTTGCATATTCATTCAAAGTAAAAGTCATAATAAAATAGAAATATCAACTGACATCTATTGCATAGTCTACGTTATAATTTGAATATTATTAAAAAATTTGCTGCGTTGCCAAGTGTATTTTTTGTGTAAATTTGATTTATTCTTGGAAAGTAATTTGCAAATTTTCCAATATTTTTTTATTATTAATTTTTAATAAACCTTGTAACTTTTATTATACTAAAAAAGAAGGTACTTTGTACATAAAATACGCAATTAAAACAATGTTTGTATTGATAAAATTGAAACTTTGAGGACCTCGTGTGGCCAAACAAAGAGTTTTTCAGCATTTTGGAATTAACATTTTTGTTTTCTTTTGGCACGATCTACAAAGTTACATGGCGTTTGTCCGTCAATTAATCTACACCCTGTATACAGGGAGAAACTCTTTGTTTGGCCTCACGAGATTTATATAATAAAAGATTAAAGTGAATTATTTTAACTGTTATTTGTTTACATTATTAAAGATTTTTTTACATTTTTATATAATCATGACTAATATTTGAATGTTGGCACTTAGTGAGTTCAACTTGTCATAGGAATGTTGTTTCATTTACATTAGTGAGGTGAGGATAGATTTTCAAATAATTAAGTGAGGTGATATTTTTATATCACATGTAGGAAAGGACCTAATAACTAAAGAGACATAACACTTGAGGCTCATAGGAGAGTTAGCCTTGATCACACTCATAACAGTTTAAATTAATTTTGCATTGGGCATATCATTTTTTATCAACTACATATTCATAACAATAAACTGGCACATAGTAACTCATTTTTGTTATAGAATAGATATAATTTTATTATTGAAAATATGTTGTGCTTAATGGGTTGTACAAACTGAATGATAATGACTGCAACTAAAAATGTTTCTCGGCGATTCTATTAATTTAAATAACTTTTAAAAATTGGCTGGTAAAAAAACAGTTTATTAAAATACATATTATGATGAAATTAAAAACTTATAATTAAATTTAAAAATGACCTACTTTTTATAATATATATAATGAGATTGATAAATTTAGATTAAGTCTTATACGATGATATCAGAACACTTAAATGTATTGATTAAATAAAAAGAATATTATATGGGGTAAAGGGTGGTTTATTGGAAATAACCGTAACACGTTTAGAAAATCACATGCTGTACATGATCTATGGATCTTCAAAAATGCAATAACATGTTACCAAACTGAATAATAATATAAATGAAACAAAGTTTGGGAGTTCAAATGTTTTATTTACAAACTTAATTAATTTTAGAATTGGTCATGCAGTCTAGTACACAAGCTAATGAAATGTATTTTTATAACAAGGATAGCCAATAATGTAAAGCACATGATTGGCCTTTTGTAATTATTTCATGACATGCTAATATTTCATTAATTACATTTGATGTATCAGCATACATTAATTATAATCTAATAATGCTAAATTAGATCTAATAGGAATTAAATATAATGTGTACTGTTCTACTCATCCCAATTACGTTTTACATTAACTTTATGCTTTTATTAATTTTTCTCTAATTTTTACTAATAAACCTGCTCAAATGTCATAAACTTTATTTTATTAGATTTGCTTTATCTACTAAAATATTTTTTATTATTCTGTGGTTATGTTATACAAAAGCATTCCAGAATGAATTTACTAAATTTCAGGTATTATTATACAAACTTATATAAAAATGTTCAAAACTTTTTTGAATTTACAAGATGCCATTTTGAGTATAGTCCATAGCCAAAGTCCAAGTCAAAATATATTTAGATTTACTTTTTATCTGCTGAGAAGAAGATATTCTATTTTATTTTTGTGATTTTTATCAAGTTTTTTGTAGGTATTTTATTTCTTCTGGTCTACTGAAACAGCATTTTGTTGTTAAAACGGTTTAATTTTTAATGAAAAATGCTTTGTATAATAATTAATTTTCCTAATAAATACACAATTGGTAATATGAAAGTCAAATTTCAATATACACTTTTTCGTAACCACATTGTATATTTTATGTTGTTTAAAACAAAACTACAAACAAGCTTGTTTTCTTTAACTGGCATTATTGCAGTTTTTTTGAAATCAATATTATTTTATTTACTTATCTAAAATCTAATTTTGATTACTCGTACCAGAATATTTTTTATATTTTTATAATTGTTAGTAGTAAGTAAGTAAGCACATAATTCTATATATACCATTGAAACATAAACATAAATTTGCAGCTGCAGAAATAATTTATTTTATATTTCTGATACTATTTTGGCTGTTTTTATAGATCTATATGATTCGATTTTTTTTAAATGCTAATCCAATAACACATTTTTAAACATTTTAGGTTTTACAGAAAGTTAAAGTAAAAAAAAAGAATATTAATATATATATATATATTCAATTATCTCATTTTGAAAATTATTAATAGTTAAAATAAATAATTTAATATATCTATAAACTATTCATATGAAAAATTATGTTTACATTATATTCAAATTAGTAAATAACAGTGAATCGGCAGCAAAACACATGGTTGGAAGCTTACCAACAAGTTCAAATACTACTATGCGCAGGAAGATATTATTATTAAAATTGAGTTTATATTAATGTGTGTTTGTGATACTGTCTACTCAAGAACAAAAATAATAAACTTGAAATTAATTGTGTTGATATAGTATTAATAATTGAAGTGCATTCATAATAGATAAAAATTATATATTATTGTGTCAAATAATATTTTGAAATGATAAGTTATTATTATTTCAATGTAAACCAAAATAATTATTTGATGGATCACCTTGAAATAACTACAATTCAAGGATGTTTCTAAATATACTATGTGAAGTAATTACCTGGATCATTGATCTGTTTAGTAAAATTAATATTTAAGAAATATTATGTTTGTATTAGTTTTAATAACAATGTTTGATGTGTGTTATGGCTATGGCTTTTGAAATACTTAATACATAATAATTATATCATTAATGCTAATTAGTTCTAATTATAGAATTGGCCATACAATTAAAACACATGATGATTGATTTATCGTACGTTAACTTATTTTAGGATGTCTATTTTTATAAAATTTGACCAAAACAGGATTATAACATATTCACATGATGATGGTCATGTGGTTCATTTAGGTCAGATATAAATATTTTATTTTCAAAGTGTGTTTTATTTAAATACTTCCTAGTTGGGATGTGTCCAAACGCTTAATTGTATTAATGATTAAATATGATTCAGAATATATTTCCTTATTTAGGCTTATTAAAATTACATTATTAGAATTTGAAGAACATAATATGAATAATTCTAATAAATACAAAATATGTAGTTTATTTTTTAAATAATCTTATTATCATTTTTTTGTGTCTTATTCTTCCCAATCTTGTATCAGTGAAATTGTTAATCTTGTTGCCTAATTTTGATTGAAATCTCAATTGAATTAATAAATGTCGTTTCAAACTGTGAGAAAAACAAAGCAGGTTTTGACATTTAAGTTGATAAGGCTGGAATTTATGAAAGCTGGTTAATTTCAATCCCTGTTAAATGTGACTACATAACATAATTCTTTATAATTAATATTTTCTTTATTAATTTTGTAGAAATTCTGTATATTCATTTTTATTTAATAATAATAAAATATTCTACTTTGATATATTTTTATTTATGGCAAACTATAATAATTCTTTATGCTGTGTTGTTACCAAATCTTATTTTCTATTTACGACTAATAGTTATTTTAGCATTTGCTACAAACGCCGTATATTTTCTGGTGCGTTTGTCAGGTGTGAGACGCTCTTGTTCGCAAAATTTATAAATTCTTTAACGCACCGAGTGCATGAAGCGCTCAAATTAGAACACCTTAAATATTCTATAGTTTTTTTTATCAAAGCAACTTCGAATTATAGTTAAAT
This sequence comes from Tachinus rufipes, assembly GCA_963932245.1. NCBI lineage: Eukaryota > Metazoa > Arthropoda > Insecta > Coleoptera > Staphylinidae > Tachinus > Tachinus rufipes. Next base: position 61,587,581 of record OZ010746.1, read on the forward strand.
TTAGAGTGTTATTATATTCATTAAGTGGATTAATTTCAATTGGAATTGAGCTACGAGATAAACGTAGTCAGTGTTGGATATGGATATGATGTTATATAAAGAATCATATACATATTCCTGCTCATTTTAACAGCTAACTTTTGATTGACTGCATTTTTACATTAGTTGGATGAACATTGAATGAATATTTTTGGTTTATTTCTTTCTTTGTTTTTTTTTTGTGTCTAATCATTGTTATTGTATTTAAATTAAATAATTATATTAATGGTTTTTTAAAATTATTTTATAATTCTCAGTTCATATTGGTGTTCATATATGCAAATCCTGAAACTACATGAGATTAAAACTTGAAAAAGTCAACTTGACCTTTTGAGGAATCATTCCGAGAAGTATTTGTTTCTATATCCCCTTTTTTTGAAGACGGTTTTTAAATGTTTATTTTTTTTTCATGTACCCAGTTGTAAAAACTAGTAATCTACGATTTAGATGAAATGAACTAGTGAATAAATGACAAAAAAATTGCGCGATTTTTAAATTGATTTTAGGCACTGATTTTTTTAATAATGGGTTTTCCAATAAGAAGTTTTATTTTGAATAGCAGGCTATTTGGGCAGCTGTCAGTTTTGAAGCTATTATCTTTTGACATTTGACAAGTAAAAACTACGCCATTATTAATAATGGAACGATACACACTTCAACAACTCATTGAAATTATTAAAATTTACTACAAAAATGATGAAAATGTTTTAGTCACAGTTCGCAAAACTAAAGCACTTTTTGGTCGTTGTAAAGCACCTTCTTGGCCGGTAATAGTTAACCTGGTGGAAAAATTTGAGCTGTTGGAACAAGTTTGTGATGTGAAGAATCAAAACTGTGTACATCGCTCAAGAACACATGAGAATATTGCTGATGTAGCCCGTAGTGTTGAAGAAAACCCAGGTTTGTCGATTCCTCGTCGATCTTTGGAATTAGACACAAACGATATTACACCGTATTTTGCATAAAGACTTAAGTCTTAAGGCTTTTAAAGTTCAGTTAACACAAGAACTCAAGCCGGTCGATCACCATAAGAGCTGTATCTTTGCTGATTAGGTCTTTCAAATGCATCAAAATGATCCGGAATTTCATTGAAAAATCATCTTCAGTGATGAGGCTCATTTTCACCTTGGAGACTACATTAATAAGCAGAATTGACGCATTTTGGGCTCAGAAAATCTAAGAATGATTGTTGAAAAGTTTTTGTATTGGTGTTTCTTGCGGTTGAATAATGCTACCTTGATAAGTTTTAAATTTAATAAAGGTTATTACATATATTAAAATAGTATAGTTATGGAACCGATAATAATTAAAATTTAAAATAAATAAAACACATTTACTATTTATTTATTTTATAATGAACTATCACATAGTATCGGCACGGATTATTTTTAGGTGCTAAATAACGGATGTTGGTGCAGAAAACCCACTGTTGTTGGTGCAACTTACCATTAGTATATGTCATATCAACATAAAAATACTTTAAAATTTTTATGAGTGAAGCCAGACTTGCTGAAACTATCACATTGAAAACGAGATTTAAGTAGTCTGTGGACCTTGATTTTAAATAATTGCGGATTATAATTCTCTGGAATAATGAGTTTAGAAGCATATTCCATTTGACGATAGCCTGGTTAAAAAATTGACTTTTGAAAGTTTCTGTCTGTTTCTCTGAACTGTGAGTGCATAATTATTAGAATTCTCAGCATGCTTTTTTCTACAAGTAAGTATAGGGTTTTAGAATAAGAATTTTAATTATAAAAGAAACATTTATTACAATTTTTTTAATTTAAATTCAAAATACAAACTGATTACTTGTGGAAAATGATATCCAGTAAATGCCCACCTCGACTGTCTAGGGTCATTCTTTTGAGAATGTTATGCATGACATTTTTGCAGAACTGAGGCGAATAATAGCATGAATATTGTCCTTGAGGGCTGTAATTGTTTGCAGAGCATTAGCGTTCAGTTTGCATGATTGACAGTGATGAGTCGTTCTAAACGCAGTCAATGGTTTTGCTGTAACGTGATTCATACCAACTAAAAACACCACAAACTCTGCGAACTGGCTTGGAGAAATTGTCACTGTGTCTATTATGAATTTTCATTATTTTAAGGATTCAAGGCTTGCTATTATTCAACAGATCAAAACGTTGCAAAATTTAAAATAGGATTTCTTGTTGGAAAATTCATTATTTGTTTAGATGGCAATATGTCTTGCATTTCTTTAGAACAATGTCTATGGAAATATCTATAGAAAATGCAAAGATCTGCTACATTAAGCCAATGCAAAGTATTCAGATCATTAGCTAATAAACCTTCTTCAAACAAGTTGTCAGACTTCTGTGAAGGTTTTTTGTATCGATAATGATTTAAATAGCTCGTTTTTGAAGAGTATTTAGAAGAGATAGTGTTTTCAATATTAGAGCTTATATATATTTTATATATAGTTTGTCGATATCATTCCAACTTATGAATGCATGAATCTTAATGGGTAGTGGATGTGGTAAGTATTGCAAGCACTTGCACCCGTTTTCGTTAAGCAAAGTTTGTAAATGTGTGGGTTTAATTAATAGGGGAACTCAAACGTAAAAATTAGATAAGAAAACACTATTGCCTAGCATAGGGCGTGTATATAAGCTTCAGTTTCAATGTAAGTAAACAATACACACAAACTTTACATATCGAAAAAGGACGCGAGTGCGATATTTGCCACTATTTATAAGAAGGGACCACATTTATGTGTTGGATTGATTTTGACAACTTGTATATGTAAAATGTGCAACGAACAAAAAATGTCTATATCTGATGAAAAATACTAGCTAGTTCCAGAGAAGATTATGCGAAATTGTAATCCTCAGAAGACAAATTGAGAAAGATTTAGATATAGATTTGTTGATTAGTTTAATGTTTAATATATTTTGACTTTGAAACAGTAAGAAGTTGAGTTTTTTAGAATTAAATTTGACCTTGTTAAGATAACTCTAGTAAAATATTGTTTTAAAATTTTTGTTTATTGATGCTGCAGATTCTAACCCAGAAATTTTGAAATTGCTGTATTTGTTGATATGATTTTTGGAAAATATGAAGGGTGCTTTCATCTGCAAAACTATACTTTTGATTATTTGAAGAAGTTTATTAATTTAAATCAAAAATAAAGACTTTTTCGTCTTGCAGAATCTTGAGGTACAACAGCATTTATGGTTTTGGGGTCATTTATAAACGCGTCTAGTATTATTTTCCGCCAACATATCAACATTCTATGCCCACAAATAACGTCACGCGCTAATTGTTTAAATCTTACTTAACAAAAACAATAATTTATAGATTCGTCGTTTATAATTTTCTAATCTAAACTAAATACAATTCTATTATATAAACAAATGTTCATAACATTTTTAGTTATAAAACCTTCTGCAACAATAGTTATCAATTATCAAATAACACTTGATTGTACTACAAAATCCAATATTTATGAGAATTAAATAATAATTTTAATTAAATAATTTAACAACACCGTCAGCCCTACACAGGATTTATAGATATATAACACGAAGTCTCTTGCTATATGGGCTGGATTGCCTGCCCACAACTGACCTATAATATTGGCTTTGCGTTTGGAAAAAATGCGAGTCTATGAGTGTTATTGGTCAAATGTTAAAACCATGAATTCTAATTATTATATTTTTTTGTCAAGAAAACTATTGATAAGAGTAACAGATTTGTGTGATCAAGACAATTGTGGTTAGTTTTTAAGTTGTTAGCGTCATAGTGGTTGAAATGTCAACTACTCCATTATAATATTAGAATTGGTGTCAATATCTTAAAATGATATAAAATTATGAATATGTTAGTAATAGTACATGGATCAATCTCTATTAAAATTAAAAAAACGCATTTTTTGTAATTTACAAAGGCAGTTTTTTGTGGTAATTTGTTGTAAAATTTTTTCTCCATTTTCGGTAATCGTGGTTATTACGGGTTGTATAATTATGCATGGGCCTGATTCTAACAAAATACTGATTATGTTTCCACATAAATAGAAGACATTCTAAATATAATATAAATCGCAATTGTAGATAAAAATTCAAGTTTTGAAAATATTGCTGTTTTATTGAAGTATGATGTATGCACATTTAAGAACTACAAAAGAAACATTTGATTCTGAGGGTGAAACATACTTTTTACATTTAGTTAGAAATGTGGTGGTCAATGTAATTGTTCTATTTTAATTTATTGTCAACAAAGACAACTAAAAACTTTACTTGGCTAACAAAATTGAGTTTTGCGTTACCTAAAGCAGTGATAGGTATGTCACTTCAATAGTATTCTCTTATCACTACTATTTATTGACAGTTTACAAGTTGAGAGCAGTTTCTCTTAAAACAGAAATATTGTTGACAGACAAAAAACACAAATGTGCTTCAATGATAAAAAGTGGATGGTAAAATTGGCATATTTTCTACCACTTACATTAGTTGAACATAAAAATACAAGATCAAAACTGTACTGTAGTAGACATAAGCAAGAAAAAATTGTAAGACATTAATTGGCAGCGTTTTTAGTATCGAACTTGTTTTTGGAAGATCTTAATGACAACAATATTCATGCTTTTTTTTAGAATATTTAAAATCTTTAAAAATGAAATGGACAGATGTATTCTAAAAAATGTCGAGAATTATAGTTAAGTTACTCATTTGAACTATTTGAAGTAGATGTAATGCTTATTGAAATTAATAATTTAGGTGCACAAAAAAACAAAAAAAAAAAGTCTAAAATGCAAGGTGAAGAGTCTCTCAGCTATCTGTAAGCAAGGTTCTCTAATGCAAAAGGGCCCACAAGCATATAGGGCAAGGGTGGCCAACCCAAATGATCTTGCGGGCCACTTTGGAAATGCATCACAACTCCGGGGGCCGCATAAAAAATTATGTATCCATATATTAGATTTAGACCCACTATAGACATTTTTTTAGAATGAAGATTTAAAACAATGAGTTATTATTTCAGTTTTATTTTATTTTTGTGTTTATTATTATTCTGAAACTGAGAGTCTGCTCTGCTATCAACAGTGCGTGCGTATCTAGGGATGGTTACTGAGGTCACTTAAGAGTGAAACATAGAACTTGCTAGAATTAATGTTCTAAGATGCGCGCGCATCATGAGGTTGCAGAATATATATTAATTATTCTATGAGCTCATAACTGTGAACTCATAAATAAATAAAACAGGCAATATCTGTAATATATTTGGCCATTATGAAATAAATATATTTTGTGAAAGTGTGATAAATTTCGTGGGCCGGAAATGGGGGGAGACTAGTTTTTTTTTTTCATTTTATTAATAGAATTTGGTTGCTTTTGCCAATATTTTTTATATTTTATTGCAAGATTTTGCTACTTTTCAGTATTTTATTTATGGTACTCTCTGACAATTGATTAAATTTTCATGGTTAAAATCCAAATCCGATTTTTCAACAGTTTCTTTTTGGGATTTATAAGAAAATTTACACTTTTTGAATTTTTAAGGCCGAATTTTGCTGTTTTAAAGTTATATGAACAGAATTTTGCAGCTTTTAATAGTTTTTGGCCAGATTTTTGTTTCTTTTTTATTATGTTACTATTTTATCACTTTTTATAAATAGAATTTTGCATTTTTAACTGTTTATGATCAAATCTTTATGTTTTCTTACAATATTTTATATGTTATGGCCGTATTTGCATTTTGACATTCTATAATAGAATATTGCACTTTTTCACAGATTGTGGCCGGATTTGGCTATTTCTAACAATGTTTTATAGCCAGGTTTTGCTATTTTTGTGATTTCATGAATTTTATAAAAAAATTTCAAGAGTTTATGGTCGGAGATTTTGGTGCTTTCTGACAATGTTGGTAAAGGTTTACTATAATCTCGTTTCTTCAAATAAAACAAAATATGTTTTATTGGATTTTAAATGTGTAGGTTTTTATAAAGTTACCAATCATTTGCTTTGCTGTCCTTCTTAAACGCTTTTAAACTACAATCAAAAATATGTCTTTTGACACATTATTAGGCAACTTTTGTTACAATACAACATAAAAAAATATTTAAAAACAGATGCAATATTCCATACGGATGCGCGCGCAATTTTTGCCACTTTCACTATTTGCATACCCATTCTTTTTAAGTGTTGGAATGAAGGGTTTCGGCAATCTGTATACAACATTAGAAAAATTACACAAATAATAAAAAACTAGTTAATGTAATTTGAAAATATCTTGTTTATTTTTCAGAACTTCTACTGCTGTAGTATTTTGGCAATGGGTGAATCAATCATTCAATGCACTAGTCAATTATACAAATCGAAATGCGAAATCTCCAATCAATACTACTCAGTTGGGTGTAGCATATGTCTCTGCAACAGCATCAGCTATGCTCACTGCTCTAGGATGCAAATCCTATTGGACAAAACATGCCAGTCCTTTTGTACAAGTAATGTCTTTGTAATCTATATTTAGATTAAAACTACCTTGTTCCTTGTTTGTAGAGATACGTACCATTTGCTGCAGTAGCTGCAGCTAATTGTGTAAATATACCATTAATGAGACAAACTGAAATTATGTATGGAATTGATGTAACTGACGCCAATGGCAATATTGTTGGGCAATCAAAACTTGCTGCTGCTAAAGGAATATCACAAGTTATCATGTCTAGAATTACTATGTGTGCACCTGGTATGTTACTTTTACCAGTGCTAATGGAAAAATTAGAAAGATTCAATTGGATGAAGAAAATTACATTCTTGCATGCGCCTATGCAAGTTATGTTTGTAGGTTGCTTGTGAGTATAATTAAATTGTTCCAATTCTGTGATTAATCAATTTAATATTTTTTAGTTTAATATTCATGGTACCTACTGCATGTGGGTTGTTCCCACAAAAATGGTGAGTAACTTGAAATGTACTTTAGATTCAATTCAGTAAATTTTTGATATGTTCATCTGAAATAAAACGGTTAAATCTCAAAAAATGTTATTTTTACTATTTTTATTAGTAATTGAGCAAACTGTGAGTTTGTTTCTAAGATTAAAAGGGAATGTTTGATTTAATCCCTAAGAAGGTATATTATTCATTCATCTCAAAATAAAATTGATTTGAATCAAAATCTTCTTAAAAAATCACGTCTTTCGGGGTGAACACATTGTATTTAGAAATGATTTTGCAAAAATTGTTGGTTTATTGTAATTTTTTTCTAGTTCTCTCAAAACATCTACACTGGCTTGGTTAGAACCAGAGGAATATGAAAAAATGAAAAAGGTTCATGGAAATAACATTCCTGAGAGAGTTTACTTCAACAAAGGCTTATAAATAAAAGTGTGGATAGGTATTAAGAATGTGTCGATGACAATAGTAAATGTTTAGCAAACTTAATTGGTATCAGCAACTTAAATTTCAGTGATATTGCTTAAATTTTAGCTTTTAATGATTGATTTTTAATCATTTTTATTATTTGCCGGACGAAGAACTCGATATAATTCTACACTTCATTGCCAGGTAATTGTTGTTAACAACATTTAATCTTAAGTTATAATTAACTTGATTACATAAGCAATCTAAGAATATTTAGTAATAAACAAGCAATAATTTAAAAAATATTTATTTTATACATATGTATTTTATTGTTTTTTGTTAATAATGTAATAAATCATGTTACAATAAAGATAACTAAAATAAAAATAAGGCACTGTATATGAATTATTTTACATTGTTTGCGAGTAGAAAATGTTTTCCCTATAACATTATAATTAAATAATCTCTAAATAAATTAATTAGTAATAATAACATTTTTAAGAATACTTAAAGTACAATTTCCCTTTAACAATATTTACATAATACAAAAAAAAAATCAACAATAATATAAAATTTACAATATGGTAATTCATTTGTGTCCATTAGTGAGCAAACTTTGTTTATTCGATTCGAGTAATAAAGACGCATCACACATCATTCTGGCATTGCTGCGTACTAAAAACAACAGGTGGCATTCTTCATAGACTCTTAAATGCACTTTTGCACAAACTAATCCGTGCAGTACAGTGGCCCGTTGTAAGTCCAACCATCTTTGTAAGGCTAGCTCACGTTCTCTGACTGTACTTCCCAAAGCTACATCTGATGGTCCCCATAATGAGAATTCCAATACAGATTTCACTTGTGTCAATGAAACTGCACGCTCTGTGTTCAGTAGTGATTGAATTAATGGGGTCAATTTTGCATTTGGTTGAAGGTATTTTAAAGCTGATGAAACGCACATGCACAATGTGCCTACTTTATCTTCTTCCTTCTTTGATGATATGTCTTCTCCCAAACTGAAAATGAAACAAAACAAGATTAATATTATTTTTCGTTGACGTCATACATACATACAGAAAGTAAGATTTTGAAACACTGGCTAATATGATTGCAAAATAGTATATTATATATCTAGCATGTAATGATACCCATTTTTCACAAGTATGAACATTGCAGCAGGAGCTGGGGTGCGTTCCAATTTAGAGGAGAAACGCGTCCGGGCGTTATTTTTTTACCACAGCTCGTTCATAAATGCAGGACGTTCGTCCGAGGAAGTTCGTCCAAGTCGTTCGTAAATACAGGAGAAAGACGCCCGGGTAAAAAAGTTTACCAGTCTCTCAGAGATGGGTAAAGACTACTAGGCGCGGAAGATTTAAAATATGTTTCTTTAGTGTGTCATGAAGTAATATTATTATAAGAACTAAGTTTTTTATATTAAATAAAATTATAAATTATTACAATAAATTTATTTTAATAGTTACTATAAATTTAGTTTTATAAAGTCAAAATAAGTTGAGTCAGTTGACAGATGTCAAAAGGTAAAAACTGACAGAAGCGTTCTTTTTTAAAAGAGAAAAGACGTACTTCTGACGTCTTACGTCAGGACGTTCGCCCAAACTACACTCTCTAAATTGGAACGCACCCCTGCAATTGTGTGCAAAATGGGCATCATGTGTGTTTGTAAACTATACTTCTTCTATGACTACAATATATAAAACAAGAATTAACAGATTATTAATAGTGCACTGTGCAACAACTATGAACGTTTCACTTCATAGAAGTGGAAAATGGTAGTTGTACACTATGATTTTTTTCATTACTATTATTCAAGTAGCTTCGTACGTATAAATATGATATGTAATAACAGTTGCATAATGGACACATTACAGTAAGAAGTACAAACAAATATTTTAGAGACTAGTGCATTAAAATGCAGATTTATATTATTTCACAACTTAGGATAATTGAAAAACTTATGATGGTGCACAAATGCAGTGAGTCCATACTTACTATTCGTTTAAGATTAACAAATACAATAGAAACTTGAATATTCTGAACAAACTGGATAATTACAAAAATATTATGCTTAATGCTTTTTAAACAACTAACCAATGCCGTTCTTATTTTGACCGATTCACAAGTACCTATTATAATGCCATGCAATATTGTATTTCATTAGTTTATAAAACTTTAAAATAAAATGACCAATGTCGTCAGGGTTTACTTTTGCAGACAAATTAATTTGTAATACAAAAAAACTTATGAATCACCCTGTATAGTAAAATTGTTGATGATTTAAGCTTATGCGGCTTCACTAATATCATGTGAAACTTGCGACTTGTAATAATGTTGTAACGTGATTGTATATCACTAAGTATGTTAATTAAATATGACCGCATCCTATTAATGACTTATTTACGTTCACTATACTAAGAAAATAGAACGATTCTTTTCCTGAGCGTTATTTAAGATGGGTATTTATGAAAAATCGGTAATTCGTTAACAGAAACTGAAATAAATTTGGAAACTTAGAAAATCATTTTCAATAAATGCCATATTATAGAATAGAGATAACTATCAGCTAGACTAAACTTAATATTCAGTCATAATGTGACCGAATTTATAAAAATACGCTGGCAAATAAAGGGACCGGGATAAGACAAAGACCACAATCAACCTGAAATTCGAACCATTCGAATCGCCAGGAGCCGATTTATCCCATCATTCTACAGAAAAGGTTCGCAGTTCTGAGAGAAGACTATGCGAGATTCGAGATCTTCAGAGGGAGCTTAGCACTTTCACACATACCGAGCAACTGGAAAGCGGGACATTTTTTATACAAAAATTATTGGACAACATAGTCGACAGGTTTACCTACCAAACTAGCTATACATCAGCTGTCAACACCATCCATTGCAATGGAATGGCTTTTGCTTTTTGGGCTATGTCGATGATCTCACCATCCTCGTACACGGGAAGTTTGGGGCAACTGTATCGAACATGGTGGAAAGGTGATGCAAAAAGGAAGGGTTATCAGCCACCACAGACCTAAACAAACCTGAGGATGTACTCTATACACTACTCTACTCTTTGTAACTAAAATTATGGTCGGACGTACATTGGGACTGACACCTAATATGACCAGATGGTTATATACGGTGATGGCAAGACCCATAATTACATATGGAACGCTCGTATGGGGAAAAAACAACCCTCAAGAGTATTGCCAACAAACTAGGAAAAGTTTAGATGCTAGCATGTCTGCTGATAACGGGGGAAATGACAACGACGCCCACAGCAGCTATGGAAGTACTACTATCGTTACCGCCACTTCACTTAATTGTAATGGCGTAATAGCGTACAAACTACAGATTAATGAACTCATTAGGTCTATTCTAACATACGATTTGGATGGTTTGCAAACCGTTCAAACTGTGCACACAAACAAATATTTGTCAACCTTAGGCAATCTTTTATACACAGTAATTTGTTTGTGTGCATAGTTTGAACGGTTTGCAAACTGTCCAAATCGTATGTTGGAACAGACCTATTGTAAACCTCGGGACCTAGTGAAACAAATGTGTTGCATGAGGAAATAACCTCTAATAATGAGATCGGACTTCATGAAAGATCATTCCATTAAAAAGGCATTTGATGTGACAATACCACAGCGAGACGAATAAGCAAACAAAGACACCTGGGAACAGTCTAGGGAATTATCTGGTACACAAATGAGATCAATGACCAGAATGGTAAAGGAGCTGGAATCTACGAGGACAAAGACCAGAAGAACGAAACTTCTGTATCCCTGGGCAAACATACCTCGGATTTCAGGCTATACCCCAACAGACCGATAACCAATATATCAAATAGTCGTCAGTAATCAAATCAAACTGGTTATGGCCTGTATAAATAAACAGTTTGGAACCATTAGCCACAATCTGCAGAGTTTGCCTGGTCAACGGACCAGGAGATACAAGTAAAAGACTCCGCTACACCTCCTGAGTTATAATCTGCAACGCACAACTTCTGGCAAACTTAACCTAACCTAAGAGGAGGTAAAGGTAATACATTGGCAAAGTTATTTTGAAGCACCACTCAAAGCTTAAGCTTTAATCATTCTCATTATCAAACGTGAAAGTGGACACCAATTCCATTGTTCTCAACGCGCATGCCACGAAGACAAAAATCAAATCGACCGATGGGAAAGAGGGACACGGAATACCATAGGGTAACTTGCAACAGATTGGTTTTTAGTAAATAGCGTAACTATTTAATTTTCGGCTTTGATTTGTAGAAAATTGACAGACAAGTATAGGCCCATTCCTCTGTCTGGACTGAACAGGTACTCGACAACGACAAACGTACGTGCCGTGCAACTTCAATATTATTTTAACCAACCAGTAGCTTGCACGTACTTTGTTGTTAAGTTCATATTGAAATGATGACGTTATACCCGGTTTACAGATATTGGATTAGAATGGCCCACTCGGTGCGCTATAAATATAACGTATTACTTTGGATCATCGTTGGTGCGAGCGAGTTTCAATCCGTTTTAAATAGTACTGTTGATCTCCGTTATCTCCAAATCTCTGGAATAGTCCCCGAAGCTAGTGTGTTAGGAGGACAGATACATCCCCATAGCAACGGCATATACGAGTACGCAAAACTGTATTAGCTTTGCGCTTCTTTCTAATATTCTTTCACTCAACGATAATACCTGCCACTTAAGTTTATGGCACATAAATCATCTACCGAAGTACAACAAATGATATTCAATCTAGTCTTTGACAGAATATCTACCAGAAACCAAAACCTCGCGATACTAGTGAATATTTGATAGAAATCCTTCATATTGTCACAGACTTGCGGTTGCTTATTGGTGCAAAAAGCACTTACAGCAGCAATTGTGGTTTGCAACAGACTGTAGGGCTGGTGTATGCAAGGTGTGGTTGACAGGTGTCAGTTTGATAGGTGTCGGAAATATATAATGGTAGTGGCATACAAATATAAGTAATATTTCATATTATTAAATTCGATCAGTAGCAACAGTACCAAACTGTTACACACAATTAAAACGCGGGAATTTCAAATTTCACATTTTATCATACATTCACAACTAAGAGCAGTTGTTATTTTAGAAAAATAACTTAAGTCTATTAAATTTGATGTTCAATGAAGTAATTACTATTAAAATTTAAGCAAATATTTCTACAAAAAAATACAATTTTATATCAAAATTTAACAATTGAAAGTTTTGGATTTTTTATATTTCATATTTAAATTTCATTTTCTACACGATGCAATAAACTGATTTTAAAAAGGAGTTAAATTGCATGAGTTCTGCTTGTAGTTTTATGACACTCGCTAAACAGCGCCCTTAATTAATTATTTCTCCAGGTCCCAGTACCCTTTCTATATGAGATCTAAATTTAATTTGTGTACGGCTATTCGTTCGCTATTCATTGATCGCTAGTGTTCGTAGAATTAACAATGGACTTTTTTTACGCTGACAATACTGCAATATTTGGTAATTAATTTGGTGCTTGCGTCTGCAAGACTTAAAAGCTATTATAAAATGTAACGTATACTGTTTTTATTTTGCTGTTTCCCAAATCTGGACTACGTGAGCTCGAGTGTGGAAAATAGAATCTAAATAGGCAAACCACTTTAACTGTCACTTTAATTCATACAGAATAAAGTTATCAATGACAAACCTTTTCCGTAACGACATCGTTATGTTTGACCGAATCTGCTTAATTGACTTCAGAAAATATGCACAATAAATTAAACAAAAGTAAGTGATAAAATTGTGTAACAGTATAATAAGTTATTAAATATCTAATAATTTGCAACTTACCCTTGTAGAACACATAATCTATTATGCGATGATTCCTTGTCCATCTCTTTGCACAAAACAAAGCTTGTAAGAGATAATGACAACTCTTCAATTCCTTGTGCCTGCAACGACTTCAACGCATTGACTAGCTGTAATAGTACAATGCTAGCATCTTTCCAAACCTCCTCGTTATTTTGAGCGGACTTATTATTTAATAGTTCTCCAAAAGTTTGAATTGTATTAACTTGCATACATGGTAGCACCGCTACAGTTGCTGTAAAATAAATTAATAAAAATCATTAATACTAAAATAATATAATTACAACAAACCTTGCAAATGTTTAATATCTTGTGTAACATTCATGGGTAAGTATTTCACTGGAATTAAATCACTAAATTCTGTTATTGGCATCAAACTGAATGTCCCTAAAGATAGTGAACTTGTAGGAATTGAACCTGAGCTAATAACAAGAGTTATATGTTGTCCCGACCATAAGGCTTGATGGAATGCTCGCGAACCAACTACGAGCGGAGGAACCGTATTTTTTACTGAGAAATCGCTCCATCTTAAATTTGCACCAGATTTTAAGCCTCTTAACGCTGGTTGTATTGGTGGACTTTGTTGAATCTGTAATTTATAATGAATGCAATAGTATTTGATTATGTTATAAACTACTGTAGGTATCATACGTTTTCATAGACCTGTGCCAGAGCTTCATGATTAGCTATAACTACAGCTCCGTAATTATCCTCGAGGTTTTTGTGTACTATACTTCTGCCTTTCCTTGACCTTAATTTATGTGTGCGACCACCCGTGTTATTCCATTCATGATCATCTTCAGCTACCTATAAAATAATAATGAGGCATTTTTAAATATATTTAGTTATCAATTTGTTAAGTAATAACTTGGATAATAAAAAGTGTTATTTATTTCCATTCCCTGTAAAACATTAATAAATTGCTTTCATATTGTTAAAAGTCATAAATATAATTGCCTATTTCATGGCTTTGAGAAAATTGATGATTTCTCTTGATCTCTTTGAAATTATTTTGCTATAATGGACCATGTGATTATAAATACTTCTATGTGGACAATATATTACGATTGAACTAATTATAACAAAACTCGCAATTAATACGTCAGTTCCAATCTGATCAGATCAATCAATTACAATTGGCAATTCTCTCGGCGAATGAATGTTAATCACAGTGAAAGTGATCTAGAAATTATTAAGAGTAATTTAAAATTTAAATAATCCTAACATACCTCTGATTCACTCCCGTAACAGCTGTATGGGGAATATATTTCAGATTCCGTTTCACTTCCACAATACGTCAATGACATCGAACGAGGGATGTTGTGAAATTTGTAATAATCCGAAGAGACATCGATGTTACTTTCCGAGCGCTGCTGCATTAAATGTTTAGGACTGATCTTACCATTGCAAGATTCATATTCAGGTGAACTAGACCTACCATTAATATAATCATAGACATTTTCACTAGAATCCTTTTTAACATTAACCGGTTCGTAAGCATAGTGCATACTTTTAGTTTGTTGTTGCGCTTCACGTTCCCGCATACTGGCGGTTCTTTGTGGTTTATTAGGAGTTATTGCTGACCTGACTTCGCCAATATTTGCATAAACTGTGTCGGTCTTTTTAGCATTTATAGTTCTTTGTTGAATGTACTTTTGTTTATTTAAAATTTCAGCAGATTTCGGCGGGTGAGGAAGATGCGGCTTTGATTCGTCATAGTTTCTAGGTGGTGGTGGAGGTTTTGCAGCTCTAAATGCATAATCATTCGAATACTCATGATGAACATGATCAGTTTGATCTTGGCTTTTATTTACAACCTCAACTTTTCCATTATTGAAATCAAGAGGATGAACTATTACTAATCGAGGTTTAGGAAGAGGGCCGGCCTCTTCCTCATGCTTACTAACTTCCAAAGGAATCTTAGGTAAATCTTTATTAGAACCCATCCGCAAGAATTTCTTTAGAGAAAACCTTCCACGTGACTTTTTCTTATCTTCAACAGCTAAACTATCGGAAGATAGCGATAAGGATCTTCTTGGTGCCGGCTCTGGAACGGTTACAACATCAGGTGCAATAACTATTTCACCTTGAGGATTATTACTAATTATATTGCGTATTTTTGGACTACAAGACGATGCTCTTTCGCGCTTTTCTTTTTCTCTCACTACAGGTGAATCAGCATTTGCTGACGCAACCGAATTTCTGGTGTAAATAGGCAAAGCTTCCTCCAATGGAGGTTTAGGAGCTCTTCTTTTATTTGCAATCTTTCCTGAATCAGATCCATTAGAATCTTGTTTAGTAAGTTTAGGTTTAAAACTATCAACTTTAGATTCAACAGTGAAGGTAGTTAAAACATTTTGTGTTTCTGTATGTTGGTTTATAATAACTGGTTTTCGTATTAGTATAGTGGATGGTTTAGAAGGAATTTTTGGTTTCTCAGATGTTTGGTTCGGAGTAAAATTGTGAATTTCTAAATTTGGAGGAGGGGTCAAAGGTAATGCAGGTGGTTCGTTGGCTACCTCAGGATCTGCTCTACCATCGGGTTCTCCAGCTAATTCTCTGCTTTGTGGAAATGACATATTTTCATATTTAATGGGAGGGTCGCTTTTCTCAATACTGCTATCAGAGTCGTCTTTTGCGCTTTCCTCAATACTGCTATTACTTCTCGTTTCATCTGAAGTACTTGTGGATTCGCTATCTGCCTTATTGAGTGATTTATTCGTATCATTTTCACATTTTTGTTCCAACATGTTTAATCTGTCTTTAATAGTAGATGCCAATTTGTCTGGTGTTATGTTTGTTTCCTTGTGTACATCATTTAATTTATTATTTTTATTATTCATCAATTCAATTTTAGCAACAGTGGTTTGAAAAATTACAGGTTTTTCGTCTCTTTTGATAACAGGATTGCGACTCAATCCGTTTTTACGTTCAGGTATATTCGATTTGATTAATTTATCCTTATTTTCGGTTTTATTGATTTTATCATGTTCAATATTTTCTTTATTCGACGTAATATCTTGTTTCGGAACAGATAAGACAATTTCCTTTTGTATCTTCTTACGTGTCATGATTTGTATTGGATTCTTACTGTTTTCTAATAAAGTTTCCGTTATTTCATCGAGGAGAGATTTTTCTTCATTATTCGATTTATCATCGTTTTTTGAATATGATGTTAGTACAACAGTCTTGCTTTCAACAACATTGTCTTTATTTTTAGCGATGGGAATGTGAGATATTGGTTTCGTTTTTTTCGTTGGTGCATTATCTTGTCCAAATGGTGTTACTGATACTAAAAGTGTTTGTTTGCGACCTTCAGAATCAACTTGTGGTTTTCCTAACATTAATTGAGCATATGATTTTTTCATTTCTGGTGTTTCATTTAGTAAATTTGCGTTATAATCTGTATTAGCTTTGGTCAGTCTTTTAAGTTCCTTTTCCTCTTCTTCGTTAGAATCAATTTCATCTTCGTGTGATTCTTCGTATACTTCAACATCTTCTTCCACATCTGACCAATCTTCTCCCCCATAACCTATCACTTCCACAAGTTCCTTGTTGAAATTTACATTTCTTTTAGGTTTCGATTTTTTATTGCCTTTTATTATTCCACCCACCGCTTTATTTAGTGTTATGCTTAGTGATTTTGCTTTTACTTTCTGCACGTGTTCATCTTTTGATTTAAAACAGTTTGAGCACAATTCCTTTTTCCATGCGTTCTGGACGAAGTTTTGGCAAATCGCCGACATTTTGTACTGAAAAAGAAGAAAAAATATATTAATAATTATTGTTCATCTAAAGAATTTATAAATAAATAATGCAATTACTTTGATTAAATGTTGTATGAAATGTAGAATCAAGGTAATAAAAAAATTTCTTCCGCGAGAAAATAACTTTTCTTTTTTTCTGGTATTACTATAAACACATTATTGTATGAAGGAAGATATTTATCTCAACACCACAAAAGTATAGAGATATATAAGATTTCTAAAGTACATATCCGTTGACCTCAATGTCAATGAGCACAGTAACCATTCCTTAAATTAATGGTCATTACATATGAATGGACAATGTATTGGAGAGTACTTCTTGTAGTTGATTGACCACACGGGATTTCAGGATATTATTGGATGAAATGAGACAACAAAGCATGGGTCAATAACACATATAACTACACATATCTGCAAATATTTAATGTCGCTACAATGTGATCTTATGAGATATTCCTCGACTTAATAATACCATTTATAATTTAAATGATTATGTTATGGGTTCATTACCCGAGAAAAAGAAAAGCTTAATTCATATAATTTTCCAGTGACAACAATAAAACAATTTTCACATTAGAATTAACACCTTTGCTTACTGTACATTCATATTTGCATTCAATTTATTTATATAAATATAGTATTATTTAAGGTTAAAATCCTATAATTAAATTACAACATATATTGAATAGCAATCATTTGTTTAAAAGATTATATAATTGGATATGTTGCAGTTAATGATTGGATTACATTGATTCGGCTTGTTCGTTCAGGTGAAAGGTCTTTAAATCCCATTGTATTACATAATATAGGTATAGTTATACAGTTTGTTTATTAACACTTGTCACAATCATATAAGAACGTATACGGAT
The DNA here is from genome assembly GCA_963932245.1 of Tachinus rufipes. NCBI lineage: Eukaryota > Metazoa > Arthropoda > Insecta > Coleoptera > Staphylinidae > Tachinus > Tachinus rufipes. Next base: position 61,605,456 of record OZ010746.1, read on the forward strand.
TGAAAGCTAAATGAAATAAGATGCAAATCCGCCCCTGATAATACGCCCGCACACTTTCGCAATCATAATTATATCATTGAATTTCTATTAAACGAGCACGCACACGTTGCAAATTATATATACCAAAGAATATTCAATTGACCTACGTATTTATGTAATTTTGAAGTAATACCAGCACTTAAAACGATTTTAATGATGCCATTGATTTCAAATTTAAATTATCAAATTATATATCAGACAATAATAATAATAATTTGTTAATATTAGGATACAGAAAAGATTACATAAGTCAATATTTAGCAGTAGTAATGTTTACTCAAGGAGAGATAATTTTGTTAAAATTGAACATCTTTTTAATGATTAAATGTTACACTTTTATTATTTATTATACTCATATTAAGTATAGAAATATAGAATTTTTAAACGACAAATTGTGAAGAACTCTAAATTTCATTTTACACAAGACTCCATGCACTTGTTGGTTCAACAGTAATTTTCAAACCTTTTATCTTTAATTTATTATATTACCAAGATCAAATTCTACTCTGTCGTATTGTGAATTTGTTCACCTCTTCGACAAACAAATTCACAAACATTAATCATCTCTCCTCATTTCAATTCACTTTCAGTCTGTTCAACCAGGTTGGTAAGGTCGAAAGAGTATAAAATCACATTCTTTATTAATATGATGTTGATTATTTATTTATTACTTTATTTTTATTATTTAGCTTTTTTGTTGTGTGCTCTTCTTCTTGCGTTTTTTTTTCAGCGAGGACTAAGTCCGCCCAAAAGTTGTCTGTTTGTGCATATGTATTTTTATATCTGGGCGTCGATTCTGATCTCGATGATTTTTGTCATAGAAATTACGTAATTTCAGTGAAACCTAAGTAGCATATTTGGTCTCATTTTACTGACGTCATTTCTATGAGAAAAATCACATCGATCAGAATCGCACCCCTAGTCTGCGGATCTAACCCGCGAAAAAAATCCATAAACTACAGCAGTAACTCTTAGAAAAGTCTACTAAATTTAAGGTGCAATGAAGTATAACTCTTAAAGTTTAAGCAAATATTTCGCCAAAAAATTACAATTTAATTTCAAAATTTAATAGACAATTGAAGGTGTAGAACTGTGGCGCATTTGTCTTATATTTCTTACATTATCACAACAATATAATAATATATATATTATACTTTTAACGATCTGAAATTTGTTATCACTGTTTGAATAAAAAATACGTATAATTCAAAAACTAAAATTGATATATTTTACTAATAGAAACAAAAATCAAGAAACTGTGTTTATATTAATTATAAACTTATTAAATAGGATATTTACTGGTCGAGTTAGTTGATTGATTTAGTCCTTGGTATTACATTACATTATATTCGGAATTATTACTCCTACTTAATTACATTGCAATAAATATTACGAAAGATAGTTTATAAATTTCGATATAGTTATAATTTTATTTTTTATTCGTGTATTTATATATTATATTTATTTAATACCATCAAAATATTATTATCTTAAAACAAAAATTTCTTTCTTTGTTTTTTAATACATAATCGCAAAAAAACAATTTATGGAACGCATATCTCGTTTGCAGATATGACCGGATGTTATTACAAAATTCTTTAAGTTATCTGGTAATGGTATTTTCAAATTAATGGTAACCCTTATCATAAGTTAAAAGCAAACGTATAAAAGGTAGGGTGATTTTTTAAGAAATCGCATTTCCAGTTTGCCGAAAGTTGAAAGTGCTTCCTTATTTCAAGCAGAATGAAAAAGAGAAACATGAAAATATTTCCTATATTGGGAATTATTATTGCAAGTGTATTCCTCGTAGGGTGCAATAATGGTGAGTATTATTAATATTTTTATATTCTTGTTTATGTATTTATATAGGTAATATAAGCATTATCAAACATCAAAATTATTTCAAAACTATGTATTTGACCACAAATATGATTTTAAAATTAAAATATATTGCAGATCATACCGATGAAGTTAATTTAGATGGGAAAATGGAAATACATATAAAAGATGAGCAACAACAAACAGGTAAATTAAAAAACAACTTTAAGATAAAGAAAAAAGATAATAAAGTAACTTTACATTTTAGAAACATTTGAAACAATATTTTTGGAAAGGCTAAGCAATTATTATAAGTCTCTAACAACAGCTATGGGAAATTTTAATAAGCAATCAGTTGGAGAATATGTAGGAAATATTCATTACAAAATTATCAATTTTCAATTCGGTATTAAGAAAAATGATGAAAATAAAAATGACAAAGACTGTGACACATCTTCCAGTACAACTCAATCAGAATTAATAAATGAAAATTCTGTAGGAAGCCATACAAGCGGCGAATCTTCCGAATCAGTAACAACAAATAAAAACAAAGTAAATGTCACGGAAACTACTGGGTCTTATTCCGAAGTATCAACAAGTAGTCTCACAAGTACTACTGGATCAACATCAAATGAAAGTGAAATGAATGTTATCTCTGTAGATGGTGGATCTCACTCGGAAATATCATCTGGCAGTCAAACTAGTAATACTGGATCTACAGCTTCCCAATCGTCAACATCAAACGAAAACGAAGTGAATGTCTCTGAAAGTACTGGTTCTCATGCGGAAGTATCAACAGGCAGTCAAACTAGTAATACTGGATCTACAGCTTCCCAATCGTCAACATCAAACGAAAACGAAGTAAATGTTTCTGAAACCAGTGGGTCTCATGCGGAAGAATCAACAGGCAGTCAAACTAGTAATACTGGATCTACAACTTCCCAATCGTCAACATCAAACGAAAACGAAGTGAATGTCTCTGAAAGTACTGGTTCTCATGCAGAAGTATCAACAGGCAGTCAAACTAGTAATACTGGATCTACAACTTCCCAATCGTCAACATCAAACGAAAACGAAGTGAATGTCTCTGAAAGTACTGGTTCTCATGCAGAAGTATCAACAGGCAGTCAAACTAGTAATACTGGATCTACAGCTTCCCAATCGTCAACATCAAACGAAAACGAAGTAAATGTTTCTGAAACCAGTGGGTCTCATGCGGAAGAATCAACAGGCAGTCAAACTAGTAATACTGGATCTACTGCTTCCCAATCGTCAACATCAAACGAAAACGAAGTGAATGTCTCTGAAAGTACTGGTTCTCATGCGGAAGTATCAACAGGCAGTCAAACTAGTAATACTGGATCTACAACTTCCCAATCGTCAACATCAAACGAAAACGAAGTAAATGTCTCTGAAAGTACTGGTTCTCATGCGGAAGTATCAACAGGCAGTCAAACTAGTAATACTGGATCAACAGCTTCCCAATCGTCAACATCAAACGAAAACGAAGTAAATATTTCTGAAACCAGTGGGTCTCATGCGGAAGAATCAACAGGCAGTCAAACTAGTAATACTGGATCTACAGCTTCCCAATCGTCAACATCAAACGAAAACGAAGTAAATGTTTCTGAAACCAGTGGGTCTCATGCGGAAGAATCAACAGGCAGTCAAACTAGTAATACTGGATCTACAGCTTCCCAATCATCAACATCAAACGAAAACGAAGTGAATGTCTCTGAAAGTACTGGTTCTCATGCGGAAGTATCAACAGGCAGTCAAACTAGTAATACTGGATCTACAGCTTCCCAATCATCAACATCAAACGAAAACGAAGTGAATGTCTCTGAAAGTACTGGTTCTCATGCGGAAGTATCAACAGGCAGTCAAACTAGTAATACTGGATCTACAGCTTCCCAATTGTCATCATCAAACGAAAACGAAGTGAATGTCTCTGAAAGTACTGGTTCTCATGCGGAAGTATCAACAGGCAGTCAAACTAGTAATACTGGATCTACAGCTTCCCAATCGTCAACATCAAACGAAAACGAAGTAAATGTTTCTGAAACCAGTGGGTCTCATGCGGAAGAATCAACAGGCAGTCAAACTAGTAATACTGGATCTACAGCTTCCCAATCATCAACATCAAACGAAAACGAAGTGAATGTCTCTGAAAGTACTGGTTCTCATGCGGAAGTATCAACAGGCAGTCAAACTAGTAATACTGGATCTACAGCTTCCCAATCGTCAACATCAAACGAAAACGAAGTAAATGTTTCTGAAACCAGTGGGTCTCATGCGGAAGAATCAACAGGCAGTCAAACTAGTAATACTGGATCTACAGCTTCCCAATCGTCAACATCAAACGAAAACGAAGTAAATGTTTCTGAAACCAGTGGGTCTCATGCGGAAGAATCAACAGGCAGTCAAACTAGTAATACTGGATCTACAGCTTCCCAATCGTCATCATCAAACGAAAACGAAGTGAATGTCTCTGAAAGTACTGGTTCTCATGCGGAAGTATCAACAGGCAGTCAAACTAGTAATACTGGATCTACAGCTTCCCAATCGTCAACATCAAACGAAAACGAAGTAAATGTTTCTGAAACCAGTGGGTCTCATGCGGAAGAATCAACAGGCAGTCAAACTAGTAATACTGGATCTACAGCTTCCCAATTGTCATCATCAAACGAAAACGAAGTGAATGTCTCTGAAAGTACTGGTTCTCATGCGGAAGTATCAACAGGCAGTCAAACTAGTAATACTGGATCTACAGCTTCCCAATCGTCAACATCAAACGAAAACGAAGTAAATGTTTCTGAAACCAGTGGGTCTCATGCGGAAGAATCAACAGGCAGTCAAACTAGTAATACTGGATCTACAGCTTCCCAATCATCAACATCAAACGAAAACGAAGTGAATGTCTCTGAAAGTACTGGTTCTCATGCGGAAGTATCAACAGGCAGTCAAACTAGTAATACTGGATCTACAGCTTCCCAATCGTCAACATCAAACGAAAACGAAGTAAATGTTTCTGAAACCAGTGGGTCTCATGCGGAAGAATCAACAGGCAGTCAAACTAGTAATACTGGATCTACAGCTTCCCAATCGTCAACATCAAACGAAAACGAAGTAAATGTTTCTGAAACCAGTGGGTCTCATGCGGAAGAATCAACAGGCAGTCAAACTAGTAATACTGGATCTACAGCTTCCCAATCGTCATCATCAAACGAAAACGAAGTGAATGTCTCTGAAAGTACTGGTTCTCATGCGGAAGTATCAACAGGCAGTCAAACTAGTAATACTGGATCTACAGCTTCCCAATCGTCAACATCAAACGAAAACGAAGTAAATGTTTCTGAAACCAGTGGGTCTCATGCGGAAGAATCAACAGGCAGTCAAACTAGTAATACTGGATCTACAGCTTCCCAATCGTCAACATCAAACGAAAACGAAGTAAATGTTTCTGAAAGCAGTGGGTCTCATGCGGAAGAATCAACAGGCAGTCAAACTAGTAATACTGGATCTACAGCTTCACAATCGTCAACATCAAACGAAAACGAAGTGAATGTCTCTGAAAGTACTGGTTCTCATGCGGAAGTATCAACAGGCAGTAAAACTAGTAATACTGGATCTACAGCTTCCCAATCGTCATCATCAAACGAAAACGAAGTGAATGTCTCTGAAAGTACTGGTTCTCATGCGGAAGTATCAACAGGCAGTCAAACTAGTAATACTGGATCTACAGCTTCACAATCGTCAACATCAAACGAAAACGAAGTGAATGTCTCTGAAAGTACTGGTTCTCATGCGGAAGTATCAACAGGCAGTCAAACTAGTAATACTGGATCTACAGCTTCCCAATCGTCATCATCAAACGAAAACGAAGTGAATGTCTCTGAAAGTACTGGTTCTCATGCGGAAGTATCAACAGGCAGTCAAACTAGTAATACTGGATCTACAGCTTCCCAATCGTCAACATCAAACGAAAACGAAGTAAATGTTTCTGAAACCAGTGGGTCTCATGCGGAAGAATCAACAGGCAGTCAAACTAGTAATACTGGATCTACAGCTTCCCAATCATCAACATCAAACGAAAACGAAGTGAATGTCTCTGAAAGTACTGGTTCTCATGCGGAAGTATCAACAGGCAGTCAAACTAGTAATACTGGATCTACAGCTTCCCAATCGTCAACATCAAACGAAAACGAAGTAAATGTTTCTGAAACCAGTGGGTCTCATGCGGAAGAATCAACAGGCAGTCAAACTAGTAATACTGGATCTACAGCTTCCCAATCGTCAACATCAAACGAAAACGAAGTGAATGTCTCTGAAAGTACTGGTTCTCATGCGGAAGTATCAACAGGCAGTCAAACTAGTAACACTGGATCTACAGCTTCCCAATCGTCAACATCAAACGAAAACGAAGTGAATGTCTCTGAAAGTACTGGTTCTCATGCGGAAGTATCAACAGGCAGCCAAACTAGTAATACTGGATCTACAGCTTTCCAATCATCAACATCAAACGAAAACGAAGTGAATGTCTCAGAAAGTACTGGTTCTCATGCGGAAGAATCAACAGGCAGTCAAACTAGTAATACTGGATCTACAGCTTCCCAATCGTCAACATCAAACGAAAACGAAGTGAATGTCTTTGAAAGTACTGGTTCTCATGCGGAAGTATCAACAGGCAGTCAAACTAGTAATACTGGATCTACAGCTTCCCAATCGTCAACATCAAACGAAAACGAAGTGAATGTCTCAGAAAGTACTGGTTTTCATGCGGAAGTATCAACAGGAAGTCAAACTAGTAATACTGGATCTACAGCTTCCCAATCGTCAACATCAAACGAAAACGAAGTGAATGTCTCTGAAAGTACTGGTTCTCATGCGGAAGTATCAACAGGCAGTCAAACTAGTAATACTGGATCTACAGCTTCCCAATCGTCAACATCAAACGAAAACGAAGTGAATGTCTCAGAAAGTACTGGTTTTCATGCGGAAGTATCAACAGGAAGTCAAACTAGTAATACTGGATCTACAGCTTCCCAATCGTCAACATCAAACGAAAACGAAGTGAATGTCTCTGAAAGTACTGGTTCTCATGCGGAAGTATCAACAGGCAGTCAAACTAGTAATACTGGATCTACAGCTTCCCAATCGTCAACATCAAACGAAAACGAAGTGAATGTCTTTGAAAGTACTGGTTCTCATGCGGAAGTATCAACAGGCAGTCAAACTAGTAATACTGGATCTACAGCTTCCCAATCGTCAACATCAAACGAAAACGAAGTGAATGTCTCAGAAAGTACTGGTTTTCATGCGGAAGTATCAACAGGAAGTCAAACTAGTAATACTGGATCTACAGCTTCCCAATCGTCAACATCAAACGAAAACGAAGTGAATGTCTCTGAAAGTACTGGTTCTCATGCGGAAGTATCAACAGGCAGTCAAACTAGTAATACTGGATCTACAGCTTCCCAATCGTCAACATCAAACGAAAACGAAGTGAATGTCTCAGAAAGTACTGGTTTTCATGCGGAAGTATCAACAGGAAGTCAAACTAGTAATACTGGATCTACAGCTTCCCAATCGTCAACATCAAACGAAAACGAAGTGAATGTCTCTGAAAGTACTGGTTCTCATGCGGAAGTATCAACAGGCAGTCAAACTAGTAATACTGGATCTACAGCTTCCCAATCGTCAACATCAAACGAAAACGAAGTGAATGTCTTTGAAAGTACTGGTTCTCATGCGGAAGTATCAACAGGCAGTCAAACTAGTAATACTGGATCTACAGCTTCCCAATCGTCAACATCACACGAAAACGAAGTGAATGTCTCTGAAAGTACTGGTTCTCATGCGGAAGTATCAACAGGCAGTCAAACTAGTAATACTGGATCTACAGCTTCCCAATCGTCAACATCAAACGAAAACGAAGTAAATGTTTCTGAAACCAGTGGGTCTCATGCGGAAGAATCAACAGGCAGTCAAACTAGTAATACTGGATCTACAGCTTCACATTCGTCAACATCAAACGAAAACGAAGTGAATGTCTCTGAAAGTACTGGTTCTCATGCGGAAGTATCAACAGGCAGTCAAACTAGTAATACTGGATCTACAGCTTCCCAATCGTCAACATCAAACGAAAACGAAGTAAATGTTTCTGAAGCCAGTGGGTCTCATGCGGAAGAATCAACAGGCAGTCAAACTAGTAATACTGGATCTACAGCTTCCCAATCGTCAACATCAACCGAAAACGAAGTGAATGTCTCTGAAAGTACTGGTTCTCATGCGGAAGTATCAACAGGCAGTCAAACTAGTAATACTGGATCTACAGCTTCCCAATCGTCAACATCAAACGAAAACGAAGTGAATGTCTCTGAAAGTCCTGGTTCTCATGCGGAAGTATCAACAGGCAGTCAAACTAGTAATTCTGGATCTACAGCTTCCCAATCGTCAACATCAAACGAAAACGAAGTGAATGTCTCTGAAAGTACTGGTTCTCATGCGGAAGTATCAACAGGCAGTCAAACTAGTAATACTGGATCTACAGCTTCCCAATCGTCAACATCAAACGAAAACGAAGTAAATGTTTCTGAAGCCAGTGGGTCTCATGCGGAAGAATCAACAGGCAGTCAAACTAGTAATACTGGATCTACAGCTTCCCAATCGTCAACATCAAACGAAAACGAAGTGAATGTCTCTGAAAGTACTGGTTCTCATGCGGAAGTATCAACAGGCAGTCAAACTAGTAATACTGGATCTACAGCTTCCCAATCGTCAACATCAAACGAAAACGAAGTAAATGTTTCTGAAACCAGTGGGTCTCATGCGGAAGTATCAACAGGCAGTCAAACTAGTAATACTGGATCTACAGCTTCCCAATCATCAACATCAAACGAAAACGAAGTGAATGTCTCTGAAAGTACTGGTTCTCATGCGGAAGAATCAACAGGCAGTCAAACTAGTAATACTGGATCTACAGCTTCCCAATCGTCAACATCAAACGAAAACGAAGTGAATGTCTTTGAAAGTACTGGTTCTCATGCGGAAGTATCAACAGGCAGTCAAACTAGTAATACTGGATCTACAGCTTCCCAATCGTCAGCATCAAACGAAAACGAAGTTAATGTCTTTGAAAGTACTGGTTCTCATGCGGAAGTATCAACAGGCAGTCAAACTAGTAATACTGGATCTACAGCTTCCCAATCGTCAACATCAAACGAAAACGAAGTGAATGTCTCTGAAAGTACTGGTTCTCATGCGGAAGTATCAACAGGCAGTCAAACTAGTAATACTGGATCTACAGCTTCCCAATCGTCAGCATCAAACGAAAACGAAGTTAATGTCTTTGAAAGTACTGGTTCTCATGCGGAAGTATCAACAGGCAGTCAAACTAGTAATACTGGATCTACAGCTTCCCAATCGTCAACATCAACCGAAAACGAAGTGAATGTCTCTGAAAGTACTGGTTCTCATGCGGAAGTATCAACAGGCAGTCAAACTAGTAATACTGGATCTACAGCTTCCCAATCGTCAACATCAAACGAAAACGAAGTGAATGTCTCTGAAAGTCCTGGTTCTCATGCGGAAGTATCAACAGGCAGTCAAACTAGTAATAATGGATCTACAGCTTCCCAATCGTCAACATCAAACGAAAACAAAGTGAATGTCTCTGAAAGTACTGGTTCTCATGCGGAAGTATCAACAGGCAGTCAAACTAGTAATACTGGATCTACAGCTTCCCAATCGTCAACATCAAACGAAAACGAAGTAAATGTTTCTGAAGCCAGTGGGTCTCATGCGGAAGAATCAACAGGCAGTCAAACTAGTAATACTGGATCTACAGCTTCCCAATCGTCAACATCAAACGAAAACGAAGTGAATGTCTCTGAAAGTACTGTTTCTCATGCGGAAGTATCAACAGGCAGTCAAACTAGTAATACTGGATCTACAGCTTCCCAATCGTCAACATCAAACGAAAACGAAGTAAATGTTTCTGAAACCAGTGGGTCTCATGCGGAAGTATCAACAGGCAGTCAAACTAGTAATACTGGATCTACAGCTTCCCAATCATCAACATCAAACGAAAACGAAGTGAATGTCTCTGAAAGTACTGGTTCTCATGCGGAAGAATCAACAGGCAGTCAAACTAGTAATACTGGATCTACAGCTTCCCAATCGTCAACATCAAACGAAAACGAAGTGAATGTCTTTGAAAGTACTGGTTCTCATGCGGAAGTATCAACAGGCAGTCAAACTAGTAATACTGGATCTACAGCTTCCCAATCGTCAGCATCAAACGAAAACGAAGTTAATGTCTTTGAAAGTACTGGTTCTCATGCGGAAGTATCAACAGGCAGTCAAACTAGTAATACTGGATCTACAGCTTCCCAATCGTCAACATCAAACGAAAACGAAGTGAATGTCTCTGAAAGTACTGGTTCTCATGCGGAAGTATCAACAGGCAGTCAAACTAGTAATACTGGATCTACAGCTTCCCAATCGTCAGCATCAAACGAAAACGAAGTTAATGTCTTTGAAAGTACTGGTTCTCATGCGGAAGTATCAACAGGCAGTCAAACTAGTAATACTGGATCTACAGCTTCCCAATCGTCAACATCAACCGAAAACGAAGTGAATGTCTCTGAAAGTACTGGTTCTCATGCGGAAGTATCAACAGGCAGTCAAACTAGTAATACTGGATCTACAGCTTCCCAATCGTCAACATCAAACGAAAACGAAGTGAATGTCTCTGAAAGTCCTGGTTCTCATGCGGAAGTATCAACAGGCAGTCAAACTAGTAATAATGGATCTACAGCTTCCCAATCGTCAACATCAAACGAAAACAAAGTGAATGTCTCTGAAAGTACTGGTTCTCATGCGGAAGTATCAACAGGCAGTCAAACTAGTAATACTGGATCTACAGCTTCCCAATCGTCAACATCAAACGAAAACGAAGTAAATGTTTCTGAAGCCAGTGGGTCTCATGCGGAAGAATCAACAGGCAGTCAAACTAGTAATACTGGATCTACAGCTTCCCAATCGTCAACATCAAACGAAAACGAAGTGAATGTCTCTGAAAGTACTGTTTCTCATGCGGAAGTATCAACAGGCAGTCAAACTAGTAATACTGGATCTACAGCTTCCCAATCGTCAACATCAAACGAAAACGAAGTAAATGTTTCTGAAACCAGTGGGTCTCATGCGGAAGTATCAACAGGCAGTCAAACTAGTAATACTGGATCTACAGCTTCCCAATCATCAACATCAAACGAAAACGAAGTGAATGTCTCTGAAAGTACTGGTTCTCATGCGGAAGAATCAACAGGCAGTCAAACTAGTAATACTGGATCTACAGCTTCCCAATCGTCAACATCAAACGAAAACGAAGTGAATGTCTTTGAAAGTACTGGTTCTCATGCGGAAGTATCAACAGGCAGTCAAACTAGTAATACTGGATCTACAGCTTCCCAATCGTCAGCATCAAACGAAAACGAAGTTAATGTCTTTGAAAGTACTGGTTCTCATGCGGAAGTATCAACAGGCAGTCAAACTAGTAATACTGGATCTACAGCTTCCCAATCGTCAACATCAAACGAAAACGAAGTGAATGTCTCTGAAAGTACTGGTTCTCATGCGGAAGTATCAACTGGCAGTCAAACTAGTAATACTGGATCTACAGCTTCACAATCGTCAACATCAAACGAAAACGAAGTGAATGCCTCTGAAAGTACTGGTTCTCATGCGGAAGAATCAACAGGCAGTCAAACTAGTAATACTGGATCTACAGCTTCCCAATCGTCAACATCAAACGAAAACGAAGTGAATGTCTCTGAAAGTACTGGTTCTCATGCGGAAGAATCAACAGGCACTCAAACTAGTAATACTGGATCTACAGCTTCCCAATCGTCAACATCAAACGAAAACGAAGTAAATGTTTCTGAAACCAGTGGGTCTCATGCGGAAGTATCAACAGGCAGTCAAACTAGTAATACTGGATCTACAGCTTCCCAATCATCAACATCAAACGAAAACGAAGTGAATGTCTCTGAAAGTACTGGTTCTCATGCGGAAGTATCAACAGGCAGTCAAACTAGTAATACTGGATCTACAGCTTCCCAATCGTCAACATCAAACGAAAACGAAGTAAATGTTTCTGAAACCAGTGGGTCTCATGCGGAAGAATCAACAGGCAGTCAAACTAGTAATACTGGATCTACAGCTTCCCAATCGTCAACATCAAACGAAAACGAAGTGAATGTCTCTGAAAGTACTGGTTCTCATGCGGAAGAATCAACAGGCAGTCAAACTAGTAATACTGGATCTACAGCTTCCCAATCGTCAACATCAAACGAATACGAAGTGAATGTCTCTGAAAGTACTGGTTCTCATGCGGAAGAATCAACAGGCACTCAAACTAGTAATACTGGATCTACAGCTTCCCAATCGTCAACATCAAACGAAAACGAAGTAAATGTTTCTGAAACCAGTGGGTCTCATGCGGAAGAATCAACAGGCAGTCAAACTAGTAATACTGGATCTACAGCTTCCCAATCGTCAACATCAAACGAAAACGAAGTGAATGTCTCTGAAAGTACTGGTTCTCATGCGGAAGTATCAACAGGCAGTCAAACTAGTAATACTGGATCTACAGCTTCCCAATCGTCAACATCAAACGAAAACGAAGTGAATGTCTCTGAAAGTACTGGTTCTCATGCGGAAGTATCAACAGGCAGTCAAACTAGTAATACTGGATCTACAGCTTCCCAATCGTCAACATCAAACGAAAACGAAGTGAATGTCTCTGAAAGTACTGGTTCTCATGCGGAAGTATCAACTGGCAGTCAAACTAGTAATACTGGATCTACAGCTTCACAATCGTCAACATCAAACGAAAACGAAGTGAATGCCTCTGAAAGTACTGGTTCTCATGCGGAAGAATCAACAGGCAGTCAAACTAGTAATACTGGATCTACAGCTTCCCAATCGTCAACATCAAACGAAAACGAAGTGAATGTCTCTGAAAGTACTGGTTCTCATGCGGAAGAATCAACAGGCACTCAAACTAGTAATACTGGATCTACAGCTTCCCAATCGTCAACATCAAACGAAAACGAAGTAAATGTTTCTGAAACCAGTGGGTCTCATGCGGAAGTATCAACAGGCAGTCAAACTAGTAATACTGGATCTACAGCTTCCCAATCATCAACATCAAACGAAAACGAAGTGAATGTCTCTGAAAGTACTGGTTCTCATGCGGAAGTATCAACAGGCAGTCAAACTAGTAATACTGGATCTACAGCTTCCCAATCGTCAACATCAAACGAAAACGAAGTGAATGTCTCTGAAAGTACTGGTTCTCATGCGGAAGAATCAACAGGCAGTCAAACTAGTAATACTGAATCTACAGCTTCCCAATCGTCAACATCACACGAAAACGAAGTGAATGTCTCTGAAAGTATTGGTTCTCATGCGGAAGTATCAACAGGCAGTCAAACTAGTAATACTGGATCTACAGCTTCCCAATCGTCAACATCAAACGAAAACGAAGTAAATGTTTCTGAAACCAGTGGGTCTCATGCTGAAGAATCAACAGGCAGTCAAACTAGTAATACTGGATCTACAGCTTCCCAATCGTCAACATCAAACGAAAACGAAGTGAATGTCTCTGAAAGTACTGGTTCTCATGCGGAAGTATCAACAGGCAGTCAAACTAGTAATACTGGATCTACAGCTTCCCAATCGTCAACATCAAACGAAAACGAAGTTAATGTCTCTGAAAGTACTGGTTCTCATGCGGAAGTATCAACAGGCAGTCAAACTAGTAATACTGGATCTACAGCTTCCCAATCGTCAACATCAAACGAAAACGAAGTAAATGTTTCTGAAACCAGTGGGTCTCATGCGGAAGAATCAACAGGCAGTCAAACTAGTAATACTGGATCTACAGCTTCCCAATCGTCAACATCAAACGAAAACGAAGTGAATGTCTCTGAAAGTACTGGTTCTCATGCGGAAGTATCAACAGGCAATCAAACTAGTAATACTGGATCTACAGCTTCCCAATCGTCAACATCAAACGAAAACGAAGTAAATGTTTCTGAAACCAGTGGGTCTCATGCGGAAGTATCAACAGGCAGTCAAACTAGTAATACTGGATCTACAGCTTCCCAATCGTCAACATCAAACGAAAACGAAGTGAATGTCTCTGAAAGTACTGGTTCTCATGCGGAAGTATCAACAGGCAGTCAAACTAGTAATACTGGATCTACAGCTTCCCAATCGTCAACATCAAACGAAAACGAAGTAAATGTTTCTGAAACCAGTGGGTCTCATGCGGAAGTATCAACAGGCAGTCAAACTAGTAATACTGGATCTACAGCTTCCCAATCGTCAACATCAAACGAAAACGAAGTGAATGTCTCTGAAAGTACTGGTTCTCATGCGGAAGTATCAACAGGCAGTCAAACTAGTAATACTGGATCTACAGCTTCCCAATCGTCAACATCAAACGAAAACGAAGTGAATGTCTCTGAAAGTACTGGTTCTCATGCGGAAGTATCAACAGGGAGTCAAACTAGTAATACTGGATCTACAGCTTCCCAATCGTCAACATCAAACGAAAACGAAGTAAATGTTTCTGAAACCAGTGGGTCTCATGCGGAAGAATCAACAGGCAGTCAAACTAGTAATACTGGATCTACAGCTTCCCAATCGTCAACATCAAACGAAAACGAAGTAAATGTTTCTGAAAGCAGTGGGTCTCATGCGGAAGAATCAACAGGCAGTCAAACTAGTAATACTGGATCTACAGTTTCCCAATCGTCAACATCAAACGAAAACGAAGTAAATGTTTCTGAAACCAGTGGGTCTCATGCGGAAGAATCAACAAGCAGTCAAACTAGTAATACTGGATCTACAGCTTCCCAATCGTCAACATCAAACGAAAACGAAGTGAATGTCTCTGAAAGTACTGGTTCTCATGCGGAAGTATCAACAGGCAGTCAAACTAGTAATACTGGATCTACAGCTTCCCAATCGTCAACATCAAACGAAAACGAAGTAAATGTTTCTGAAACCAGTGGGTCTCATGCGGAAGAATCAACAGGCAGTCAAACTAGTAATACTGGATCTACAGCTTCCCAATCGTCAACATCAAACGAAAACGAAGTGAATGTCTCTGAAAGTACTGGTTCTCATGCGGAAGTATCAACAGGCAGTCAAACTAGTAATACTGGATCTACAGCTTCCCAATCGTCAACATCAAACGAAAACGAAGTTAATGTCTCTGAAAGTACTGGTTCTCATGCGGAAGTATCAACAGGCAGTCAAACTAGTAATACTGGATCAACATCAAACGAAAACGAAGTGAATGTCTCTGAAAGTACTGGTTCTCATGCGGAAGAATCAACAGGCAGTCAAACTAGTAATACTGAATCTACAGCTTCCCAATCGTCAACATCACACGAAAACGAAGTGAATGTCTCTGAAAGTACTGGTTCTCATGCGGAAGTATCAACAGGCAGTCAAACTAGTAATACTGGATCTACAGCTTCCCAATCGTCAACATCAAACGAAAACGAAGTAAATGTTTCTGAAACCAGTGGGTCTCATGCGGAAGAATCAACAGGCAGTCAAACTAGTAATACTGGATCTACAGCTTCCCAATCGTCAACATCAAACGAAAACGAAGTGAATGTCTCTGAAAGTACTGGTTCTCATGCGGAAGTATCAACAGGCAGTCAAACTAGTAATACTGGATCTACAGCTTCCCAATCGTCAACATCAAACGAAAACGAAGTTAATGTCTCTGAAAGTACTGGTTCTCATGCGGAAGTATCAACAGGCAGTCAAACTAGTAATACTGGATCTACAGCTTCCCAATCGTCAACATCAAACGAAAACGAAGTGAATGTCTCTGAAAGTACTGGTTCTCATGCGGAAGTATCAACAGGGAGTCAAACTAGTAATACTGGATCTACAGCTTCCCAATCGTCAACATCAAACGAAAACGAAGTAAATGTTTCTGAAACCAGTGGGTCTCATGCGGAAGAATCAACAGGCAGTCAAACTAGTAATACTGGATCTACAGCTTCCCAATCGTCAACATCAAACGAAAACGAAGTGAATGTCTCTGAAAGTACTAGTTCTCATGCGGAAGTATCAACAGGCAGTCAAACTAGTAATACTGGATCTACAGCTTCCCAATCGTCAACATCAAACAAAAACGAAGTAAATGTTTCTGAAACCAGTGGGTCTCATGCGGAAGAATCAACAGGCAGTCAAACTAGTAATTCTGGATCTACAGCTTCCCAATCGTCAACATCAAACGAAAACGAAGTGAATGTCTCTGAAAGTACTGGTTCTCATGCGGAAGTATCAACAGGGAGTCAAACTAGTAATACTGGATCTACAGCTTCCCAATCGTCAACATCAAACGAAAACGAAGTAAATGTTTCTGAAACCAGTGGGTCTCATGCGGAAGAATCAACAGGCAGTCAAACTAGTAATACTGGATCTACAGCTTCCCAATCGTCAACATCAAACGAAAACGAAGTGAATGTCTCTGAAAGTACTGGTTCTCATGCGGAAGTATCAACAAGCAGTCAAACTAGTAATACTGGATCTACAGCTTCCCAATCGTCAACATCAATCGAAAACGAAGTAAATGTTTCTGAAACCAGTGGGTCTCATGCGGAAGAATCAACAGGCAGTCAAACTAGTAATACTGGATCTACAGCTTCCCAATCGTCAACATCAAACGAAAACGAAGTGAATGTCTCTGAAAGTACTGGTTCTCATGCGGAAGTATCAACAGGCAGTCAAACTAGTAATACTGGATCGACAGCTTCCCAATCGTCAACATCAAACGAAAACGAAGTAAATGTTTCTGAAAGCAGTGGGTCTCATGCGGAAGAATCAACAGGCAGTCAAACTAGTAATACTGGATCTACAGCTTCCCAATCGTCAACATCAAACGAAAACGAAGTGAATGTCTCTGAAAGTACTGGTTCTCATGCGGAAGTATCAACAGGGAGTCAAACTAGTAATACTGGATCTACAGCTTCCCAATCGTCAACATCAAACGAAAACGAAGTGAATGTCTCTGAAAGTACTGGTTCTCATGCGGAAGTATCAACAGGCAGTCAAACTAGTAATACTGGATCTACAGCTTCCCAATCGTCAACATCAAACGAAAACGAAGTAAATGTTTCTGAAACCAGTGGGTCTCATGCGGAAGAATCAACAGGCAGTCAAACTAGTAATACTGGATCTACAGCTTCCCAATCGTCAACATCAAACGAAAACGAAGTGAATGTCTCTGAAAGTACTGGATCTCATGCGGAAGTATCAACAGGCAGTCAAACTAGTAATACTGGATCTACAGCTTCCCAATCGTCAACATCAAACGAAAACGAAGTAAATGTTTCTGAAACCAGTGGGTCTCATGCGGAAGAATCAACAGGCAGTCAAACTAGTAATACTGGATCTACAGCTTCCCAATCGTCAACATCAAACGAAAACGAAGTGAATGTCTCTGAAAGTACTGGTTCTCATGCGGAAGTATCAACAGGCAGTCAAACTAGTAATACTGGATCTACAGCTTCCCAATCGTCAACATCAAACGAAAACGAAGTAAATGTTTCTGAAACCAGTGGGTCTCATGCGGAAGAATCAACAGGCAGTCAAACTAGTAATACTGGATCTACAGCTTCCCAATCGTCAACATCAAACGAAAACGAAGTGAATGTCTCTGAAAGTACTGGTTCTCATGCGGAAGTATCAACAGGCAGTCAAACTAGTAATACTGGATCTACAGCTTCCCAATCGTCAACATCAAACGAAAACGAAGTAAATGTTTCTGAAACCAGTGGGTCTCATGCGGAAGAATCAACAGGCAGTCAAACTAGTAATACTGGATCTACAGCTTCCCAATCGTCAACATCAAACGAAAACGAAGTGAATGTCTCTGAAAGTACTGGTTCTCATGCGGAAGTATCAACAGGCAGTCAAACTAGTAATACTGGATCTACAGCTTCCCAATCATCAACATCAAACGAAAACGAAGTAAATGTTTCTGAAACCAGTGGGTCTCATGCGGATGAATCAACAGGCAGTCAAACTAGTAATACTGGATCTACAGCTTCCCAATCGTCAACATCAAACGAAAACGAGGTAAATGTTTCTGAAAGCAGTGGGTCTCATGCGGAAGAATCAACAGGCAGTCAAACTAGTAATACTGGATCTACAGCTTCCCAATCGTCAACATCAAACGAAAACGAAGTGAATGTCTCTGAAAGTACTGGTTCTCATGCGGAAGTATCAACAGGGAGTCAAACTAGTAATACTGAATCTACAGCTTCCCAATCGTCAACATTACACGAAAACGAAGTGAATGTCTCTGAAAGTACTGGTTCTCATGCGGAAGTATCAACAAGCAGTCAAACTAGTAATACTGGATCTACAGCTTCCCAATCGTCAACATCAAACGAAAACAAAGTGAATGTCTCTGAAAGTACTGGTTCTCATGCGGAAGTATCAACAGGGAGTCAAACTAGTAATACTGAATCTACAGCTTCCCAATCGTCAACATTACACGAAAACGAAGTGAATGTCTCTGAAAGTACTGGTTCTCATGCGGAAGTATCAACAGGCAGTCAAACTAGTAATACTGGATCTACAGCTTCCCAATCGTCAACATCAAACGAAAACGAAGTGAATGTCTCTGAAAGTACTGGTTCTCATGCGGAAGTATCAACAGGGAGTCAAACTAGTAATACTGGATCTACAGCTTCCCAATCGTCAACATCAAACGAAAACGAAGTAAATGTTTCTGAAACCAGTGGGTCTCATGCGGAAGAATCAACAGGCAGTGAAACTAATAATATAGGATCTTTTCAATCGTCAATATTAAATGAAGATAAAATGAATGTAACTGGATCTAATGGGTCTAATCCAATGATTACTGCCAGTGGTCAGACAGGTGAGGTATCTGAATCTATCTCTCAGAGCCAAGAAGTTTCTCACACCGGTACTCCTAGCTATGGATCGTTTAGTGAATATCTGTACAAAGCTCCAATGCCGTCTCTTAGTAATACTGAATCGCTGTTGGATCAACAGGGCTCAGATGTTGTATCTAGTTTATCGGCAATATCTTCAGACAATGCATTACGTGATCATACAAATATTGCAAGAATTTCATCATTAGCAGCAGTCAATCGTCAAAGTAATATGCGCAACACTGGTATCGAAGAATTATCATCACAAGACGTAAATAACGCCCGCCCTTGTAAAGGTGCTCATTCACCCATTGGTGTTGGAATTGGCGTTGTAGGTGCTACTACTATTATTGGAACAAAAGTAGGAACTAATGATATAGTTAGTACTGGTGCTGAATTTTTTCACGATTATGGACATATTGATTCTGTATCTAAAAACGAGTTGCAGGGACAATTTACCATAGGCCAAGGTATAATTGATGGATTGAGTCAAGAAAGTGAGGCATTCAAGTTTCTCAGTGGTTTGATTAAACATGGAGCTGCATATACGGGCCTCAAAGATTTTAAAAGTAGTAGACCAAGTGAAATTAAAAAAAGTACTTAACTACACATTTGTATTATGTTAAAAACAAATAAAATTGTTATGTTATGTTTATATTGTTAATAGCTTTTATGTTTGTCAATTAATAATATTGTGGTAAAATATTTCTATTGCAACATGGTATCTCAAATGTTTTCTAATTTAATAAAACTTTTAAATCAGAAGTTTTATTTATTATTACAATTATAGGATATACGATGCGACGGCCTCCTTTGTGAAATAATCGCCTTTGTAGATCAGACGTTAAGATTAATTTTACTCTCTACATACCATTTTATTTGTATCACACGGTTTCTAATCCGTTTAGTACTTCTCAACACAGCTGATTTCCTATGCTACTAATAACCCTTAATAAGTTGCATGTTTGCTGCATTAGCTACAGAAGTTTTTAATATTTTTTACTTACAATACTATTATTAGTTTCTATTATACACGATATTAATAGGTTTCATTGCTATATCATTAGTTTATTATTGAATACTTCTTTCCTCGTTGTGTAATATTTAAAAGCTGCCATCATATACAGGCATAACGATAGAAATTTAATGTTATTCAATAAATAATAACATTTTATATGCTAAGAAACAGATAATTAGTTTCAATTGAGTTATTATTCGAGCGGAAAAATGTAGGACAGTCAATTATTAAATTATTATATTGTATACGCTCTTTTCAATTTCACAACAATTATTAGAAAGAAAATATTCTTTGGTTGTTAATTACATATTTGTTTTAATTTTGCGTGCAAATATTGAAAGTACAATTTAGAATATGAACAATGAATTTTTATTTGAATTTTTATCAAGATATTTTATGTATTAATGAATGGGTTCTCATAAAGTAAAAGAAATTTTATTTAGAATGTAACACTGTATAATACAATTGTAATCGTAGATGGAGACATATTTTTATGTCAATAAATGTAACATTTGATGTGATTCAATGAATTTATTTTTGCATTCTCGCATTGTTAACATTGTAATAATTATATTAACATATTTTGATTCCTATTTATAAAGTTATTTCAATATTGTAAAAAAACTATAAGATATTGTTGTAACATTGTTATTTTAATATCCAATATTTTATTGGTTATTAAATGGCAACAATAAAACCACCACATAATATTTAAATACATATTGTTACATTATAATTTGTACGTGCGATTTTAATAACTCCTGACACGGATTAATGAGGCCTCCTACATATACATAAGTATACAAGAAGTATAGACTAAAATTATCACCCACACGCGTTGTTTGTAATTATATTGGCATATAAGAATTATAATTTAAATTTTACTTAATCATTGTGAAATGTTATGAACTTTTATATTTAATCAGCTGGTTCTAAAAATACGATAAGCTATTAAAATGCATTAAAAATGATTGCAAATAAAGATGTAGTTTATTATAACTTAGTGTAAGTAGAATGAGTGATATTAATGATCATGTTACGGATTATGTCATGCTCATACAATGGATAAAATAAGGACTAATCGATGACATTTATATTGATTATAATTGAATATAAATTCTATATGAGATTAATGAATATTTAATATAATTAATGTTGTTGATCTATACAGGGGTGGACTGCCAAATTTTGAACAACCGGCTCGCTATTATTTAAAAAAAAAAAGGTAAATGAGTACATTATCTTCATTTATTTTTGTACAGTATAAAAAGTTTCAAAAATTTTAACAACCGGCTCGCGCCAGCCGGACCGAGCCGGCTCCAGCCCACCTCTGGATCTATATGTTAATTCTGATTTGATACATTGAAACAATTTTTATCACGATTCAAGAAAATAAAAAGACACTATGTATAATGCAAAAACTTGCAAAAGTTGAGAAATCACAAAGTGGGAGATAGGGTTAGTCTAAAAATTAATAAAAATAAAAAATATTAATAAACAATTAGAGAACACCTTACGAGCTGTTTCAGAAAATGGTTTAAAAAGTAAAAATATAAAAAAGAAACAATTTATAAATAACTAATTTTTGCAGCTTATGGAGAGAAAAACAATCTCTGACTAAAAAGAATATGTAAAAATAAGTACAGAGAAATAAAAAAGACTATCAGAACAAAAAAAAATGGCTCAACAATAAATGCAAAGAAATTGCAATTATGTTGGTATAAAAAAAAATATATTGTAAATTTTTATAATATTTTCACCTTTAAATACCAAGGTATTAAATAGCTTCCAGGTATACACAAACATAATTGTCTCCACCGAAGCGGTTGATAATGAAATAATTCGCTGAAACAATTTAAGCCCATGTCGTAAAGACACTATATCTATAGCCAACAGCTAACAGCCAATTTAGTTTTTGAATCAAAATAACAAACAAAAAGATAGATTAATATTTTAATCCAAATAAATAATTTCTAGATTGCCGTGTAATTTTGTATCACTATATAAAGTAAAACTATTATTAAATTCAATTATTATTGCACAAAAGATAATTTAATAAGTACTTTAAAACATGAAGTGAAACAAATACTAATTACATCGGAAATATAAAGAAAATACAGTTCCTTATTGTAATGCTCTGAAACGCCAACAATAAGGAAATGCACTGAAAATTAATCCATACTAGTTTGCTTATCAGGAATTAAAGTTAAAAGTAGTAAAATATAAAGCATCAAAATTTAATTGAAATTTAGTAAAGAAAAAAACATAAATTAGTTTAAACTACATATAGCCTATTATGAAAATGTGTATTCCGTAATAAACCAAACATAATGTAATGAATATTCATAAAACTATTTCAATTATAATAAGTAAATAAGAGACAATTAACATTATTTTAGTAGAAAAACACTTTGCTTTTATTACAAAACACATTTACATTTCACAATTAATCGCAATGCGACACAATAAAAAAAGTTTATTTAAATTAATTTGCAATAAATCGCGAAGCGACAAAGCATATTAGAATAAGTTACAAAGTGAAATAGAACATATCAAACTAGTTTAATTGTTTAATGATTAATCGTGAAGCGATACAAGAGAAACAGTTTTGTTAAATTAATTTGCAATAAATTGCAAAGCGACAGAGCATGTTAGACTTAATCATTAAGTGACAGTACATATCAACTTAGTTTAATTGTTTCACAATTAATCACAAGGCGACACAAAAGAAAGAGCGTGTTAGAATCAATCGTGAAGCGATATAGTACAAATAAACATAGTTTAATTGAATTACGTTAATCGCGAAGCGACAAAAAGTTAAATCAATTTGCAATAAATCACGAAGCGACAGAGCACTTTAGAATTAAGTGTAAAGCGACAGTAGATTTAGTTTAAGTCCGGCATTTGGGTGTGTGGGCGAGTTGGTGTTCCCACCTACCCCAACTGTTTGTTATGTAGAAATAGAGTTTTCCCTGTTTACAAACTGCCACTAAATTGAAAGAAGTTGTTGATAGATCTAATCTATTGATGATAAACACTTGGGTAGGTGAGCGGAAACCTCCGTAGAAACTTATATCCCCTCTCACTTTTATTGAACCCGTCCACCCACTCAAGTGATTGTTATTCAGCAGTAAAAATTTTTCTTCTTTGCAATTGTCATTTGACTCTAAATTGGAATAAGTAACTGACATATACATCGCATTGATAACAAAACACTTGGGTGATAGTTTCTACTGGGGTACCCGCCCACCCACTCAATTGTTTATTGTCCAGAAATAAAAATATCTTGTCTTTGCAAATGTCATTTGTCGCAGAATTGAAAGAAGTTGGTGACGGATCCAATGCATTAATGATAGGCACTTGAGTGGGTAGCCATGTCACTTCTAAGAGTTTTATAAGCTTTGAAAACTTTTATACGCTCCTGAGAACATCTGCAACCTTCTAAAAGTTTCTGCAAACTTTTTTGAGCTTCTCAAAAGTACAGCAACAATAATTTTTTTTCAAAAAACATCCATAAGTTTTTTAGTCATTAAAAACTTTTATAAGCTTATAAGTGCTTCTACAAGCTTTTAAGAGTTTGTATAATGTTTTGGGAGTTTTTACAAGTTTCTCAAAGTTGTCAACTGTCCAATTAGCAAAACAGCTATCAACTTTCTCACGGGTTTTTTAGATAGCCAATTTTATTCTCGAAAGATCTGTCATCTGGTGGTTTAACAAAGCAACTGCCACAACCATATAAACTGTTAACTGTTTTTCTTATGTAAACTGTCATGTCAACTTAACTGTTTTATAAATGGATTACATGAATATATCTTGATTTCAGAGGGCAACTGTCAGCTGTTGCACATGTCTTTTAGATAAAATGTTATTATCGTCAAATCTGTCATTCAAAGTATTTGACAATTGTTTTTTGTCATTAAATTATCAGCTTTTATCAACATTTTTTTTAACCTTCAACTTTCACAAACCAATTTTTGACTGACTGAGATGTGAACAGCTTGAGTTATTTATGTGAAGTGCCTTACAAATAAATTATCAAAAAAGTTATATCAATTTGCAAGGCATCACAAAGTAGTAGGGCATTCTATTCTATTCTATTCTATATATTTGTAATTCATACCAAGTACATATTTAAAGGCAGCTGTGAGGTAGTAACACAAGTGTAACCAAAGAGTTCTATAACTAGAAATTCCAAGCCTGCGTTTTGCCGTACAATCTCAGTATCTCTGTTCTTGTCGCACAACACTATACCCTCTCCCTCTCTCTACTAGTGATCAAGCGGCTATAAGTTGTAGGTAATAAACGTCATGGTGCAACAAAGACTAAGATACTGAGAGTGTACGCTGCTTATACATTGGCCGCGTTCAGAACGGCTCATCATGCGTACTGAACGCACTCGCTGACTACCGCTGAGCATCATTTGCTGGCAGCGCTTGTCATTTTACTCATCATACATTGGTTGCTTACCAAGTAACTCATCAATCAGTGATTGATTGATAAGTCAGCGCTGGCAACTGATGAGTCGTTCTGAACGCCAAACCAATGTTAAACAGCAGCTTGGAATCTCTAGTTATAGACTCTTTGAGCGTAACCCCTAAATTAAATTGCATAATAATAACAAGAAAGCTTCAATTATAACAACGCAAAAATAGTTTGATCGCAAGATCAATACACCTGTTCTGCAAAAGAATCAATTTGAGTGATCACGGTTCTACTGTTTTTAGATATAATATATATTACATTTCCAACACCAATACCATAACTAAAAAAACAACTAAAAACACTGGCGGATTTATACCATTCAAGGCATCTGGCGATATAAAAAATAAAGCTTCAAAAATAATAAAAAAAACAAACCCACGAAAAAAATGCAAGTTAATTGTAGGGACCCACAAAGATGCAAATTAGAAGTAGACGTCACAAGTATTGGTGATGTCATTTAAGTACTTTGGGATTAATATTGCCAGTGATAGAAACATATCAGATAGACAACAAACAAAAGCACTGAATGTTAGTGACTGACTAAAGGAATCCATATAAAAAATAAATATATGACTACTGAAAGCAAGATAAAAGTATACAAGACAGCTGTGAGACCAATACTAACTTACGATGCAAAAACCCAAGCAAACACAAACAGAACAGAATGAATAGAATAGGATTGGATAAATTACCTAAAATCTGAAAAATAACAAACCATATAACATAAGACCACCGGGAAGATCAAAGAAGGCTAGAGAACCTTCAAACTGTATATATTTAGTTGCGTATTATACCGGCCAATCTATTCTTGGCTTGCTATATTTGGGATTGTCTATTAGTTTTGTTAGAAATAAGCAAAATCAAGTCAAAATCTCGCATAGAAATGTAAATTGCGACATTTTGTAATGCAAATATTGCATGCAAAAATCATGCAATATTTGCTATTCGGGATTCAAGAATATACCCTAGTATACTTCCTAATGACAAAAACCATTCAACAACTGACGTATATATGTAACCATTCTATGCGTGAACGTGACTGTGAATCGTATCAAATTAACTTACATAATCGCTGACAACAAAGTAGCAACTACAATGTCAACACAAAGCCAATACACCAAAACTAAATGTTACCCATCATGAAAATATAATACCTGGTATCAACCAGTCACATCTAGGCCATTACTTGCACCAGCTTGAACAACTAATATACGCAATACAAACAAGGTGTTTAAAAAAGAATGTAAAATATTTAAAGAGGTTGTAGTACGAACCACAACAAACATAAAAGTCTTAATAAACAAGGGTTGTCATAGCAATGGTTTCTGAGATATAAAACATTTTTTATTTTTATATATTTTTACAAAGAACAGAGTTGTAGAAGATGTTCGAAGTGTCCTCTTTCCATTTCCAAACAAGCACAACATCTTTCTCTGAAAGACATTTGTACTCTTTCTAAAACCCCCTCATTGGCTCACATTTTTTAGCACTTTTCATTACTTGTTAACTGCAGCTCTTCGAAGCTATTTACAAAAGTACCATACACTAATGATTTCAAATATCCCCAAAGACAAAAATCAAGAAGGTTTAAATCAGGCGATCTTGCTGGCCATAAAACTGATCCGTCTTTTCCTACCGACCTATGTGGAAAAGTTTGCTCTCTAACGGCAATAATAAAAAATAGAGCACCATCATGCTGGAACCACATTTGTTGTCTGTGGGCCAAAGGAATGTCATCCAAAACATCATATATTGTATTCAGCAGAAAGTTGAGGTAAGCAGCGCCTATTAATCGGTTTAGTAAAACAACAGGACGTACAATACCCATTTAAATGTTTAATAACGTGCCTGATGTCCACATTCAATTATAGTATTGGAATTTTCAAAAGCCCAACGATGTGCATTATGAAAATTAACAACTAACTAACATTTCGTGTGAACTGCGGGTCTTCAGCATCCTGGCGTAGAAACCAGAGACAAAAAACCAAACGTGCCTGATGATCAGTTAAATTTAAAGACTGTACTCGTTGTACACGGTATGGATAGATCAGCTGCTTGTAAAGGGTTCTCCAAACAAAAGTAGCATCAATTCTCCTACATCGGCTGATATTCTCCGCACACTCGTCTCTGTAATATGCTCTATCCGTGCTATAACTTCTTGTTCTGCTATATACCGACCTTGGTCTGCCGGAAAGATAGCACTGTTTTCGAAGTGAACCGGTATCTCTCAATCTCTGGTGAATTCTTCCAAACATGTGATGTGAAGGAATCTGGCGATTTGGATAAGCTTCTACATAAAGACGTCGCGCTTTGGTAGCAATTCCATTAGCACGACCATACATGAAATGCATGTCGGCTAGTTCTGCATTAGAGTAATCAGCCATAGCAATAAAAACTTGTGCACTAACAACAACTGTCAAATACTGAATGTTTATTTCACAAAAAAAACATCAGCCAACTATGATAATAAAATGCAGGTTTTTGCAAAATAAAAAATGAAGAAAAAAAGAATTAAAAAAATAAATAATGTTCCATATCACCGAAACCGTTGCTAGCAGACCCATGTTTATTAAGACTTTTTTGTTTGTTGTGGTTCGTACTACCACCCCTTAAATACTTTACATTCTTTTCTGAACATATTCTATTAAATTAATTAGTTGTTAAAACTATACTTCTACATCAACATCGCTTTTGTTCTAATTACTCATTATACATACCTACCTTTTCAATTAGTAATTGACATGCTAATCTAATCTAATTGATGTTGATATTATTCTGATTATAATTTTATAAAACATATTTCTTGTAAATCGTTAAATTTGTTATTTTAATTATTGATAACAATGACAAATACATAAAGCATTTGAAATATTACAAAAATAAAGATTTACTAAGTATGATAAGTTTTTTGCTCATTAAACAACAATTTAATATAATTAAGTATTGGCAGTAATTAATGTTTTAATTTCATAAGTTTTATTTAATTCTAATAATTAATTGATACTACTCAAACACCACAAGGTTTGAAAATATTACTGCTATACATGCGGGTACATAGTAATCATTTTGCTCTATTCACTTATATTATTATGATCCCGCAAGTCTTTCATATGCGAATCCATCTTATCAAGAGCATAAATCATTATGAAAGATCGGTTCACGTTCTAAACGGGGCATCTGCAGATTATGGAAACAAATCGCTTTTACTTTCACTTTGTTCTGGTCAATAACTCTTTAATACATTAAGGACATTGCATCCACCTACAATTGTATGTACCATATTCTCCAAACACTATTATTTGCATCTTGTGAAATTCAATGTGAATATAAATTAATACTAAATTTACAAAAATTATTGTTATTAATTATTTTGCGTGCACGATAGTGAATAAATTGGTTGGGTGTATATTATAGCTATATGCATTATGCATATTATTATATAGTATTGTTGCAATTGTGCGCATTTGTATGCTAAAATGTAATTAGGACAAGTACATGAATGTAATGTTAATGACAGGGTACGCAGTTTCAAGCATGACTTGGTGTTAAATATTTGTTCTTGAAAATATAATGAGTGGTATACAAATATGTCTAGAAAAAATAATAATTTTTTGGTATTTTTATAGTTTTAATTATTTCAAGTATATTTATATTTAATATGCTTTGTCCTTAATGGTATATGACGGTTGTACCAAGTAGATGTGGTCATTAAAACAATAATGCAATTAGTTATATAAAAAACATTGACAGGTAATGAGCGCGTCTTTATCGACAAAAACAGTTTTAGTTGTCATTAAAATACTAAACTTATAAAGTATTTTGTGTCTGGTAGTACTATTTATATAAATAAATAAATAACGCCATACCCTTCAGAAAGTCATATTTAAGCGTGCACTGTCTCCTGAGAATGGAACTAATTGTAGTTTATTTCAATAATATTTAGTTCTATATAATCTCTGCCGTGACATTTACTGATGAAGTAATAATAGAAAAAGAATATTGCAATAACATTGTCCACATTATCAAATCAATTTCAATTTTAAATGAAACAATTCGCATAACAATTACGCAGATGACAAACTGTGTTATAATTTTGGCCGTAGCTTTTAAGCATTTGAAAACTGCTTATTTCGCAATATATTACAATATTTAAAAAAATAGCTTGAGTATTGTATTGATATAAGGTTTGTTCAAATTCACAATTGATTGCAAATTGGGCACACAAACAAAGTTTTGTTGTTATTCAATCTATTGTGTGCATAGTTTGAAAGGTTTGCAAACCGTCAAAAACGTCAGTTGAAACTGATATATCTTTATTAAGCTACAAAATACCTCACCAAGTAATGTGTGGTTAAATAAGTTTAATGTAAATGTGGGTCCACTAGTGAAAAACCACACCACAAACAAGTCTTAATTATGAAAAAGTTGGAATGCTCAGGACATTTCCTCAGAAAGGTCATTGGATTCTAAAAAAAGCAGTAACAAAGATTAAAAATTTCGCAGGAATGCCTCAATGCCAGACTGCAGGTTGCTTATAAATACTCGCAAGCACGTTTTAAGTAAAAGAATAAATCGGATACTCAACAACAATTTTCTTGTAAAATAAATTAGTGCTATATATGCCTAAAACTTCGACGTACAAAGACTGAGTTCATAAAAGGCAAAGATCCACTGCCGTGGAGAGTTCCTTCACAATTTGCGTTAGTTCACATTTGGTAGAATATAAGCATGATAAAATCCTGAGGTTATGCCTTTACGGAAAGAATCAGCTTAGAATAATATAAAAACAATTTAGCAATGATAACAGTTTCCTTGAGCAAAAAAAAACATATTAGAGATATAGGTTGCCCATGCAATACAAGAAGAGTTTTCTGATACTGTATATAGAGCCTTCATCTGGATACACACAATTAGAATAACTGAAACAAAGACTGCTTGGTGCCGTAAAGTAATCACCAACCCTTGGCTTACTAATCAAAATAAAAATAGTCAAAAACTAGAAATCTGCAAAAAAAAATGTTTATATTATATACCTGTAAGCTATTTAACACCTCAGATTCCAGGCATATAATACAAGAATTTTACAAGGGTAATCAATCAACAAAAGGCAGTATTCAGTATCGTGTGCCACAAAATTCTGTTTTGGGACCAGCATTGTTTTTGTTATATATAGACAATCTTAATATGCAGCCCCAAACTCTATCTTATATGCAGATGATACTACGATGTATTGCCATAAACAAGAATAAATCCGAGTTGATTCTTGACATGAATAAAGCATTACATTCTGCTACTTTTATATGGGATTGTCAAGTAAATCATGTGTCCTAGCAAACTTTTTTTTAATAAAAACCTTAAACGCATATTTTGCGCTATTTCAATTTTTTCCTATGGTTTACTGGCTTCGTGATACAGGAAACGTAGGTATCTTAACTGTACCTTCCAGATATATATGCAAATACCTTATCTACGCTTAAACACAATAGAATTAATATGTCATATATGCAAATCATACCATTATGATACTCGTCATAATCAAAATATTATACCGCGTTCTTTCCCACATAAATAAATGTAGATCCGCTGCTAACTTCTATGCTTCTATTGGAACCGAAGCGCGACGTCATTATGTTGAAGCTTATCCAAATCGCTTGATTCTTTCACATCGTATGTTTAGAAGAATCCACCAAAAATTGCGTAATACTGGTTCATTCAGCAAACAGTGCCATTTATGCGGAAGACCAAAGTCGGTATACTACTTCTAGAACAGAAAAAAAAATCTAGCACGCATAGAAGTGCTCCTCTCGTTTGGAGAATCCTCCATAAGCAGCTGCTTTATCCGTACTATGCACGAGTGCAGGCCTTAAATCCACTTGATCATCAAGCACGTATGTTTCTTTTATCTTTTTACGGATGAAGCCAGGTTCACACAAAATTATTTTCAAAATACGCATAATTCGATTGACAAAAATCCTCATGCTCTAATAAAACCTAGACATTATTATAGGCGACATGTTTCTAGATCCTGTTGTTTTACCAAACCAATTAACAGGCCTGACTGCTTACCTAAACTTTCTGCAGAACACGATGTATGATCTTTTTAAACTCTATTTTAGACAAACTTTAAAATTAGGTAATAATAAAGTTTAATCGTTTAGATTTTTGGAAACAACATTTTATTTTTTTGTGTGCAAATTACCAATTTTACTGAGCCCACAAATATACCGCCTATTTCCGTACAATTTATTAGATAAAATTACTTTTGAAACTAATTATATGCAACTCAAAAAAAAGACAGCACTTTTCACCACTAACCAAAAGTGTGACTTCGACATATCATAGTTTAATCTTTTCTAAATGTACTGGTAAAAAAATAATGAAGCCAAGATTGCCGTTTTTGTTAAAATACTACAAACCAAGGTAGCGGACGGTATGGTCTTAAGTTGAAAAATAGCAATATTTATGGGTGTGACACTGTACGCAAGAACAGAAAAAGATTAACAACCAATTTAATTGCCAATAAAAATATGTCAGTAGAGACTTTGACTGTAGATCCAACAACCAAAAGAACATAGCAATGAAATAAAAATATAAGAAAAGTATATATTTTCTTAGCAATTTCCACAACCCTCATAATTTTACATTATTATAACACTCATATGGGATACGTCGACAAGGCTGACATGTTAAAATAATGCTAATCGATAGAAAAAGCAAAAAGTCGTATATGCGCATTTTTCAGCTTTCTTGACATAGCTATCGTAAATTCATTCATTATATTTGCCAAAAGAAGTAAAAGGCCTTCAATTAAACTGAAACATTGTAGGTTAGCACTTGCTCGGGAGCTTATTGGGGTTGAGAATCCAAGAGAGCAAAGTAGAAAAAGTACCCAAGCAGACTAACACGAGTTGCACATATGCAAAAAAAGCACTATATAGAAGTAGATAGCAGTGTTCAATGCTTTTTGCTTTTACACAAAGCGTGGTATTACAGTGTAACCACCATATTTTTTTAAATAACAAATTATGTTTATAAATTAAACGTTATTTTGAATATCAAAGTCTTAATTAGAGGTTCAAATGGTTAACATGAAACTTTTCTTGATTACAATTTTTGTACTAATTAACTACAAAATGTTTTTGTATCTACCATCAAGGCTTTCTTGATTAAAAAAAAAATGTTTAATTAGATTAAAACCAGCAAGGTTTTTTATGGCATACCTCTTTCTAACTTAATCCGTGGACATACTGTATATTACATATCTCATAAACGCAATCAATACAGTGACTAAAGAGACATTAGAATTTTGTCTTTTAAATTTATATCCTGTGAAGACTGTTCCACCACTAATATACAAATAGATTTTAAATAATATACTCAGTCAAATAACCATTACTAATATAAAGCAAATCCATTGTCTTTATTTACGTTTACTCCAACTTTAAGAACCCTCTGGAGCATAAATAGTACCCATAGTATGCCTACCCTACTCTATAAATACATTTAAAAGTCCACAATTTAAAATTTTTACAATATTAATGTTAAATACAAAATGGAAATGGATATCAACACGATATAAATGATTCTAGGAAATTTAATCACTACAAAATATTATTGCCTTATTAGATATTCCCATAAATTGTTAGTTTGTATAAACATTTGTAATCTATGTATTATGTTGATTTACATACCTTACACGTGACTAAAATTTGTTTTTTTATAACATTTAATTACCAAGTAGCAGCAGTAGTAAATATATTTAATCCATATTTATATACAGACAATAATTATACATATTACATTGTGACAGAGATAGATTTGAATATAAAAAAGCTATCGACCAAGGTCTTTCTGTCCCTCTTACTAAACATTAAAATAGATACGATAAATGTGTATTAAATTAAATAGATAATAGAAAACTATTAATTTACATGTAATTATAATAAAATTTTAAAAATGTATTAAATTATGCTTTGATTTGTATTTTAAAATTGCACTAAAAAATTGTAATAAATTTATTAATAATATAAAACAAAATTGCTAAATTTAAGTGGCAGACGATTCTAGCGTTGCTTAGAACTATGTACAATGGACATATTACAGTCTAATGATTTTGAGTGAAATACATAATTTAGTATGATTAAATATAAAATAATGTATACATACTTTCACCATTATAAGATGATATGCTAACTATATTATAATAAATGACTAAACTTTCGCATAAAATTACGAGTAATTTAGTAATACATACTTTAATAATACCACAACAAGAAGGAACAAATTACTTACTTTGAATAAAATTAGTTTCTTCATGATGATCAGAGTTAATCCAATAAAACACAAAAAATAATAAATGTTATTCATCAAAACAACATTGTAAACGACCGGTTAGACTAATACAATTCAAATACCATCTATATTCCCGTTTAGTATCCCCACCTTTACAATTAATTATCATTATTGGCAAACTATGATTCACATTCAATCGTCAGCAACTGTTTAAATTCGTCAGATAATTTAATTACTCATCAAAATTTCGTTAATAATTAAAAATATAGTCATTATTATTAATATTCCAGTATCGTTTACGCAAACAATGTAATTATAAATTACAAAAGAGCCATAATTACTAATTTTATTTTATTAAAAATTAATATGAGGAAGTTGCATAAACATTTTATAAGGTGGACGGACAGGTAGGTATTATATGAATCTTGTTAAATCGCAATATGGATATACCAATTATTCTACGCATTAAACTTATATTGTCCGCTATAATTGTAAAAATCTAAAAGATGTACAAATTTAATGCAATTTGCAATGGTTATGAAATAAATAAAGATGCTATGATGAAGCAACTATTTATTCATCTTTCTATTTATACATTATTGTATAAAATTTGTTTAATAATAAACTCGTATTGAATTGCATTAGTTATAAAAAAATATTTTAGTGGACTATCTCTATATGAATCATTAAATAAACTCACAAACATAATTTAGGTAGGTAGTACAGCACTACAAATATTTCATGTGCTGTGTTTACAAATTAGCAAAAAACTCGTGGCAAATAAGAAAAACTAAAAAAATCCAAAATTGTAACATACTCAAAAACCTATTTTACCAAACGAATAAATAAAATTGATACCGTGTTTGTGGACTAAAACATGTTGATATGTATCAATCAATGATTTAAAGTATTTAATACACTTTTGAAGTAATTCATATCCAATAATAATTATTTGTACAACGCGCTCCCTGGGAGCAAGCAACAAGTAAATTATAATGACGGTCAAGACCGTATCTTAGGGAAGGTTTTAGGGTTCCAGAATGTGAATTTCTTAGATTTAACAAAAATACAAACTACAGATATTTCAAATATAATTTTCTCAAAACTTTTTCATATAAGCCATTTTTCTTCTTCATATAAAACGTATTTAAAAGACAATTCTTCATATAAATCCACCTATTGATAATTTCTAAATGAACAATTTATTTTTCAAATCGCAAATTTCTTGAATTGAACAAAAAAATAGACTAAAGTTGTTTCAAATTCAATTTTCTCAAAATGTCTTCAAATAAAACAATTTTTTCTTTCATATAAAACGTTTTTAAAAAACAATTTTATATATGAAAAAAACAATATCTTGATGACTGACACTTGGGTGAGTGGAAGAGAACTCTAGTTCAAACTACTCGCTTGTAAACATACTCTAGAGTTTCCGACCACCCCACCCACCCAAGTGTTTGTTATCAATAAACTGGAAGTTTTTCCTCTTAGCAAGCATTAGAAGTTGCTTTGTCCAAGGAAGAAAATTGAATCACAATTACCAGCAAGTGGTTCCATCTAAAACCTATCCAAAAGTTTGTTAACAAAAATTTGAAAGTTTGTCCTCTTTGCAAGCGTTATAAATATCTATGTTAGAGGTATTTAAATCCAATCTCTAACCCTTAGGCGGATGGGTGGGTCACTACAGATCATAATTACTATCAATTAGTTTGAAACGGAGTGTGAATGAAGTGTTTCTTATCAAAGAATTTGTTCCTCCTCTCTGCAAGTCTTAGAAGTCTCTTAGTAAAAAAAAGAAAATATTTAATTTCTTGCTGACCAACACTTGGGTGGGTAGGTGTCACTCCAAATCAAGATTATCATCAAAAACTAGAGTGCCAACAAACCCGCTTAGGAATTTGTTATCAAAAAATTAAAAATTTCTCTTTCTTGCAAGCGTTTAAAGTCTCTTTGTCCAAGAAGGAGTAGGTAATATTTAATCATTTAATCACAAACATTTAGGCGAGTTGGTGTGTTACTCCAGATTCTGATTACTACCAGCAAGTAGTTTGTTATTAAAAAATTGAAAGTTTGCTCCTTTTTGTTTGTTAGAAGTTTCTTTATCCAAAAAAAGAAAGGTGGTATCCAATCTTTTGATCAACAACACCTGGATTAGTGGGTTACTCCAAATCATAATTACCATCGGGTAGTTTAAACTGAAGTGCCCACCCACCCGTCTTTTGTTATCAAAAGATTAAAAGTTTCTCACTTTGCAAGCGTTAGAAGTCTATAAGTCAAAAGTATCTTATGAAAACCAACAATATTTGGGTGGCTGGGTCAAAGCAATTTATGATTACCAACCAGTAGTTTAAAGAATCAAACCAAATACAATTAAATTATCATGTACCATTTGAAAAATTATACACACCATTAATAGATTTTTCTTTCAAATCATCGGTAATACCAGCACCCATTTCAACATCATTTTAATGTCCCGCAATAATCCAAAAAATGTGTAATCAAATGTGAAGACTGCGTTTATTAAAACTCAAGACTGAATAGTTAAGTGCAAATACTAATAAACTAATAATTAGTTATTATGATAATATCCTGCCTTTTCTTGGTTATTAATAAAGAATTGTATACATTTGAAAATGTATTGGTATACTACATTGAAATCTTCCAATAGATGAATTTTTATATAATTCCCAGCTATCTGATATGATTGCTTCATTATGGTTGATTTGTTCCATTTTCAGGCGACTACATTCAAACCGCATGATACGATTGAAGATGACTATACATAGGTTAATACAAGATCCAATGAAAAATTTGTTTTTGTCATCAAACCGCCTCAAAAATTTTGTTTTAAATACAGCCCTGATGACGGCAAATAAAACATTTTGATTGTGATAGTAATTGTCTAATTTCAAGCATTACCAAAAAAACAATATCAGTCAAATTGCCGCCACAATTGCAGTACCACATTCTTTTCATGAAACTTTGCATGACCAATTCGCACATTTGCGGCTGTATGTCCTCGATAACTTCACAAATTCCATATTTAAGACCTTAAATCAATTGTGGAGCATTGGAATTGCAAGCGTTAGAAGTCTATAAGTCAAAAGTATCTTATGAAAACCAACAATATTTGGGTGGCTGGGTCAAAGCAATTTATGATTACCA
The DNA here is from genome assembly GCA_963932245.1 of Tachinus rufipes. Lineage (NCBI taxonomy): Eukaryota > Metazoa > Arthropoda > Insecta > Coleoptera > Staphylinidae > Tachinus > Tachinus rufipes. The sequence continues at coordinate 61,641,273 of OZ010746.1, forward strand.
ACCAGTAGTTTAAAGAATCAAACCAAATACAATTAAATTATCATGTACCATTTGAAAAATTATACACACCATTAATAGATTTTTCTTTCAAATCATCGGTAATACCAGCACCCATTTCAACATCATTTTAATGTCCCGCAATAATCCAAAAAATGTGTAATCAAATGTGAAGACTGCGTTTATTAAAACTCAAGACTGAATAGTTAAGTGCAAATACTAATAAACTAATAATTAGTTATTATGATAATATCCTGCCTTTTCTTGGTTATTAATAAAGAATTGTATACATTTGAAAATGTATTGGTATACTACATTGAAATCTTCCAATAGATGAATTTTTATATAATTCCCAGCTATCTGATATGATTGCTTCATTATGGTTGATTTGTTCCATTTTCAGGCGACTACATTCAAACCGCATGATACGATTGAAGATGACTATACATAGGTTAATACAAGATCCAATGAAAAATTTGTTTTTGTCATCAAACCGCCTCAAAAATTTTGTTTTAAATACAGCCCTGATGACGGCAAATAAAACATTTTGATTGTGATAGTAATTGTCTAATTTCAAGCATTACCAAAAAAACAATATCAGTCAAATTGCCGCCACAATTGCAGTACCACATTCTTTTCATGAAACTTTGCATGACCAATTCGCACATTTGCGGCTGTATGTCCTCGATAACTTCACAAATTCCATATTTAAGACCTTAAATCAATTGTGGAGCATTGGAATAGACCTTATCTTTCACGAGGCCCCAAAAAAAGAGTCTAAAGGTGTTAAATCACAAGATCTCAGTGGCCAATTGTGATCACCTTTTCGAGAAATAACACGGTCAGAAAACTTTTCTTGCAAAATTGCGATTGTTTCGTTGCTTGTGTAAATCATTAATCATAGCTCGGTAGCGCCATCTATTCACCGTAACAGTTGCACCAGCCTCATTTTCGAAAAAGTAGGGTCACACCGCCAGCCCAAAAACCGCACCAAACCAAACGTGTCACTACGACTTTTCAACAATCATTCTTCTGATTTTCTGCTTAATAACGTAGCCTCCGAGGCGAAAATGGGCCTCATCGCTGAAGATAATTTTTCGATAAAACTCCGGATCATTTTGATGCATTTGAAGGACCCAATCAGCAAAAATACGACGTTAATAGTGATCGACCGGCTTGAGTTCTTGTGTAAACTGAACTTTAAAAGCCTTAAAACTTAAGTCTTTATGTAAAATACGGGGTCATGTCGTTTGTGGAATGTCTAATTCCAAAGATCGACAAGGAATCGACAAACCTGGGTTTTCTTCAACACTACGGGATACATCGGCAATATTCTCATGTGTTCTTGAGCGATGCATACGATTTCGATTCTTCACATCACAAACTTGTCCGCTAAGCTCAAATTTTTCCACCAGGTTTACTATTGCCGGCCGAGAAGATGCTTTACGACGACCAAAAAGTGTTTTAGTTTTGCAAACTGTGACTGTAAAATTTTCACAATTTTTGTAGTAAATTTTAATAATTTCAATGCGTTGTTTACAGCGTGTATCGTTCCACTTTTAATAATGGCGTGGTTTTTACTTGTCAAATGTCAAAAGATAATAGCTTCAAAACTGACAGCTGCCCAAATAGCCTGCTATTCAAAATGAAACTTCTTATTAGAAAATGATCAGACATCTAGGACACACAATCCTGTCAAAAAAATAATGGCAAATAACTTAATTAAACAAAAACTTGTTTCTAAAACCTGCGACAACACCAATAAGCTTACCTCAAAAATGTATCCATAATGCCGCAATGCATGGTAAAATCAATATATTGACTGGAAACTATTATGCCAATAAGCTAAAACTGACATATTTAAAAAAAATAATTCTATTATTTAACGTCGGTCTATTTCTGCTGCCAAGGCTAATCACCGACGCAAGAGGTTAAAACTACTACATCTGGGAATTTTGCCGCAAGTTTCTCTTATTATCCGAAAGAAGGCGTATTCATCACAACATTTTTTTCTTAACCAGCAAAACTGACCCTCCAGATAGGTAGCTTAAGCCTCAAACCCAAAACCCCTGGTATAGGAGTCGAGTACGCTAACCACTACACCACCCTGGCGGTTCACCACCTTGTAGCTGCCTTAAATAACATCAGCAAAGATACTGATAAAAAATAATTGCACCAGTAAATATATTTTTTATTTTTTTGCGCTACTATTTAGAAAGATCGCTATACCAATAGTCCGCTGATACTAAATACATCGTTTGATTATAACATCCATCAACAACAAAAAACCAACTAGTGAAAGCTAATTGAAAAGGAAGATAAGAATTTCTGGTCGGAAAGACAATTGTCTAGAGAATTCGACAAAAAAAAAACTTTCTGAAAAAGATAAGCAAAAATTAACTTAATAATAATTCTTAAAGTAATAAGAAGACATTGGTTCCGTTGGCCCGCTGGCACGGAGTATCTAAACTAAAAAAGAACAAAAAACATTTCCAAAAGCTCTAGAGAAAAATGTAAAAATTACATTTTAATGTAAATTCGCATGCCTATGACCCATATGTAAATCAAATTGAAAAATATTAAAAAAAAATTTGTAAAGGTAATCTTCCGGCAAACTCTTGGATTCAACTTTAAATTATGTAATTAATAAAAGAGTGGTTTGAAGCCTTTAAAAAAGCAGTTACTTTAAGAAAAATATTTTAAAATATATGCATAAGTTCAATTTGAAAATAATTAATTAATTCCGACAAATACTCAAAACTTCTACTTGTTAAAAACTTATTATTGTATGTGATATAAATTCATATCATAGCAAAAAGATGAGTGAACGGAATGATAACTTGCTTTTTAAACTAGATCAAAATATTAACGTTGTCCAAAACTGTACTGGAAACAAATAAACAAAACAGACACAACTTTTTACTAAACACGTATATACTCCTTGAGCTGATTAAACTGAAGGATAATAGAAATTCAGTATTACAACAAAGATTCAAACATTAAATAAAGTGTTCTATCCAAAAATTAATGCTGTTATGGAGATTATTGTATATTGTATATCGTGTGATGATAATTTTTTCATGTGCAATATTGATTTATAAGACAGTTTTACAATGATTGATACCTAACATGCCATTACCTATTAATCGACATCACAATTAGAAAAAAAATTGTCCAATTAATTAAGAAAATAATTAACAAAAATATTGTAACCTTCTACGCATCACGCATACACGCAAAGATAATAATAAATAAGCACTTCTGTAAATGAATTATATTGTGCCTAACATTAGCCATAATTTACACAAGAAAGCAATTACAACTGCATAGCATAATTAAATTGCACCACGACGAACATTTTCCTTCATTATACAAAACAGTGAGTTAACGAGGCGTATAAATGAAAATGTGTGCTGTCGTTACATACGCGAAAATAAACGCGGAATCGAGAGTAAAACATAATTGAGTGTTTCCTCTACGACTAACCCATATAACTAACTAAAAAGTGGCATAAAAATACCGTTATAAGTAGAAGTACGTACAATGTTTCACATTGTTATATTTTATTTTGGGAATTATAGAAAATTAATATTATAGACTATTATCATTTTAATTGGTTAGACTATTGTTTAAAAAATTAAAAATAGTATTGTTCTTAATTAATAGTAATTATTTAATGATGTGTTTAAAATAGCCATTTAGCAGATCTATATCAACAATTATCAATGAAAATAGGCCATATTTATTTAATTAATTAATTGATTATAGAAATGGAAATAACCTTGAATAATATTCATTTTTATATTGTATGCATATGATAGCTTATTATATCATTAAGTAATAGAAAGTTATGTTAAATTTTGTGGAACTATTTAGGAGTTTTCTTGTATTTTCGTAATTAAAATGCAATTAATTATCTTCTTACCTTTTGATTTTACTGCACGAAGAGCATCTGAAACAATACAAAATAAAACATTAACATAAAGTACAGCACGTTTTATAATACATAATGTAACGTTTTTACGTGTTTTACAATCTCAGTCAAATTATATTAGAAATATAATGGTTGCAATAAAAAAATAATAGTTACGATACTAGTGAGATAAGAACACTGTTACCACACGCGTGCGAATTTTGCACGACAATGCCGTTAAGTCGTGTAATCTACAATCATAAATTAATCATCATATTCCATTATACAATACAATAAGTTATTCAAAACACAAATTAGTAATGGATAACAGTTCTATGCAAGTTAGCACAAAAACATTAGTAACCAACAGGTTTATTTATCAAAAGTTTGAAACATGTGTAAGCACAAATAATGAATCAATTCAGATATTGAAAAACAAACAAAAAATCAAGACCAAAGTAGACACCCTGATTGAATCCCAACAAATTGACAAAAGTAAATATCAACTTAATGTAAGGTGTTTTATTTAAATTTTTAATGTTTCGTACAAATCAGTAATAGATAGTGCAACTCGGTAAATAGTTCTCAATGGCACTTCTTTTTTAAATTTGAAAATGTAATAATAAAAAATACTGAATATGTCACAACAACATAAAAGTAACCAAGCATTTATGATTTTGGGGTCACAGTTAAAACAATCAATTCTAACTATAATTTGTCTATTGTTAAGAAAACTACTAATAAGATTTACAGATTCATAATCAAGACCTATATAATGAGGCATGTTGATTATGATGCCTTACCCTAGCAAATGAGTAGCCTTCTTTGGAAGACGGTATATGCCATATTGTTTGTCCAGCATAATATTCCATAAACTCAAAGGTTGAAATAAAAAAGAAAATTTGAAATGAAACAAAGTTATTTGAACCCGGGTCAGGGAGTTTGAGTACGCAAGAACACTACACCTCAAAAATTGGACCTATCTACTCAAAACCAGAATCCCAATCACCAGAAAGAGGTCCAACCCCCAGCTTTGTAAGAATTGTTTTAAATATCAAAACCGGTTTTTTGTTTTTTTCAAACATATTTTACAATCGGATTTGACTATTTTTGACTTTTCATAAACAGAATTTCGTATTTTAAAACATTTAATGATCAAATTTTGTTGTTTTCTGACAATATTTCATAAATACTGATAGATATAGATATTGGCAGCATTCCCATTCCGCTAGAAGTTGTCGTCGTTGACCACCATCAAGACATCGCTGTATCCATCAACACTGATCTGCATCTACCACCCGCACTAGATTAGTCCCGGCAGTATAACCAAAACAACACTTTAAAGATCTCTGTTAAGACCTTGTAGTGCTTTGGAAGGTAACCACTGTCCTTATCTCCGGGACGCAATTACCTGGCACCACCGTTTTTACTCCATGTGGCATTTCCGAAGGTGCACAAACCCTACATTACTATTAATCACTATTTCTCAGGCACACCATCAGCCAAGAACCGCGTTAAACACCACCTTCAAAAAGACCTTCTTCTTCTTACTTCTACATACTCGCTACAAGCGTCGGCACCCCTCACGTATGTTTGTGATACGCGATAATAGTTCCACACAAACATACGAGACCTATAGTTTAACGTGGAATCCGAACCACACCACTAGAGGGGTTTACTAGGTAAATACTTTGCTGGTTTGCCATTGCCTTGCAAAGAAGACGACCGCATCGAAATATATTCGACAAATTAGGTATTGCCGCTGCAGGGAATCGAACCCGGGCTGTCTGCACAACAGTCCTCGCACTAGACCATTGTGCTACGGTCGCCTCTGTGGCCTAAAAAAGACCTACACCGTAATAATTGTCGCCCAACGTGGGAAAATTAAAAGCATGGTGCTTTCACGTCCCTGCCAAAATAAAAAAAAATTCTAAGCAAAGTTCCTAAGTGAAAACAAAAACCTTGTAAAGCACCGTACCATATCCGCACCTAAAACCAGTCAAAATCAGAATCACAACAACAACATGTAATAAACTGGCTAACAAGAGTACTACAGGGTCATTATAAAAGTTTATAATTAAGTAACCATCTAATGTACGGTTGTGCCACTCTACTAAAATAGTGTTTTCATATTTATAACCTTGCTTGACAGTTGAAGTTGAACTGTCAAAACAAAGTAAATAGTATGGTAAACAATTAAAAAAAAAAACGGAATATTTAAAGTGATTACATAATCCCAGACATTTATAGAGACCCTGTAAAAACTACATGTACACCTACAAACGCTCAACTCTCTCACGTCGAGGGAGCAATCTACCACTACCACGTGGATGAACACATGCTCGGTGTATTGAACACACCGCCCTTGGAATCGCAATTCAAGTAACCACTTGGACCGGACACCCAGCACCGCCTCAACGTCAATAACTCCAAGTTAAACCTTAAACCAAGAGAGGGGGGGAGGGGTGTCAACCGGTAGTTCGCAAGCACCGGTAACACACCACCATAAAACCAAAATCAATCAATCAATTTTTATTGTTAAAAATTACCGATATTCCATATTCCAAACAAGTAACATAACCGGTAAGTTTTTCCAACGCTTTGAAACGTTAGAAAAGGTCCTTTTCTATGTTGTTTGTTTGTTGTACTTACAAAATAAAGTATATATTTTATTAATTACCCCCCTAGACTAGTAGGCTGGAAACGCCCTTGTCAAATACCAAAGACGGTAACATCCGTTGCACTTAAATTTTGGACTCATTTCAAAATCGTTTTCCTGCGTCGCAGTCATAAACTCAGCGTGTTTGAATTAAACCTTAACAAACACAAACACACAAAACATGTTTTATTGACTACTAAAACATTATCGTTTACCCCCACCTAACAAAACAAACCGTGTCGCTCTACCTAGTCAGAAGCCCCTTGATTATTTGAAACGTGGTACCCCATTATGTCCCACATAGAGCACACCGGTAAAAACTTCTAGGCTTAGTTGTGTTGGTGATAATCTATACTCTCTCTTGTCGACCCTTCTTTCTTATAACTATATTTTCATTTGCTTCGCAATTAAGAAAGAGTTCTGTAAAAACAACGACAACCGTATTGCATAGATGGCGTTATATTTAGAATATGTGTGTTAAGTTTAAGTTGGTAATATTATGTACTAAGAAGTTAAGATATAGCGGCGTGTGTGCCAAGCACGAGTAGAGAGAAGAATTGTAATTGTAACCACGGTGAAATAAGTTTGTACATAAAAAAGGTCGTCACTGGTTTTGTTATTAAAAACAGCGTGCTACAGGGTACATGTTCGTTTTATTAATCTGCACACATCCACTCCCACAGACATTCATTCGACAGGTTATGGGCCCAGTCATGCCTGTGTGCAATTAATAAAGCAGATAGAACAAGTATTTTCACGAAAAATACGGCGATAAAATAACATAGTGCGTGAAAAGTTGTTGAGGTTAAGCGACCACGCTTGCACGGTAAAGACTAAATAAAATAGTCCAGTGCGAACAAATAGTGCACGGTAAAGACTATAATAAAATAGTTTAGTGCGAACAAGTTATTAAATTACACGGTAAAAACTGCGGTGAAGTAGTTAAGTAAACAAAAAACTTGTTGAGGTTAAGTGACCACGCCGGTAAATAGAAATGGAAAACGCGCTGTTAAACGCGGGTGCCAGTAACAATACCCTAAAACTAGAAGGCAATAAAAATTGGGGAACCTGGAAATTCCAATTAAGAGTGCTGTTAAAAGCTGCGGATCTATTCGAAGTGGTAAATGGAACAACGCAAATGCCTAAGGAGGAAGAAGCAAAAGCAAAGTGGCTTAAAAGAGATGCAGCAGCACAAGGAATAATCGTAACTAGATTAAATGAAAAAATAATTGCACAGATCATTAGTTGCGAAACAGCAAGTGATATATGGAAAAAGTTGCAAACAATTTATGAACAGAAAGGTGAGCTCTCACTTCACTTAGTGCAACAAAAGTTTTTCGCCCTTCGGTATGAAGAAAAAGAAGAAATGTCAAACTTCCTGGGAAAAATGGAGGAAATCGTCTCGGAGTTGAAAACGCAAGGAAACGAGATTTCGGAAAATATGGTAGTGACAAAAATAATCACCAGCTTACCCGAGCAGTACAAGCATTTCATATCAGCATGGGATTCAGTGACCAAGGACAAGCAGACGCTGGAGGAACTTTCGGCGAGGCTGCTAGTCGAGGAGCAAAGGAATAGAACGAAACAAGAAGAAACAACAGCCCTATCAGCGGTGGAAAAACCAAAAGGGTGTTTCAAGTGCGGAAAAGAAGGACATTTCAAAAAAGACTGTAAGCGAAATAAATTTAATAATGTAAAGGTATGTACCATATGTAAAAAGAAGGGTCATTTACAAAATGTATGTTGGTTTAGAAATAAGAATGATAATAAACGGAACGGTAACGCATTCTATAAATTAGCATTATCAGCAACTGAATCGAAACAAGTTATTAAATGCATAAATAATATTTGGATTATGGACAGCGGTGCCTCAGATCATATTTGTCGCGATATTAAATTATTTAGTGAATATAAAACGTTACAATTTCCCAAAAGTATAATAATAGGCGATGGGACAGTAATTAAAGCGATGGGTATAGGTATGATCGAATTAAAAGCATTTAATGGAGAAAATTGGTTAGATATTACGCTAAATAATGTACTATATGTTCCTAGCGCAGAAGTAAACTTGTTTTCAGCAAGTGCAGCAACCGATAAAGGTTATGAGCTAAGGGTTAAACGGGACATATGCAAATTTATTAAAACCGATACGAAAATAGCAGCTGTCACAGCCAGTCGTATAAACAAATTATACATAATGAACTTCAGTTATAATGAGTCATATGCAAAAGTCGGGCGGTTATATAGTGATCTTTCTGAATGGCATAACAAAATGGTTCATCAAGATATTGAGCAAGTAAAAAATATTCTAAAAAGAAGCAAGATAAATCATACACTAGGAAATGAATCAACTTGTGTACCATGTCTTAAGGGAAAGCAACATAAAAAATCATTTCCATTGAAGGAGCCTAATACTCATTATCCAGGTCAAATAATACATATGGATTTATGCGGGCCAATGGAAACTAAATCTCTTGGTGGTGCCAGGTATTACTTAATGTTAAAAGATGATTTTTCGAGGTTCAGAACCGTGTTCTTTCTGAAAAATAAGTCAGAAACAGCAAGCAAAATTCGTAAGTTTCTACAATCACAAGCTGTAAATCCAGCTCACAAAATTCAAATCATAAGAACAGACAAAGGAACGGAGTTCATAAACAATGAAGTTAGAGAACTTACAGAAAACTTGGGAATTCAGCACCAAACAAGTGTAGAGTATACGCCAGAACAAAATGGTTGTGCAGAAAGGGAAATGAGAACTATAACAGAAGCAGCAAGAACCATTTTGCTAGCGAAAAATATGGATAAAGAATTTTGGGCTGAAAGCATAAATACAGCAGTATTTGTATTAAACCGAACTGGAAAACGTAGAGTAAAAAATAAAACGCCATATGAGGTTTGGTATGATAAAGAATTATATGATGTAAATCAGCTAAGAATATTTGGACCAAAAGTGGCGGTACATATCCCTGATCAAAAACGACTGAAATGGGATTCTAAATCTGAACTTGGATACTTTGTTGGATATGGAGAAAATACTAAAGGTTACCGAATATACTTTCCTGAGAAACAGGATGTTTTGATCAAAAGAGAAGTTATCTTCATAAATGAAACTGGCAACCAAGAAGCTGAAAAAAAACAATGATAAAGAAAAGGAAATAGTACCAATAGAAATTCCAATAACAGACAACCCAGAGCAGACTGGGGAAGTAGAAGAAACATCAGATAACTCAGAGCAGGCTGAGGAAGTAGAAGAGATATCAGACAACTCAGAGCAGACTGAGGAAGCAGAAGAAATAACAGATAACTCAGATCTAAACGATGACTATAATAGCTTTAACGAAGAAGATGAAGAACCAACAACACCTGTAAGGCCAACTAGAGAAAGGAACAATCCAAAATGGTTAAATGATTATCATACAAACTTCGTAACAACTCACAATGAACCGACAACCTTCGATGAAGCCATGAAAAGCGAAGATCGACAGGAATGGTCAGAATCAATGGACAGAGAATGGAAAACTTTAAAAGAAAACAATACGTGGACCAAGGTAAAACATGTTCCAAACAACACTAACATTGTATCAAGCAAATGGGTTCTAAAAATAAAGGAAACAGGCGGAGAAAAATTATACAAAGCTCGCTTAGTAGCAAGAGGATTTGAACAGTCCGATTGTGACATGGAAGTCTATTCTCCAGTTGCCAGATTACCAACGTTTAGAATATTTATGGCAGTGGCGAATAAATTGAAACTAAAAGTATATCAGATGGATGTTGTTAGCGCATTCTTGAATGGAGATATCGACGATTGTGTTTATATGAAACTTCCTAACGGAAACATATGTAAGTTAAACAAATCAATATACGGGTTAAAGAAATCTCCAAAATGCTGGAACAAGAAATTCGATGATTTTATGAGTCAACAACAATTTGTTAGATCAAAAAATGACTTCTGCCTATACTCAAAGATCCAAAAGGACTGCAATATATTTGTGTTAATCTATGTTGACGACTTGTTGATATTTTCATCAAATGATGAAGAAGTAAATAATTTCAAGAAATTGTTAAGTAAAAATTTTAAAATGAAAGATCTAGGGCTAGCATCAAATTACTTAGGCATTAGAATTAAACAGAGCGAAGATGAAATAGTTATTGATCAAGAGAATTATCTGTCAAAACTCTTAGAGAAATTCAATATGATTGATTGTAAGTCAGTAAGTACTCCAATAGATCAAAATGTCAACTTCGAACTGTTAAAAAGGGATAAATCTGAAAGTCCAGAAATTGAAAAGAAATGTAGACAGTTAATAGGAAGCCTAATGTATGCTGTATGTGGTACTAGACCAGATCTATGTGTAGCGGTGAGTTTTTTAAGCAGGTATCAACATTGTGCAAGTGAAATGTTGTTTAAAGCATTAAAAAGAGTGCTACGTTATATAAAAGGGACATTACAAATCGCTTTGGTGTATAACAGTATAGACATAGGGTTACAGGGTCATGTAGATGCGGATTGGGCAGGTGACGTAACAGACAGAAAGTCTACGTCAGGTTATGTTTTTAAAATGTTTAATTGTTTAATCTCTTGGTGTTGTAAAAAGCAGCCCAGTGTATCCCTATCATCTACAGAATCAGAATATGTAGCATTAAGTGTAGCTATAACGGAAGCATGTTGGATCCGAAATCTAATGATAGATTTTGATATTGTTGACTATAAATCGATAGACATTTTTGAAGATAATCAGTCAGTGATAAAGCTAGCCTATAATAATGAAAATAACAAGAAGCTTAAACATATTGACACAAGATATCACTTTATAATCGACAAAATCAAGACGGATTTTATAAATTTAAGTTATGTGAAAACTGATGATAATGTAGCAGATTTGTTAACTAAGCCTTTAGGAAAATTGTTATATGAAAAATTTAGGGATTTAATTTTAAAGAATGTAGATTTGATCATTGATAAACGCATACGCAATAAGGTATTCGTTGAGGGAAAGTGTTAAAAACAACGACAACCGTATCGCATAGATGGCGTTATATTTAGAATATGTGTGTTAAGTTTAAGTTGGTAATATTATGTACTAAGAAGTAAAGATAGAGCGGCGTGTGTGCCAAGCACGAGTAGAGAGAAGAATTGTAATTGTAACCACGGTGAAATAAGTTTGTACATAAAAAAGGTCGTCAATGGTTTCATATTAAAAACAGCGTGCTACAGGGTACATGTTCGTTTTATTAATCTGCACACATCCACTCCTACAGACATTCATTCGACAAGTTCAAACTTTGTTAAACTTTATTAGTCGCTTCGCTTCGCGAGTAAAAATTGTGTCACGCTATTCATCTAACCTAGAAAATAATGAATCTAATTCGTTGCTTTGCAATTGATACTTGGTTGATATTGCAAAAATTGTTTAAACATTTGTTGCTTTGCGATGAATAATTGAGTAACGCTATACATCTAACCTTGAGACTTGAGTCACAAAACATTTCAAACATTTTTAAACTTTATAGTCGCTTCGCGATTAATAGTCTGGTCACGTCACGCTATTCATCTAACCTAGAAAATGATAAAATCTAATTTGTCGTTTTGCAATTGACACTTGAGGCTTAAAACAAAAAATGTTCAAACTTTTAGTGTCAATGTTTATCGCTTCACGATTAATAGTTGAGTCACGCTATTTATCTAATCTAGAAAATTATAAAATCTAATTTGTCGCTTCGTAATTGACACTTAGTAAAAAAAACAGAAATAGTTGAATTATTTTTATACTTTATTAGTTACTTCGCAATTAATAATTGTGTCACGCTATTTATCTAACCTAGAAAATTATTAAATATAATTTTTTGTTTCTCGATTGACACTTCAGTAACGAAACAAAAATAGTTTAAACTTTTTGAGACAAATTTTGTCGCTTCACGATCGAGACTTGAATCATGTCACAGGAATAATTTAAACATTTTGACACTTCATTATTCGCTTCGCGATTTTAATTGAGCCACGCTATTCATTTGACCTGAAAAATGATCAAATTTAATTTGTCGTTTCAAGACTTCAGTCAAAGCGCAAAAATAGTTCAAACATTTTGAGACAATGTTTAATTCTGGATGCTGTTGTCTATATAACCCACAACAACCATATGGTTTAAGATAAGTTTATTATCTTTAAAACTAGATAAAAAAACTTTCTTAACCCTATTTGTTTCTTCAATAAGACATATTATTCTTTGATAATTGTTAGACATGCCAGAAGAATAGACTCTAACATCTTACCATGTTACTTCCTTTCATATCTTTTAGAATTACTTGTTAATATCTACAGTAACTATATTTGCTTTCTCTCAAATATCTGAAGGATTGTCAGAAATAACATCATATATATCTTCCTTACTACTGTCCATTTTTTCATTAAAAACTTTACTTTGACATTTAATTTTTATTTCATCTGTTTACTTAAGTTATAAGAAAATTTTTTAATTCATATTAGAAAATATAAAATATTGTATATAATTTGTGACTGGTTTTTATGTTTTATATTATATAATTGATTGTCTTGACTGACAAAAATTAATTAGGGTATCTAAATATAATAAGATTTTATTTTGTATTATTATTCTTCGTAAGAAAGAATCGAAAAAAGCTTTAATACTTAGGAAATACTTATTATAGCCCATATATTATAAACATCGTTTATAACATTCATAGCATTTAACTACTACATTCAATCACATCGTTAAATAAAAATCCGTCTATCATTTATTATTAATCTTCTTGCATAAGCCATATACGAAACAATAGCAGGTATTCAATTTTTCCAATCAGTATGTGCAACCACCATAAATGAAATTTACATCCTTATAAAATTACATTTATAAAAACTATTAAATTAAATGCAGTTAACTTCTACTGTTAGATGCACATTGTTACCTTTAAATACAACCCAATTAAAACATTTCTTTCTCAGAAGAAGAGTGAACCGTTCTTCATATAAATTAACATTTTATTTAAGAATACCGCGGCGGCTGTGAAATTATCCGAGCTTTTTATGGTATAATAGTGATCTAATAAAGCTATAACGTCTTATATTAAAGAAAACTGTATTCTTAATCAAAATATTATTGTTGAATTGGGTCACTGATGTTTCGCACTAATGGCATTGTTATTAATTATACGATATAAATAATAATGTTCTTATCGCGTTAGTCGGTGATATAACGTTGATTGGCGTGTTTCTATGTTAATGATGATGGGCAAATTGTTTATGAATGAATTCACAGTATTCTACCAAGAAGAACTGTATGATTGAATGATGAAATGATTGATTAAAATAAGTACTTTGCATAACCATTATAAAACAATTCTATAGTTATTTAAAAAAAAAAGAATTGATTTGCTCAACTAAGAAAGCATAATTGACAACATCAATAAATAAAATTGAAATACTTTTTGATAAAATTTTATTAATTTATTATACTAACAGATTAGCCTAAAACATTATTAGTGTCACTGCAGTAGTATAATTATAATTATATTTGATATAAACTTTCTATTCTTTTTAAAATTTCATGTCAAATGTAATAATTTATATTATTAGAAATCAGTATCTGCAGCACTTTATATTAAGTAATTGCAAAAATGTCAATTCTAATTTTTATTGCGAATTACATCGAAGTATATTACCGAAATTTTATTAACTCATTATAATAATAAACTATGTTTAAAAGGATTATTTATTTAACTTAAAACATTGTAATAAAGTTTTATAACCGGAATTAAAATGTTATTTCATTTGTAACATAAAATGAATCACATTTATTAAGTTAATTACATACTTTAACCCATATTTTATTTAAAATAAAAGACTTCTAATTACATTAGCCGAGATTAATATTTTTAGGAGTTTCAAAACTTTCTTTTTTATACAGAAACCGTTGCATTGAAGAGAGATGCAATACACTGTATAATAATAATATATCATATGCGTTAACAGAAATAGAAAATTAAATCCACATTAATTATGTGTTTAATTAAAGATTGTGTTTATAGGAATCCAATTTCTAACTGGGATTTATTTACTAGTGTGTGGGTAGCTGATTAATATTTATTTTACTATAAAAGATGCATTTCATTTATTTGTTATTTATAAGTTAATTTCTATTTTATAATTTTTTGTTTTACGTTATTTTACGCTAAATTAAAATGATCCGCTTATCTACAATCGATCAATTTTTTTATGTAACATAACACCTTTCTTCCCATGTTTTATTTTAAGTATTTAACCTAGAAAAGTAGAACATTTTGTAGCAATATTATTTGCAATTAAACTGAAACTACATAAATAAGAAAAAAGTTCATAAGATTATTTGTTATTGAGCAATATTATTTAAACAATGTTACTAAATAGTAAATACATGATTTAAATTTACATCAGTAGATAAGGAATCAAACAATAAACCCAAAACGCGGTTAACCCAAGCTTGTCTTTTTCATTTTCTATACTATCGGCCGTAGATGCAGATATAATCCTACTTTGTAATTGGTTTGCGTTCAACTCAATCCTGCAAAATCCATTACTATTAATTTTTTATTAATTTACATTTGTTTTGTTTATTTGGGTGTTAAAAGTTGTTTTTGTTGGCATTCTTTAAAATAGTTAATTTACTATAACATTGTTATTTACAGTGTCTGGAGTGTGTTGAGGTTATTCACACATAAACCAAGTAGGTTTTAGAGTGTGACAAAGTACACTGACTAAGATTGACGTCATTGAAATACTTCACAGCAGTCTGAGGTTATTTACACATACGCCCAGACGGTTTTTGAGGTGTGTAAAACAAAGTACGTTGGCATTGAAGGTCATCGAGGTACTTGACAGCTGTAGCATGCTAGGTACGCTGCCGTTGAGAGCATACTGTGCACTGGCATTTGAGGCTTTGGGGTTACACAACAGCAAAATATTGTTAAGCTTTCACTGGCTAGTGAGGCGTTAAGGCTGTATGCTGAATGAGCATCTACATTCATACTGTCAATAGCTAAATAAAAGATTTTGAGCAAATTTTTTATAAATTCTTGGTGTATCGTAAACTATATATTGATGTTATTATGAGGATTCTGACATCAAGATCCATCGGATCTATGCTAGAGGAAGATACTATAATTACCAATAAAGCTGTATTTAATAATTATGAGCAGATTTAATTGATAAAGAAGAAAAAACAGTTCTTCTTTCACAGTAAAGTGATCTGGTTGAAATTCGCCGTTAAAAAGGTTCTAGGTATATCCCATACATGGTGAGTTGTGACTCAATTCGCATAACTTAAGAGCGTAGACAACTTTAAGTCAAAAATGCTTTATGCACTTTTATTCAAAA
The DNA here is from genome assembly GCA_963932245.1 of Tachinus rufipes. Lineage (NCBI taxonomy): Eukaryota > Metazoa > Arthropoda > Insecta > Coleoptera > Staphylinidae > Tachinus > Tachinus rufipes. The sequence continues at coordinate 61,657,209 of OZ010746.1, forward strand.
CACAATAGTTACGGAATTCCGGGCAACATTAAATTTAACATTAATTAAATCTGGTATGATGTGTAATTGTTTCTATTTCATGTGTTTGTAAATGTTAATTATTGTTTTCAAATCAAGAATATACCAATATTCATTTTATTTGTAAATGCAAAAGCGTCAGTGCAGGAATATCAGCAAAGGTTTCCTGCTCAAAGAATACCTAATCCGAAAGTGTTTATCAATGTGTATCGTAATTTGACAGAAATAAGTAATTGTCCTAAAGCTGGTGCAAAAAACTTTCTAAAAAAGATATTGTTGTTATTGCCATTTTGTTTTATGTAACTGTTTGTTATTATTTTTTCTTAGTATTTAAATATTATTTTATAAATTTTATGCATAAAAGAAAATTTCTATTATTATTACTAATACGTTGGCCTCCTAAAACACCAGATCTAAATCCTTTATTTATTTTTATAGAAATACCGTAAAGAAAATTATATTAGAACCAGTTGTAGTAAATATTATTCTATTGTTCAATAAAAGTCAGTATTGTGTTACTTTCTTTGTTTACAAACCAGAAAACCGATATAAAATTTTGCCACTCTCAATTTTCATTTATATATAACTTATTTAATGTGCCCTTGAAAAGAGGAGAGTTACATTTATAACTTATTGTAATATACAAAACATATAAAGTTTGTCGTTATTGTTATCCCAGTCAACTACTCACTTAATTGCTGAATAAAAAATCAAACATTTGAAAACATTTAAACAAATATTGCTTAATAATTAGTTATTCAGATCTATATGAATGTATTTATTCCAATTTAAAATAATAATAAAAATAAGCAATATAAAAAAAATGGATCAATAATTAACTCGCGATTGAAACTATATATCTTTACAAAACTCACTTATAGTCATAAAATGACTTGCTGATATGGCTAAAACAATTAGCAACAAATGTAAACTAAAAATCGTATAGTATACAGCACAACTCGTTAATATTAGAAAAAAAATCGATATAAATGAGAAAGTAGGTGCTTAATCACTAGCTGGAAAAGGATTCGATTGTTGTGTTCAAAATCTCGAAAAGGAGATACAAGCAAAGTATTTAAATATTGCAATAGGTTGAATAACAAAATCAAATTATTGAATCGCAAAGTTAAAATAATGACCTTTTGGCGATCAAAGTAATGCTACCAATTGATTTAACCTAAATTAAGATAGAATTTGAATACATTTTCTTTTTATTTACTTGTTTATTTATTTATTTACTTGTTTTATTGATTTATTTGTTTATTTATTTATTTAATTACTTAATTGAATTTACATCAAATATACAATAGTTTTGATTGTATCTACATAATATATCCAAATGAGACCTAAAAATTTGCATTTTTGTTTTATACATTTGTTACTATATATTCGCAGCAGTAGTTTTTAATTGTAATTATTCAATATTACTCATTTGCAATATTCAATTATTACATAAATATAGCATACCTACTATTATATAATGTATTGAACTTATGGCAAGAACTATAATGATTATTATTATCATGTATAGTACAATAACGTAAACAATTGTTTTAAAATTTATTCCATAATTGATTTAAGACATTATTTTACAACTCACGTTTCATATTTTTGGAAATAAAGCATTTTTAATTAGTCTGTTGGATATGTTTACTAGAACTGAGAACCTTAAATGTATCTTTAGCATTAGACCAGACGGCGTTCTATTTATGCTGTTAACACAATGTTTTTATTCTATTTCTACGTCATTGAAGATACATTGTGCCTTTGCATAAACCTGATGCTATGGAGTATATTACCGTTGATTGACAAATATACTAAGATACGCAGCCTAGAATAATATTATCTTCATGACATGTAGATGGCGTATATAGGTCAAAATATTAATCAAATTTTTAATAAAACTGTAATAGCACGTACTTTGCAATTATTATAAATATTTTACCTAAACATATGTCCATTATTTACTATAATATCATGGCGATAGTAAACAGAATTTATACAATATAAAAACTTATACATTTTTGGGTCAGTGCCATCTATATCTCGTGAACGGTATTTTATCTTAGGTTGCGTATCGTAAATTTATCAATCAACGATAGTACTAATTATAGAAGTATATGTATCCAGTCTGCTTATTCCCAAGTTGTTTCATCAAATTGTAACTGGTCAAATATAACAGATGTGCAAAAGCATTTTAGTGAAACAGCAACATGAGTTTCGTAAGAATCGTTCTATTCTTCTTTGTTACGGAATTAATCTTTTAAATGCCTTTCACTCAAGAGTTTAAGTTGACTCTATTTACACAGGTTTTTCAAAGGCTATTATTGATCCCGTTAACCAAATTTTGATTGCTAAGCTTTGGGCTATAGGTTTTCATGATTCTGTTGTTGCGTAATTGTCAAGCTTTTTGGAAAATCGTACTCAGTGTGTGAAAATTAATAACATTTTATCACAACCAACTACTATACTAACTATACTGTTAAAGAAGTTCATTTATTCCATTGCACTTACTTTTCAATGCTTCTTTGAATAAAACTAAATTTCCTCAAATCTGGAAAATTGTTTAAATCTGGAGCCAAAGAGGATATCACTAACTATAGAGGTATATGCATTCAATCTGTTATAATTAAATTGTTTGATAAAATTGTAACTGGTCAGTTACAATGGATGTGCAAAAGCATCTTAGTAGAAGAGCAGCATCAATTTCGTGAAGGGCGTTCCACACTTACTAATTTACTCTGTTATGAAAATGATATTTTAAATGCATTTAAATATAAAGTACAAGTTGATTCTATCTACACCAATTTTTCAAAGGCGTTTAATCGTGTGAGCCATAATATTTTGATAGCTAAACTCAGTGCTCTGGGTTTTTATCATAATGTGATTTCCTAGTTATTTAACTTTTTGAAAAATCGCACCCAGTGTGTAAAAATTAATAACTTTACTGCCATCTTTTACAACTGGACTTAGATTCTATAAATACTTGGTATTTTATTAATAAATTATTCTTTAATGATGATAAATGTTCGTTTTTCAATAAGTTTCTATAGAACTTTAAGTAAAATTTCTTTTAACTGAATAATTGACACTAAAGTGTTGGACAAAGTCACACAAATAAAAAATTTAGGCATCATTTTTGATTATAAACTTACATTTGTTGAAGATATTAACATCATGTGCAATCGTGCCATAAAAATGTAAGGATTCGTATATAGAATATCCGCGGATTTATCACCCAGTTCACTAAAACTTTTATATTGTGCTTTGGTGCGTTCGCATTTAGAGTATGCTTCGTCAGTTTAAAGTCCTGTTTATGAAATTCATAACCGCATTATTGAACAAATTCGGAAGAAATTTTGTCGTTTATTGTCTTATAAATCAAGCATATTATCTATAAATTATGATTACTGTTACATTGCTTCATTGTAGTGGCCGATTTGTCGTTCTTGAGTAATTTAATTATGTCTGAGATCGATTATCCGGAGCTACTTATCAGATTATTCCATGTAGCACCTCATAATAGACAAAGCAGGTATTCTACCCATTCTACTAATTATGGTTTTAATAATCCGCTTTGTAGAATGTGTAGATTTGCAAATAGTTTACCAACTAATTTTAATGTATTTTGTATCTCTAAATCTACGTTTAGAAATCAGCCGAGTCATGCTGACTAATGTTTTGTTTAATATGTGCGCTTTTATGTATGTTATTTTTTGTATTCTTTATTTTTGTGTTGTAAAACATCATTGTTTATGTATATTTGATGAAGATGTAAATGGTAAGATTATACCTTAAATAAAGTATTATTATGTGCAACCATGCTATAAAAATGTTTGGGTTTGTTTACACACAGATGTCTACTGACTTATCTCCAAGCTCACTCAAACTTCTTTATTGTGCCTTGATACGCTCTCATTTAGAGTACGCCAAGAGCTACTAGTGACTCTTTCATAATACAAAGTATTGCATAATAACTGCAAAAGATTGTCAAGTTTACACAGGCTAGTTGGGCTTTGAAGTTGCAGCACATTACCTTAGTAAGAAATAGTTATAAACACACTGATATTAGAATATACCTAAATGTTGTGTTAATTAAGTGACTAGTAATTTAGTATACTATAGATGTTTTCCATTTAAGCGCTTTATGCACCCGCGTCGGAGGTCGAGTGTGCAGCAATTTTCGATGTATGTTTAAATTGAAACATTTTTACTTTTTTTAATTTTGCGGGCAAGAGCGTCTCACACTTGACAAACAAACCAAATTTGGCATTTGTGCCTCTACCTCAAAAAACACATCAAATATGTAATAAAAATTAATTCAAAAATCACTGAATTAGTGCCACCAAGTGCGACTTTTTCGTCAAATAAAGAACAGCTTATGTATTTTGTTATGATGGAATTTCTCGTACTACGACCTATTGGGTCTTATGCTAGATAAAGATTCTATGTTTGCTAATTTTACAAAACATATTAGTAATTGTGTGTAAGTTTAATTTATAAGCTTTCATGTCAACAGAATAATTATCGTTAGAATTAATGCTATTTTGATTCATTAGGGTTGGTTTGGGTTTGGGTAATTGATTTTATTGTTTTTCATTACACTATATTTGAGTGTCTACCTATTTATACGCAGTAATTTGATTGCCAGATGCTATGCTAAAAAATCGTTTCTGACCATCAAACAATGTCGTACAACTTTGGGGTTGGATTGCATTTGTGTATCAATAGTATTCAGTTACTTTGGTTAAAACAACAAGATTAAGCTACAATCAGTTTTTCCACTAATTATAAACACTTTTATATAATATCCTTAGCCTTATTTGATCTAGTTTTCAAACCTCAACACCTCAAACATTTAAAGTGTCGAAGGTGTTAACGCAATGCTCCCTATTAAGAGAAACGTTAAACTGTTTATATGTGAAGGAGACTGTAATACAGTTAATTCCTACACAGACAGGCGCCGGCATCGTTTATTAATTTTAAATATACATTTAAAGTACTTATCAAACACAAACTGAAGAAGTATATTCAACACCAGCTATACGCATATAATCGGGGCCATTCTCTAGGCATATTGTTAGAAATAAGCAAGATATATATTGCTAGCTAACAATATGAATTGTCATTTTAACAATTCTTGCAAGCTAATAATATCATTTTAACAAATCTTATTTACCGACAATATAAATAGTCATCACATCAAGAGGCATGCATAGCAAATCTCTAAATAAAATATTAATATTTATAAAAATGTATGTTGTTAAAATGACAGTTCGTATTGCTAGCTAGCATTATATATCTTACTTACTTCTAGCAATGTGCATAGAGAATAGCCTCGAGTATATAGTGTATCAAAGGCCAAAAACAAGCTTTAGCAGCCCGCCGCGCTTAGCAGCACAAAGTAACAAAGCAAGTGAGATGTAATTTTTAGTGTACGGTGAGCTTAGTTTATTTTTTGCCATTTTAATCTGTCACTTTACAGTAGAGTTACAGTAACACATAACCTAAAAATCTGTAGGTTATTAGTACATGTGTCTACACAGTCATTTTATGTGTCGCTTTGCAATTGTAACGCATAGATGGAAATTTTATAATTTATTATTGCATTGGCATTTAATAAAAATGCAATCAATTTACCAGGTCAAAGTTAATATTAATAAATAATCAATAATTCAACCGCAATCAACATTAAATATATTTTTTATGTTTACAAACTCCCCTTAATAATATGATTTATAGTCTTTTAATTTGACGATTTGCAGCTTATTTTTACGGCCCAATTTGGGATGCGCAAGTATTTTCCTAATCGCGCAATCTACTCTTCATTAGGTAGTTGTTCCAGGTATATAACATTTTTGCGCGCACACGAACGAACGAGCCGACGGACCGGGATCGTGATAATGTTTGCGGTGGACAGGTGAAACGTTTTTGCGAGCAAGCGTCCCAAACCTGACAAACGCATAAAATTTAGCGTTTGTAAGACGTTCTCTACCTTAAAAAACAGACCAAAAATGTAATACGCGTTTGACAACTGAATTCAAAAATCACTGATTTAGTGACACCAAATGCGACTATTTTGTCAAATAAAAAACAGCTATGTATTAATGTTATGATAAAAATTCTGGTACTACGACCTATTAGGTCTTATCCTAGAAATAGATTCTATGTTTGCTAATTTTATTAGTAATTATGTGCAAGTTCAATTTATAAAAAGCGCACATGAACGATGGCGGCTGGTAGAAATGTCAGGCTGGTGCAAGAGGACAAGATACACCGGACCGGCACGAACGGAGAGCAGTGATGCTAGAATAGTTTAATCGAAACATAAAAAAAAATCTCAGTAACTTTTCCGCAGTAAAAAGATTAATTAACATCAATAATAATTAATTTAATTAATACACAACGGAAACGGTGTGGTGAATGAGAAGTTTAGCGTTTGTTGCATCAGTTATATAAAAAACAAATTTTAATAACTAGGCGTAACACAATTGACAACAGATCTTCTGAATTATAGTTTAGACAATCTTTCACAGCTCTAGAAATTTACAAAGCATTTGATAGGGTATTGCATACTATCTTATTAACTAGCTTCGTTTGTATGTATTGATCACAAATTTATAAGCTTTTTTGACAACAAATCAATTATAGTTAGAATTAATGATTTTAAATCTAATACCAAAATCATTAAAAACAGGTGAATAAACTAATACGGCAAAACGTCTTAAAATTTCTAAAAATCTGTAGCATCTATAATCAAAAATCTTAAAACAATATCTGACCGAAATACTACCAACATATTTAATTTAAAGTCTAAAAACCCAACTTTTAATTGTTTCAAAGTAAAATCTGATCAGACCTTACGACTACAATAATAACTTGCTCTTTATCCGCTAGGTGATTCGGAAGTCACCTATTAAGCCGTTGGTCCTATCAACTCTCTTCAAACAAGTCGTAAAACTTCTGGAGCGATGTAAAATAGCTGTAAAACGCGCAATAAAAAAGAAATAATGAATCTATATCTTAATCTTCCTCAATTTGTTATCTTAAGGTTACAACCTCTCATAATCTTCTCTGGAACAAGCTAATGTAGCTTTAAAAATATCTAGAAAATAAAACTTTTATTTTCTTTATTACACGCAATATATAAAATGATATGCAACTATTAAGAACTCAACCTAGCGACTAGTGACTACTAGTAACAGAGTCCTCAACTTGTGTTAAAAAAAAACGTAAAACTCTTTTTTGCAGATGATAACATTTTTAATAAACCTCACAAATATGATATGTATATAATTTTATCTATTGCTTTACTATTGACGGTTATTACTACATGTGTCGCAATATGTATAGTCATTTTATGTGTCGCTTTGCAATTGACACAATATATTTAGTATACAAGTACATATGGATTTTCTTCCATGAGGCAATAAATTTACTATTATTATTATTATTATTATTTTCTCATTTTATATGTTGCTGTGGTATGAACCAAACCTAAAAATGTTGCATCAAATCTACCGTTTTTTAATTGAATATCAATTTCCAATTAAGTCAAAATGTTTATTCGGTTTCTTTGCGTTTCTTCCATTTAATTATTTTTGGTAATTTTATTTGACGCTTTTTATTGCGTTACCTTTTAATCTATAGCGCTAAAATTTAGAGTTGACATGATATACACAACAATTTGCATTATAAAAGGTGTCCCAAAATTAACGCAAGATTTGAATTAAATAGAAGTTTGTAATCTTTAGATTGTTATTTTTTTATTGAATCATAAAGTACATAGGATAGGGTTATTTATGGAATAACACATCGGCAAATAGCCTCCAAGGCTTTGCTGGCACACTTTTGTAAAAAAATGTGCATAAATGTGGCTGAATTTCGTTGGTGCAGCGTTTAATTTCCTCTTTCATAATTTGGCCAAAACAATGTTGCATATATAGTTTTGCAACTAAATTTGTATCATAGCACATACCTAACCTAACAAATGTAGCACATATCTGTCAATTTGCATTTTATTTTGCCTCTTTCTTTATATAAACTAAACAGTTTAAAATTTGTGACGTCATATTTACCTTACCGCAACTTTAAAATATACTGATCAATAACTTACAAACAGCATCCGTGTTTTAAATTATTTTAAATTTACTTCGTCATAAAATAACTTATATAATATATTATTTACAAATATAATGTGTAAACTGACAACTCCACTAGCTTCCATAGATTCTGCCTGTATGTCGTTGTTCATTTAGTGGTGACGACATCCAATTTGCTCTAAACTGTTTTGATCTTTTTGGCAAAAGAACAATTAGCAAAAAAGCAAGCAGAAAGTGGTCTGTTCACACCATCAGAACACTGGCTGAGAACTTAAAAACCTATCATTTTACAATTAACTGTCATCTCAAAAAACTCGGAAAGGTGTAGAAACTGAACAAATTTATCCCTCATAAGTTTTTTTTCAGATAACCACAATGCCATCCAAGTTAAACATTTCACCAATTTGATTTAAAGAAATGAGCAAAACCCAAAAAAACGGCAAATAACTATGCATCAACCTAATACAATACAATCTTTTTTTGAAAATATTTTAGAACTTTATCAAGTTCGTCAAATCCTCCAGTTAGTCCGGTTAACAATACTACCGACTAATAAAATCCAGTAAAATGCAATAACCAATCTGGCTCATAGAAATCTTAAAATGAAACAAATCAGAGAAAATTTTGCGTAAACACACAATGTATACTAGGGCAGTCTAATACCTATAAACTTATATTTAAAAAGGAAGCAAACTGCACATTCATTTGGATAATTGTACTGCACCATATCAGATTTTTTTTAATGTAATTACGTTGCATTGCTCTATTTTTATACAAAAAAACTAAACTTAACTTAACCTAACAAAAGGTTATTTGAAAACTTTTTCCCAAACAATATATTTAGACCCGTGCTTGTAAAAAAAATCTTTATAAGATAAAAACAATATTAATTAACAATTGATTTGTCTCACCTAACCTAATTTAAAATTATTGACTTTTTTCAAACAGTATTTAGTTTATAAAAAAATAAATGTTAAATTTTATTTCAAAAAGAAATTAAATATTGAACTAAATTAACATTTATCACACTTGAGCTCAGTGAAGGGTTGGAAAAACTTTAAAGATGTTATTAATTAAACCTATCCTAACATTTTGTCCAATTTAAACTTAGAATTTTATTTTAACATCAAATTACACTAATTTAAGAAATATCAAAAGAAAACAAAACAAATGCCGTGCTATATTTTAGAAGAAGAAAAACATTAGAACGTGCTCTGCCAACACAGATAAATAGATGTATACTTATGACAGACAGTAAATACATACGTTTTCGCTATATTTACACTACATTTTACAAACTTTCGTTAAAAATTACCATGACCGTTTCAACTTTTTTTTAATTATCGCAATGTTATTACATTTTCAAATTTTATGGATCTTTTTAAATTTCATGGACCATATTAAATTACAACAAACATTTTCTACTCTAAATTAATTTTCGTTTTATAAAAAAAAAGTTTACGTCTGCCGTTTCTTCTTTGATCTCTCGCTACAGGAGTTTTAAATCTATTGTTTTAAATGTGTACAGCTGCAAGTTCTAATTCTGTCAGCCGATATTGTATAATTATTAAGAAGAAACAAATAACAATGTATATAACGGATTCTTAAAACAAATATTTTAGAGAAATAATTAAACTACATTATTATTAACTAAAAAAAAGTATTTTTGATACTATAGTTTAATTTCAATATACTGAATAATTAATTGAAATTGTGAAGCTATTATATAAAGCTAAAAAAATGTTAATAAAATTAACTTATTTCATCCCGAATATTCAGTTATTTAACCATTCAAATTTTTAAAACCAATGATACATTGACACTGCTTAAAAATGGGTGTCTATCCAGTAGGTTAATATGGCCAATAAATATTTATTACAAATTAACTTAACTCTTTTTTTTATCCCGTTGCTAGACTATTAAATGTGTATAAGCCGTGAGTATAATTTAAACCGTTGACGTTTATTAATTATACTCTCATTTATAATTTTATTCTCACATTACACTCTCTGGGAATACTGTTAAGATAAAAAGTAATCTAAACGCACGGACAAGGTCGTGCCTGCAGAAAGTTTTGCGAGAAAAGTAACGTCGATGTGTGTAGTCTGATTGAGTAACGGAGTACTGCATTCCGGTCAAATTTACAGTTTGGAGTATATAGGAGCGTATTGATAATGCCATTCAAGTCACATTGCTTTTCAACTACTTGCACAAGCATGCAATAAATAAAGAATAATATACATAAACGTTATATTCTACATAAATTAAAAAAAGATTTTTTATTTTTGAATTAAATTTATTTTATAATATAGTTATTTCACACTTAATTAATTTTGATTTGCATAATGTGAAGCAATTTAATTTTAAACCATATACAACTTGTAAAAGGTGCAGTATTGAATAAAATTGATTCAATGTCAATGTCATGCCTGAATTTTAAATAGCTTTTAAATTAATTAATACGTTATGTAACAAATTTATGTAAAACAAACTTGTTAGCTATTTGCTGATACATATATTTCACGTTATACTGTGATTTCCCGTTGGTCTAAATCGTTCACAAGATAATTAATACTTGGAACTATTACGTCGTATGTGCAAACTGCACGAAAATTACAAAATAACCCCCTAGGCTTAAGATTAATGAAACGAAACACAATATACATCAATATTTTTCTACTCTGTTTCCAGTTTTAAAGACACTCACGTTAATGGCTTTTAAATAAGAATGTGCACGTATTATACTACAATAATGTTATGCAATTAGACCAAACATTATTTTTATCGTGAAAGCATTCATATATGAAATTACTTTATTTCGATATAATTAAATATGTATTAGGATCAATTTCTTCTTAAGTACATTATGAATAGAATCGATCCTAATACATCTATCTACACAGATCGTGTAAAAAACTGAATGCATTATATTGTAATTTGGAGTCATTTCTGTTTGCTCCAATTCGCAGATACTTTACTGATATTAACACAGAAATTGAAATGCGCTATAAAATTGTAGAGAGCATGCTTTCATTTGCGATTATGGAGTTATTTTAACAGTGGAATTCGATAACGTGAGAATACCATCTGTCATTCGTACTCCATATCGTTATTTGATACATAATTGTCTGAAATAGTACGATAATCCCCGGTTGCAATTAAATTTTATTGAAGCTATTTTAACATTACCCTCACCAACACACACTCACAACTTGTTATTGAGCGATTCAGAACTACCCCTATAAAATACATTATTGCAATTTATCATGATTTCGATTTAGTGTGGTGACATGACACCTGGTACCAACACGTTGCATCACACCTGTACTAGCTTATACATTAACAAAATGCATATTATTTTATAATATTCTTATAAATGAATAGCTTGGGCAATATCAAGACAGATGCCGCAAGTCGTTACACGTGCTTTTGCTACTTTTAGAGGGCACCGTGGATACATTTTCTTCGAAGTATCAGCCAATAAATTTCTACTACAGTGTTTCATATTCTGATAATGAATAAATGCAATTAATGAGTGTTTTGATGTTTTTAAACTTTTGTGAGGCTCTTCATGAGAAACATTAAAAATAGCTGCATCTCCGTAACCAGAATTGAATACATTTTTATATTAACTTCAGAATCAGAAATGGCGATAATATCTTGTGGCCGCAATCGCCAAGTTTCTGAACTACAAACTCCAAATCAAAGTCACTAAAAAGCAGAATATCAAAGTCAAAAGTGTCAAGATAGGAAAGACAATAGTAGTTACCAAACACTTCGTTACAGCACTTTTTGAGTGCAATTGAACACGCCAGTAGCAACCCGTACAATCAAGTTGGCACAACCAGCAAAATAAGTTACTTAAGATCAAAATTAAAAAAAAAAAAACATTAAAAATCTTCTAATTTCACCCATCGCCAGATTAGTTTACAAAATATCATTTTGCTATCATTTTCAAAGATCATATTTATGAATTTTATAAATCTTTTAAATACAGTTTCTAAAGTAATTAGAGAAGTTCAAACTTTGAATTGCAGTTACTTTTGCAATTTTAACCGCAAAAGATCCGTGTAATCACCAAAATGTTCCTTTTAATCTTTCCAAAAACAGCGACGTTTAGATCAAAGTCTATAAAACATTCTTTTCAATGTAACAAACGTAGTGAGAGAGTGTGTTGTGTACCTCAATTTTTTAAACAACGACTAAAAAAAAATTATTATTCTAAAAGTAAAATTAACTTTACTTATACGTCAAACGAGTATTCTAGAAATCGTTCGATGATCTGGAAGTTGGCATAAAAACCACAACCAACCATACGCGGACGATGATCAGAGCAAGCAATCAGCAAGACCTATAACACATATAAACAAGAGACAGAAGCTGGACTAAGCAGGACTTTCAATCGCGGTGGTAGAGGAGACAATTAAAAAAACTGAGAGCACGACAACAATCTGAACTTAGAAATCCGCTTCAAAATGGTTATATTATGCTACCTCTAGCCAGTCATATCGTATAGAGCTGAAACCTAGACAATAAAGGAAACATCCATCAACAAGATCAAGGCCCTAAAAATTAGACCTTAAATTTTTTTTCCAAATCTCGTGAGTTATCCACATTAGCAATGAAGAATTGCGTAAGATCAGCTACCTACGCCAAATATTAAGAGAGCCGAGATACCGAATACCCCAACTGATCCTTGAAGGGAAGATAGAAAGCAAAAGATAAATCAGCCGTAAACAATTCTCATGGCTTCAAAACATAAGAAATTGTACGGGAATAAGACCTTTTTAATAACTACGTCAAGCAACAATAAACAGAGTCATAGCTATTATCCAGTAGATGACAATTCGCCAACGTACATGGATGTATGGCAACATATGAAGAAAAGTAAAACTATTAAGTAGCAATTCAGTGAAATTAGTAACAAAATAATAAACGCACACTAACTATTCGTAACATATATTTAGATACCTGGTATAGTAGTAAAGTATGCTAACCACTACATTACCTGAATGTATTTATTTGGCTGACACTAAGACCATATTTTCAATGGACCGGCCCGACCAAAAATTCTCAACTAAAATCCTACACCATATTTTACATAAGTTTTCACTATTAAAATCCGCTGTTCGTTTGTATTCCATACCTACTATGGCGCCCCCTAAAAAATTAAAATATGTCGCCTCCGTCTTTTAAAGTGTTAAAAAACATAAATATTATATTCATATTATGCAATCGTGTCGCCCGTTACGCAGTTACGTCATCATGTATTAGACCTACGTATAGGGCTGCACGTTGGACATCGGAAATAGCCAATCAACAATGTAAAAGCTCATCCAGCGGGCTGCTATAAAAAAAAATGTCATCAGTCAGCACAGCTCAAAACAGGCCAGTGTTCTTCAATGTTGAAAAAGCTTTTGAGAAGATGTGGTACCAAGGTCTATTCTTCAAACTTCAGCGTTTCAAGTTCAATCGTATATTGATCAAACTAATCGCTTCCTATCAGCGGTTTCTCAAGGTTCAGTACTATCTCCAATGTTTTTAACTTGTATGTATCAGACATACCATGCATTACGCCTGGTGTCCAAATTTACTCGTACGCTGACGATATGGAACTTTTGTACACTTCAAAGCATCCTAAAGTCAACACGCTAAAATTGCAAACTGCTTGTGATGCACTTGAAACTTGGTTATGGTACTAGAAGAAAATCAACCCTGCCAAGACCAATTCCATAAATACTATAAAATACCTAAGAATAAAGTTAGATAGAAGCTTAACTTTCAGATTGTACATAATGGTCATACTAGGTAAGGCCATGATGGCAAGCAATATTTTAACTCCGCAGCTGCGCAGATACGACGATATAAGTACTAGCAACAAATTGCAAATAATCAAAACCACCTTTTGCCCAATAATAACATATGCGTGCTTGAGGTATAGCAGCTTCTTCCTGTCTTAACAAGATAGAATCTATAAGTAAAACTTTGAGAAAGATGCTCAAAGTACCTTACACACGTTGATCTTAGCAAAAAACTTCTTTGATAAAGTGGCTATTCACTTAAAACCTGATCTCGTCTTGATCTTTTAAATACTAATTCTACCTCTCAATGACTAAGTCCACCAAAAAGTCAATAATTTTTTAGAGAACACTAACGACAACACACCGTTAAATAGCGTTCGATCTTCTTGAATCAGAGAAATGATCTCTAAACTAAAAATTTATTCTGCTCTTGATCCTAACGGAATTCGAAACAAAGTACTCAAAACTTTTTTGCAAAAAAAAACAATTGATCTCATCAATATTGCTAATGAAATTATTTGCTTTGAGCACTTCCCAAAACCTTGGAAAAGTTCTCATGTCATAAACATTCCAAAACCCAGAAAATTCCAAAAATGTCGCCATTATTAATCAGCCAATCAGTCTTCTATGCACCTTAAGTAATGTCATAAGAGTGAGCAATCTTGGACATAATCCAAGGCAAAAGTCTACAGACTAAAATTTTCTCAGTGTCTTATAAAGCTGATAAGTGATAAACCTGGCAGTTAAACTTTTATAGTCATGTATCTGGGCACCACCTTTGATAAATAAGTTACGTACAAATTGCACGTGCAGTCCATTGTAGACAAAGCCAGATTGATAAAAAAACTTCTACTTCCAATTCTTTAACAAATCTTGTCGCTCCGGATCAAAATTCGGATGTACAGTACCATCATCAAACCACACATCACTTTTGCGTCTTTAGTCTAGAGAACAGCTGCAAACACGTCTCAATTTATAGTATGTTAAAAACAAAGAAATTCGTAACAAATCTCGGTATACACCCCGCTGCGCCAACACATCAAAACTTTGAAAAAATTCTTTGATAACCAGAATTGCTAAGCTTCACAGCCTATAGGTATAAGCATTTTAGGAGAAGGTTAATTAAAACAAGTTTCTCTTAAAATATAATTTCCAAACGTAATGTATAAGAGCCTTACCATCTCGAACTAGGTATGATCTGAGTAGTTTATACTGTATGCACTCTCTTTCAGAGCGTGAAGTATGTCAGGCAGTCGTTCAGTTCACTACTTTCATCAATTTTATTTAGACAGTATTTAAAAGATTCTCCTTCCAATCCATAAAAAATCGGTGCAATCAAAGCAGACCACCAGCGGAGGTAACGACACAAAACAGGTATCGACCAAACCAAAGTGAGAACCAGGTAATGTCCGCGTCCAGAAAAATCTATCACCAACGCACATACTGTTCCTTTACCTATCAGTGTGCCAACAGGACCAACCAGCATCTGCCCTGCAGCTCAGTGCAGATGGCAAACAAAATGACAGACAGATCACTAGTCAGTCACAATCACAAAAGCCTCTCCACAGAAGAAATCCTAATCAAAGTTCAGTTTTAGATCTAGATTAAATTGTAAAGCAACGATACAAGACCGCAATACAGCAACTAAACACACAACAACAACTTCTGCAATAGACTGACTAACAAGAGTAATAGAAACTACTTGCACACCAACAAACACTCTTCTTTCACGCAAAAGGAACAGTAGTTTACCACTACCACGTGGACCACACGAGCTTGGTGGCATTGCACACACCGCTCTTAAAACTGTTGTCAGGTGGCCAATTTAAAGCCACCTCAACGCTGATTCAGCAAACATCTGGTCCCGGAATCAAGAAGCCACCACAACAGCCCCAATGCTTCTCCACACCTAAAGGACATCTCCCAACAACCGGTAAAAAACAAAACACAAAAAAGCAAGAAATCTCCGCGCATCAAAGCTGGGACTTATCAACCGAATTTGATGTATAAACGGCACCATATCTGAAGCCTTTCCCCCTTAGCGGGTCGTTTTCAATTTCTTTAAAATCAATATTAAGTTTTTTAAGCTAACAATCGGGGCACTGTCAAATGTCTTATCTGCAAACGCCATTAAATAAACAAAAATTCAAAACTTGTGCTCATTTTGAAACACCCTTTATTACGTAAGTTGTACAAAACCTTATCTACAACCATAAAAAGTTTATCAAACCCATCATAATTTATCATACAATAATGCCAAATACTAGTTGATTGTCAACAAGTTAATTTAACAAAAAATTATATAAAAACATCTCTGATTCAGATATACCATCAGATATAAAAAACTACATAAGTAATTTCTTTTACCCGGTAAATCAAAACTAAAATATAAATGACGTATAACCTATCTTGTACAGGTTATGGTTCAGGTTATCGAGTGCAGAAAAAAGTAAAAGATTTTTTTTTTCTCCGAGCAAATTATCTGATGTTACGGAGCGTTATATTTGTGAAAATAAATGTGGATGTAAGCAAATTTACACCATTTACTTTTCTGAATAAAAGTAAAATATATTAACAAATATTTTTTTTAACTGATCGGACCATTTCTATAAACACACACCACAGATTTAATAAAATCAGTTGCGCTTGTTACTGAACAAAGTTCACAAAAGTTCTAGCAAAATATTGAAAGCTATTTGTAACATCAGGAAGTATACAAGCTATTAGTATAGTAGAATTGATCTAAAACTACCTTGATAGGTCCTTTGTTCACTGATTGTAGTTATTTGTGATTTGCAAAATGATAAATGCAGTCAGCAACTTGTAGAAGTGAACAACTTTGAAGGTGTATCAAAAAATATTACTTTGTTGGGTAGTGCATAAGTCTAGGTAGCCGATTGCTGTGCCAAAAACTCAAACCTCAGAAAAATAAAACAGCAACAATATTTATACACAGAAACCTGCCTTGCAAGCGATTGAGTTCATGACTAAGAACCTACGCTGGTCCGAAGTAGACAAATAACCCTTCCAGTAGTTCAGAACCCAATCAATACTGTAAGTCCACATGTAATGTAATGTCAATATTTCGAGCAGACAAGACGCTATAAAAATAAACGTTTTACCTCAGAAGGTCATCAGCATTATTGCAATGCTAATAATAGCAAATTGATATTTTAACTTAGATTTTATTGTTAAAAATGTTATTATTATATTTGTTTAAAGTTTCTTTATCTTTATATAGTAAATAACCTGTGGTATACATGTTATTACATAGGTTACCAATCAAAATATAAACAATTAACCACGTTATAAAAAAATTAAATTCGCAATAAAACTTTGGAAAAATTTATAGCTATTTTAATGCAGTTAATTATATTACTCTTTTGAATACGCACATTTTTTATAGTGTAAAATTAATATTATTTATTTAGTTTCACAATAAATAATGTTTTATTCTCAATCGATTTCAATATGTTAATATTATTTTTAAGATTATTTAATTACTGTTGGTAATTATTTCACCATACACTAATCTCTAATGTTGCTGAATATATGTACATATGTTTTTAGCAGATAAACATTTGTTTTTCACACCGATTCATTTAGATGATTCATGTGGGCGAAACTATTTACTGCTTTACTGCTGCTTACGGTATACTTTTTAGTCTACATTTTATTTGCAATCAATACTTGTAGCTGCCAACCCACATTTACCATAAATCATTCTTAGACTAGCAACTAATTGAATTAAAGTAGTTCACCTTAACAAGTTATAAATTTTCTAAAGTTATGACATTTACCATGATTAGTGCCTTAATGCATTGCATATTTATAAATTCATCAACATATTATCTAAGCGTAATCATAATTATATAAATTAAGGATTTTCACATTGATAAAATGGAATTGATGATAAGTGGTTGTTTAATTATTATAATAAAACAATTTAGTAGTGAAAACCCAACTCATGTTATAAACAATGATTGGTCAACAGGTCTTCAAATAAATGTTGCACAATATGTGCAACAATATAAATTATTACACCTTGTCATTCGTAAAGAAACCAGAAAGATAATTTCCACCGATGCCGATTAGATGCGGTCGTGTTAATTTTCTCTTTGTCATCCCAACTATGCTATTATTGTTATGTACATACATCGTGATGCGAATTACATTTAAGGTTAAGGTCTTTGCATGTGTGTATTGTTTTGTAAGTGTGTTAACTACCACGTTGCGACATGTCCTACCGGCAAAATAATTAAAGGTAAATCTACCTCGTCGTTATCTTGCAACTAGTACACCTCACTAATTACCGAGGCGTTATTATTATTTATTGTAATAATTATAGGTTGTTGTTTGAAGAGACTTTTTATTTTATTATTATAAGGTCAGCAATTAGATATTATATGTTCTGTATTAGTGTTGATTATTGCATCAACTCATTGGTTTTACTGCATATATAGGTAATGATATGCAAGAATAAGTTGTATCAATTACTGTAAGTTAATACCATATTAAAATCATAGATTATTATTAGATTGCAAAGTATATTTACTCAAGGTTTACTAAAAAGTTTGTCCTGTATGAATAGACAACCATTTAACTTTTATTTGAATTATATAAATAATAATTAGGTTAAATTAGTTTTCTACTATTTTTTTAAGCTGAATAGATGTTAGATGTGTGGATCATTAAATTTCTTATAATATGATCATAAATAATTACTATAGTATATAGTAGTTATTTATGGTATGAGTGTATAAAATATAGGTATTCTACTTACTCCATTTATAATAACTACTCATAAAAATTAATTAGGGAATTGAAAGCAGTGAAATTTAATAACAGCTTTACCCAAAGTCATAAATTGATTTATCTATCAAAAGAAAAAGTATTATTTCTTACAAAAAATTATTCCATCTATAATGATAGAAATATTTATAAAAGAACATTCTTAAACTGTATGAATGTAGTGATAATTTCTTATTGTTACGTTATCAATATTAAATAAGTTCAGAAGTCAAGTCAGTACTAATGGAAATGAACAAAACTGTTATTATATTTGTTTTCTTATAATTAATATTTGTCGATAATATTTTTAAAATTAATAAAAATAAATAAATTATAATATTTCGTTAGACAAACATTTAATTATACATAAGTTGAAGAAATATATACATATATAAATAATTATTTATATTTTACAATTAAAAAAAAGTTATTTAAAGTTTGCCATTGCTATTAATATTTTGTTATCAGTTAATGGAAGCAAATTCCATACAATATCATAATTGTTTTTAAATGTCATAGATAGTAAAAATAACAACATATACCAGGTACGATTAAATTTTTCTTGCAATTTACAAATGTATGTATAAGATTGTTGATAGAACGATTGTATAGCATGCTACACACGTGTTGCCGCTCGTGGGCGTGCGCTAACCACACCTTTTAAGTAAAAAATGTGTATCGGCATAATACCACGTGTATTGGAATAATCGACAAGTGTATAGGCATAACACAAACATGACCGCTTTCCCAGTGTCAAGCAGATCTCAGCCTAAGCAATATATGTATTAGCAAAAGTATAATTTGCACGTCTAATAGTGCCAAGCACATAAGAAAATCCTGTGAACAATCTGCCATAAAAAGCCCAAATAAGAACCAGATTGCCAAAAACAATCAAAAGAAAAAGAATAAGCGTGCAGGCAAAGCACTTGGACGTTACTGGGAGTTCAAGAAACTAGAAACTGAAAAACCCCAGCAGGTCAGCAACGATTGCAGACAGCCTTGCCTTACAACTGAGGCGTAAAAAAGCAAGCCTGGAATAAGACCTTAAGCAAGTAGATAAAAACAAAAAAAAGTTATAACAAGCTCAAGAGACACACCCAAAGTACTACTACTGTCTACGGTAGCTTAAAAGACACCCAATGTGAGATAAGCCCCGCTAGCAAGGTATAGCAAAGAAAAAGAAAGATCTTGAGCATAACAGACCAAAAAAGTTGCCATTAACAAATTCCGATAACAAAAACCTGTTCTACATCACAGCGTACTGACCCAGTCCCCAGCAGGCATACAAAAGACAAAATCAGAGTAGAAATGAAGTACACTCAGAAAGAGTAGAAGATCACCAAGGAAAACTAATTACAAAGAAATACTTAAGAATGAAATAGAGAACACCAGGACAGTGTACTGGTGATATGAAAAACTCCACAAATACAAAAGTTTATGCACAAAAGCCAAAAGAGAAAACCAGAGAAAAAAAAAACAAACAAAAATCCTACTCTTAAAAAAAAGCTAAAAATAAAATATGACATTAAAAGAAAAAAATACAAATATGAAATCCTAGAAACCAAAAAAATATTCCTGGAAACACCTATGTTAACTTAAGAAGACGCCTGAACCAAACAAGATACCACCTGAACTAATAAGCAAAGTGGCAAATGCCAAAAATTATCATAAAAATATTTATCCAGGAATTAAAGAAAGGCAGTTTCCAGAGACATAGAAAAAGTCAAGACTTGTCATCATCAAAAAGCCAAAGAAAAAAAGTAAAACAGCCGGGTATAGACCACTATGCTTGACAAATAGTTTCGGTAATCTATACGAGCATGGTAGTAAGTAGATTAAACAATAAAATATAAAGTAAACTATAGGTGCAATGCAGAATGTACTAGACATAGTCAACAAAGCAAAGAACGGAGCAACCATAAACAGAAAATTCTGTGTGCTAGTTATCATTAACATAAGAAACGCTTTTAACTCAGTTTCGTGGAAAGGGGTATTATGCACTCTCAAAAAAATGAAAGTAAAACAAACAATAACAAAAATAATCTCAAATTATCTTTCAAACAAAATTCAACAAAATACTGGAGCTGGAAAGTGCTAATGAGATATGCAGTATGGCAGACAACTTTGTTTTCAATTCAATTATTATCTCCAAATCAACACAATACAAAAATAAAAAAAAAAAGACTTAGAATACCAAAATAAAACTGAGACAGTAGTTCTGTACTGCAAAAGAAGACTGAAAAAGGTGACTCTAGAACTAAGTGTGAGCAAATTATATCAATGCACTCAATCAAATATATACGAGTATGGTTTGATAATAAATTGAAATGCAAAAACACGTAAAAAAAACCACGCACAAAGCTGAAAAAGTAATTAAATCGCTAGTAAAAAACTATTCATTGACCACATTATTTCCAAATCGTTTACTATTATACTTAAGTTTTAGAAGCGACCAACGATCAACTAAACGCATTCAATCCCTAGAATAATTTCACAGAAGTCAGAACTTCTGTTTATGTATATTACACATCAATATATTTGTTTCTAGAAATACACTTACTTTTTCATATTTGTTTGTTATAGAATAAAATTATCTGTGAAATAGTTACAAAAAAAAATAATAACACTATTTTAGCAAAATAAATAATACTACCAATATTAATTGCATCTTCTATGTCTGAGTTAAATAGCAACAATAAAAGCCTACAACATTACCTTATTCCTGTTCCTACTCTTGTTTCTTTCTCTTTTTCTCAATTCTAATTATTGCGGTTTGCTTTTTATAAAAACTGTATATAATTCTTCTACTTTTATACTCAAATTCTTTTAATATCCTAAACATTTTATTTCTTTACTGCTTTGAAAACTAAAACTGCCTATCGTGATTCTAAATTTGAATTAGTGTTCGACCAGTCTTTCTTTGTTTTTTTTTTCATAATCCTGTAAATTGTTTCAACAGAATTTTAGATGCATACTGTCACGTATACTAAAAATTCTTTGGTTCTCACATAAAGTAAATATGCTTTACTTGATAATAGTATTATTATACTGTTTTGAAAATCTTTCGGTGTTTCTCCTTCTTCATATAAACGGTATTTTTTTTTTAATGTATCCAAACTTTTGAAAAAAATCGCTGACAACAAACAATAAGTTGGGCGCGTGTATCAAAATTATTCAGACTGGCAACGCTTACAAATTGTCCAAATTTATTATCATACTTTGCTAATTTTATTGAGCACATAATCGCCTAACCAAGCAATGTAAACGCATTTCACAATGCTCAATATTAAAATAAAAAACCAAGTCACAAAACCACCGTTTGTTAAATAAGCTTAAAATTAATTGCAACAATTTAACCAAAAAGTTCTCTTTAACAATTTAACTCATATTTGGCTAAATGGTTACGTTAATTAACAGAAAACTATGTAGTTTCGACAAGACGGTGCCACATGTTATACAGCCAACTCAATAATAGAATTATTAAAAGAACAATTCAGTAAAAAAGTTATTTCGTGGAACGGATCTATTAACTGGCCACCAAAATCGTGCTCACTTTACCAACAATAATTTTAATATTTTTATAGCGTATACCTAATTTGCCTTTTCTGATTTTATCTTTAAATTCTTTACCATTTACTGTTTATACATTTTTCTTTTGTTGAACTACACTAGTTTCTTAAGTTCTTTATATTTTCTTTGACCTTCTTCTGTTTTTATATTTTTAAAACTCCTTCTATTATGTATCATCTCAATCATCTCCTCTATTATCCATTCTTTTTTCTCTTTTCTTTGTACCTAATAAATGTTTCCAGCTTGCTAAAATTCGTTTTCTTTGTTCTTTTTACAACAATTAGTAGCTGCACTAACTACTTCTTTTTAAAATCATTCTTACACTTCTTCTAATTCTAACTTTAGCTTATTTACTATTATATGCTCTCTTATTTCTTTGTTAGTTTCAGGTTACTGTATTTCATTTCAGACCTCTAGATTCTGGATTTGATTGGGAGTGTAAACCATTTTTACTGCAATTAGACCTTATTAGGCCCTTTGTACATCCTCCAGTAGTAAACATCATTCGTCCGTCTCAACACACAACCAACCTATGTTTATGTATGCCAAGACATCACTTAGAAGCAATTCCCTTATGCTACTAGCCATGTTAAAACAACAATTCTCTTGCATAGGAGAGCGCCAGGCAGGTACATAGTCGTCTCTTCTTCCATTTAAGATTATTTACATATCGGGCTGGCTACAATGCACATAATACGCATGTGTTTTCTTAATTGAGAGTGACCTTTCAGGATTCTTGTTATAATTTGTAGATTCTTTACAGACAGTGACAAGTAGGGAAAAGACTGCTGCATTTGTATCAGTACAATTGTAGTAGTCCGCTTCCGACTTCCCGAACCCAACCCTATATCTGCCCAAGATTAGCTCTTAAAGTTCATAACCTGATTTATAAATATATTTTTTTACTAATATATAATCTGGTATCTCCCTACATTTCCTAATATTTTGTATTTGTATAATTTAAAGTCTTTTTTTAACTCTACCAGTTTTTCTCTTCCATCATTTTGTTTATACAATCTTACGTTTTTTTCGTTTACCTACTATTGTGTTTCAATCTCTTAATATAACTAAAATATTGTCTTTCCATTTAATCTCGCCAATTCCAGTAGTTTTTAATTTTAACCAATTAATTTTTATAAAACAAATTAATAAATTGTTCAAACTCAATCTAACAATTACATCTGTTAAAAGTTGAGCACAGACAATTGTTTCGGTTCTACAAACCTTGTCAGTGTGCCTTATATACAACTTTCCTGTCTTATTGATACACGTTATAGCTTGCAGCATGTGCTTCATTTTAATGAGATTTGTTCTAACAGACATCGCAAATGCTTGCAACCAATACATGGATTATTTTTGCGGACTTTGTACTGGTCTCCGACTAAATACAAATTGATTGACGGTTGAAACGCGCAACAACCAAGTTTTTGACTAAATCCAAACAGTTTTAAAAAGTAAGGTTATGTGATATAAATAAATCGAAAAAACTAAAACTGTTTAACATATCATACCTGACGTTATGTACCACAATATTTTATTACTAAATTTATACAAATAAATAAATCATGAAACGGTTAATCATCTTTAAAAAACTATTCTACAATAAGACTCGTTCCTTTTTTTCACTAAAACTATAATTAAGTTCAAGACATAAATTACAGTTAATATCATTAAATTTAAATTATACCAGATAAATAAATTGCGGTAGATGCTGACTGTTTCTGGCGATCCGCAACTTGGTTGCGGACAAATTGAGGTTCAGGTCAGGCTTGACTTATAGTCAGAGTTATGGTTTGTGAACGATTGGAACGCAAAAATTCAACTGCGCACAATCCTGACGGTTTGAAACAAACCTAATAACTTTCTTGCTCCCCAAAAGCCAAAATTAAAAATCTTAAAAAATGGATAAATGGTAATGTGTTTTTCTCATTACCTTGCACCAGAAAAAAAAGTCCCTAGTCTTAAATGTAGCGTCAGGGTTAGAAGTAGCAAAAGTCAGTAAAAAAAACACAAAAGTTAAAATGTAGAAAAGTAAGTTTAGCCATAAGATTACAACTCGGGATAACATAAATTGATGGCTGCAATAGTAGTAAAAAATACATTCTAAAATTTTCTGGGTTGCAAAAAGATCACTATTGCATTTTCAGCATTGTCGTTAACATTAGCTGTAATATTATGTGTATAAATGCTGGTGGTAAACAAATATTTATTCCTTTTAAACTGCAAACCCAAAACTTTAAAAAGTTTTTTTTTTCATTATTGCAACCGATATACAAATTTTGTTGTAACTTACGTTGATGCTCAAGTATGTTTATAACATCATTACCTGAAACAAAAATATGGATTAGAATATATTTTTTAATTTAATTAGATTTTTAATAAATCATTAGAAATTATATTACGTAAGTTGTATGAAACGCATTCTCCTGAAGATAAAAATAGAAAAAAAGTAGTGGAATAAAATACCAACCAACTTATAACAACATTTAAAAAATAATTCATTTTCATTGTTTATACGAATTAATATAACTCACACAGCTCGTATATTGTTCTTCAATAAATCGACAATAAACTGCAATAAACAAAAAAAAACAATTTTACAAGTTATAACGTATGTAATGATAGTGATAAAACATAAAGTAATTAGAACGGGTTTAATTACACTGCTCAAAATAATTAATGAACACATATTTACGTCTTAATGTTTTTTTTTTTTTTATTTTTAACAATGTGCAAATCTAATAACGCTTAATTCAAAGATTCACATTTTGTACAAATAAGTTTGCAAAAACAAAACAAATTTTACATATCACTTTTAAGATAACAATAACAATTCCAAAAAACTACAAAAAACAAAATAAAGCAAGCTAAGAAAATTTTATTTTAAAAATGTAGTGTGGATTGGAATAGTAAACAATGATAATAACTCATCATAAATTGTTAAGTTTGACACCAGTATACCAAACCAAATTCAGAACCTGTTTTTAATTGTACCCTCCTTGCGTTCTCGCACATCTACAGCCAAAGATCTTCTAATCGGGCTCAAAACAATTCATAATGTGGATATATCCGACCAGACAGTTAAGAATAAACTGAGACTAAGAAGAGACCTGTTCAAAAACCTGTTTTAACTCCGCACCACATAAGAGTTTACATTTTGTCATTCTGCACAAACCATACAAGAAGTAAAAAAAATATGGTGATAGATCTGTAATGGTTTGAGGCGGAATTAGTCTTGATGAAAGAACATAGCTTGTGTCAGTTCCAAAATTAAACTCTGAATAGTACACCAATCTCGTCCTGAAAGATCATGTTATACCAGCCGCTTATAGTATAGGCCCAAATTGTGTGTTTATGCAAAATAAGGTCCCATACTTTAGCCATCATCATAAACTACATTCAGCACCACGAAACTCAAACCATAAATTGGCCTCCCCTAAAATCTCGATCAAAGCCATTAAACATCTTTAGAATTTGTTAGATACACGTGTTCGGAGACATCCGTCTGCTCGTACAAAGCATGCCTCGAAGATGTCAAGCAGTAATTTATGCTAATATACAGGATAAGTTGGGAGGAACGGACCAAACTCCAGGAGTGTATTGTACACGTGAAAATAATGTAAAAAATTTAAATGTGGTTATCCGATTTCCATTTGTTTTTAAGTTATAACGTAATAAAAAATGTTTATCTAGTATGCTACAAAAGGTTTCCAGGGCGTTTGATTGGTTGCGCTGGTCCTATTACTTGGTCTCCAATACCTCTAAACTTCTTAGCACTAAATTATTGTTTATGGGGCTGATTCAAAGAAGAAGTGTACAATGTAAAAGTGGACACTCAAGATGCACTAATTCAATGCATTAGAAATGTTGCAGCCGATCTTAAACAAAGACATAACTCAATCAGGGGAGCACCTGTTGCCCTTTGTAGACAAAGCAAAAAATGTTTAGAAATAAATTACGGTATTTTTGAACATTTATTATAAGAAGGCTATGATTTCTAAATCGTTAATGTAGACATTTTATTTATTTTAATTACGCTCTAACTTAAAAACAAATAAAAATCGGATAACAACATTTAAGTTTTTTTACATTATTTTCAAGTGTACAATGCACTCCTAGAGTTTGGCCCGTTCCTCCCGACTCACCCTGTATACAGGCAGGATACTTGCTTGCTCCACTTAGTTTCTTGTAGTTTCATTGAATTGCTATTGCTATCTTAAAAGTGATATGTAAAATTTGTTTTGTTTTTGCAATTTTATTTGGACAAAATATGGGTTTTTGAATTAAGCGTTATTACATTTGCATATTGTTAAAAATAAAATAGACCTAAATATGTATTCCTCTAATTATATTGAGCAGCGTATTTTATATTTCATATTCTTACCCCTCACGAGAGGTTTTGAAATCCCTGTGCCGGTATAGGTACTCATTTGTCCATTCTACCAAATATGTTAGTAAATCCCTAAGAATCTGTTTAAACATCCGCTAAAAGCTCCTTCCAGTATTTTTACTTGTTTCACGACATTAAAGCCTGGTCAGTCGACAAACCACTTTTCTGAGCGATAGTACCAGTCTACGCTCCGGCACTTTTGTTATTTTTATTTAGACATGCGTTAGAAGTGCGTCAAATTTTGCTTCGACTACTACTCTGCAATTACTAATCACATTATGCAATTTCTGATTTCTGATGCAAAAGTCAAGTCGATCGTATTGAGTGAAGCTTGTTCCTTCGCTTGATGATTCTCCCTATTGCAAACACTACGGATCTGTAAAAAGTTACAAATATCTTATGTGTTTTTTGAACGTCAGTTGTTACTTTATTGCATTTGTGAATAATGGGCAAGAGACTTTACCATATCAACTGTTAATAATGCTTTATTCGCTTTAATAGTTTGATAATGCAAATTTTTTTAATATGTTTTAATTTTTTGATTTGATTACATTTTAGGAAGTAATAAATATCAAATGCATCTAAAATAAACAACATTAGATTTATAATATCCGCCGTAGAACGATCGATAGTAATAAAACTAATAAGATAATAATACAGTTATTGCATCGAATAAACTGTGTACATTGAAGAAAAATATGTTTATATTGTTAACCGGATATATTGATAAACCCGCTAACCAACCAATCGTTAATTAAAAATCATTTCTGGAATTGGTTTAATGCTTCCTCGTAATGAGGATCACCTTGAAGGCAGCTCTTAAATGAACAATTTCAATAATAGCTCACTTTCATTTTTATTATAATTATATGTAATAAATTAATTGTCTCACATCCGCTGCCATTTAAACATTATTTTATTAATTAATTTGCATACCTTGAATACTTCACAAAAGACAAATGTTAACAGGCTTGAAATACATATGACAATGTTATTTTCAGTGTTGATCGTAACAAAACGTTTCCTTCATAGAAAAGGAAAGTGACAGATTTCAAAGTATTTATAAAGGCAAGTTAATTAAATGCAGGTATATTATTAACTCGGAAATAATATACCTGTAATTTCATAGACATTATAACGTATGTGATTATATTATGATTGAAAAATTATGTATGCCTAAATTAATGCTATAGAATATTTACTACTAAAATGCAATAGATTGAAAGAATTTACATTTTGTGTATTGTTTCAACATTCTAATCCAGATCGAATGATTCGCTTAAAGCCTTTTTAGAACAAACACCCTTTTCAGCGTTTCGACTTGGTTTCACACCAAACACTTTCTAATAAATGCTAATGGTTACAATATCGAATTGTTCTCTCCAATGCATTTAACAGATGACCAAATGTGGTGCAGATGTTAAAGGTAAATAAATCCATTTCACTTGAATGTTGCATATTTGCATAGCCTCCACTTAATCCATAAAGAGAAACGTAAATACATTGAATTGTTATTCATTACTTAGCTAAGGCCATTGTTATATAAATTAACTAAAAATGTATTAGGTGTCAAAATAAATTTAAACAGAATAATAACAGGTTTAAATAAGAGATCTAAAAATTAATTTGCATTTTTTTATTTAATAGAAAATAAAATTCTTTTTTATAAATTAAAAATAAGATTGATAGAAATTACTATGAAATTGCTATTAATATTTCTCATTAGCAATATAACAAACCATAAAACACGTTACAAGCTACATTAACCATTTTAAATTTCTACTTTTTTTTTCTTCCACATTTTAAAATTCCCAAGAAATGCACACATACGAGTCTGTCTACATGTGTGCTTTCTAAAAAGGTCAATGTAACATCCAGTATTATAGTTGCTAATAAAAGAACTGAAGTACACAATGGTTCATTGCGTTTCAACAAGACGTAGACTTATCCGTACACACCCTCATGGTCACTCCCTACTTATTTATATATTACATCCTATAATATTAATTCTACTGCTTAGATACAGACCTGATGATATATGACACTATCATCGTCCAGGCATAACCGATAGCGCTTTTGTGTACGATGAAGAAATTTATAGATATTATTAACTGGCAATTATACAATTATGTGAAGGCATAAAATATGATGGTACTTTTAGAAATAATGGCGGGATGTCGTTAGTTTTATTCAATTTTCTGTTTGTGGTCATTAATATAAATTTATAAATTGTTACTATTATGGTATATAATTATATATTATGAATTGTTGAAGAAAATATCAATTTATTGTATTAAATTAGATGGTCGAAGGCTGTGTTCCGAAGTAGGTAGAAAAGTTAGAACCCTTTTATGTTCATTATGAGCTTATTGTTTTTTTATATCTCTATTAATTCAAAAGAAAGAATTTATTAGTCGTAAAAACATGTTTGGTATATTATATATGATTATCATAATTAATAATATCACCAGAGTTTAGTTTCTATTTTGTCCAGTTTTATCATTCTAAGAGAATAGTAAAATTATGTTATAATAGGTTTAAGCACCAACAAACTAAATAATCCTTACAAAAGTAAATAGACTAATGTTATTATTATTTTAATATAAACACACCGCCTAATTGATAATACTGTATAATATATGCATTATTGTAAAATTCAATTTTAATTATTTACGTTTTTTTTTTAATTTACTAAACAAATGTTTACCAATAAATATTTTTGTAACAAAACATTGTAAGACATATGTAAGAACAGTCTTACGATTTTAAATCCTGATAAATCTACTACTATTAACGGAAGGTTTATGAGCTAAGGTGTCGAACTTCCAGGCATATCACGGGGGGGGGGGGGGAGTTTTAGTCAGTAGGCGCCTGCCTCTTGTGGGTGAATCCGACACTTGCAGTCTTTAGAAGATTCTCCTCCCAAGTCACAAAAAAAAAAAAAAAAAAACTCAGTATTAGAGAAAAGTCGTTTCTACGCAATTAAATATTAAAACGTGGCATTTTTAATTAGTTCTTTATTAATTTTTTACTTGTTTAAACTACTACTATTGCACAGAGTTGTCTACTTTTCGACAAAATTTTACAAACTAGAACAAAAAAATATTTTTTTATAACAATAGACTTATGATATAAGATACGTGGAGAGTTTTTTTATGTTATCTACCAAGCTATAAAAAAATGCTATCGTAAAAAAATCTTATGTTAAGTTTTTGTAACATTTTATAGTGTCATCTCCAAGTTTGGTTCCAATCGCTTAACATTTGTCATTTTATATCAGTTTGAAAAGGCAAAAATTTGCAACTTAAACTCATAATTTTTTTAACATAAAAAAGCAGTAGCCCAAAGAATACCCATGAGAGAATATTAGCAGTGTATGGAGAAAATAACCCGTCATATTTTTAAGTCAAATATTGGTGCAAGTAGTTCAAAAAAGACAGGGATTCAATCATGATGACCTTAAAAAGTTGAAGATTTGGTGTTGATTGACTGCCAAGTAAAAGTTTCAGTTATAAGTACACAATTAGAAATATCAAAAATAAATGTTTTTAAAATTGCATTCACAAGCTGCTCAGTCTCGAACAAAACGACAAAGAAAAGAGAATTTGACAGCATTTCCCAAGATAAAGACTTCTTCTTCTATAGAATTGTAACTGAAGATGAGACCTCGGTATACTACTGGGACCCTCACATAAAACAATTAATTAATTAAATACCAATTTTTTTTGTCTGCTCCTTAAGACATGTGTCCGTTTACGTTGTTGCAAACGCATACCGCATGCAAGCAACATTCGCAGTACCTCATTCAAAAATCAAATATAGTATTATTGAATGCACTCCACAGAGCAGATGACTCTGTAGTGAAACAATATAACAAACTTTTACCAATATTTAGCAAACATGCATTTATCACATCACTTCAAAATAGATGTAAAAACTATCATAATACGTTGACAGCAAATAGGTTCGTTTTCCATTACGCACAAAGTGTTTACACGTATATGTATTTATACCTTATTTATTGTTATACATTTTTTTTCTGTATTGCAAATTGATTTAAAATGTATAAACTAATATGAAAGACAAAAATCCAAAGGTAAAAAATGTATATTCGTGTTTGAGATTGAATTCTAAGCAAAACAAAATATCGGTCAACCAAACTTTTGAAAGATATAATAATTTCAAGTTTTACAAAAACCTCACCCATTATTTAAAGCAAAAAAAAAAAACGTTTACTCGCTGTTTAGCATCATTGTGGCTAGATTTCAATGACTGTATCATTTAATATTCTTTTGTAAAATTAGGCTGGTTGTGAGATTGTTGACATAAACTTTTGAGTTAAAAAAAAACTACAGAGAAAACAAGTTCAAAAGCGTTAAATCGTACGATCTGACCACCTAAATAACTGATTACATGACTAAGAATTGTCTTGTGCAATAATGTCATTGTTTTACGTTATGTGCGCCAAATGGCACCGATGTGTTGGAACCGTGTATCTTCAAGATCTATGCCAAAGAACAGTGATGCCTCCAACCCAGTCCACACCAAACAATAACACGTTTAAGATGCATTTTCTTCTCATAAATCACATGCTGTTTATCTGAAAAACTCCTTGTTTATTGGTTGTTCTAAAATAAATCAATTAACAAACTCTCTTTGCGGTGTATAGTCTGTAGGCTTAAGTTGTTAAGTAAATTTTGTTTTGTAGGCATAAAGGCGCAAATCTTATGTAAGAATACACTGCATAGTATATCTTGAAATGTTCATTTTAAGTACGATGCCAAATAGATGTTCCGGAATTTTAGGCCCCATTCTGGCAAACAACCATGGTGTTTTCTGCTAAACGACCTGAACAAACACTTGTCAATTATCTGACGTAGTTTCGACCCCGTCTCTTTCAAATTTACAGTTGATACACTTGTAACATTTTGATTACCAAAAACTCAACGCAATTTGCAAACCGTGGCAGTCAAATTTTCACCATATTTAAAATATTGTTTGACAATAAAAATGTGTAGTAATATAATAATAATGGTTTAACTGTCAAACAACAACAGTAAAAACTGCGCAAAATTAAGTGTTTTGCTGTAGTCGAAACAAAAGATACAATAGAAATTAGACTAATAATTTGGTTTGCAGTAAATATTGGTTAAAACCTATATAAACTCACAAATGCAAAAGTTGGTCCCAATAAAAACCTACCGACACTCTTATAACTGAGTATCATCTCGGCTATGAGCTACAAAAACAACATATCACACCACAAAAAAACACTACAAACCAAAAAAACCGTGCTGCAAATTAAAAAAATTCAGTATTTGTATATATTTTTTTCTATAACTCTTCTTTTACTATGCTTGCACCATGTTTCTTATCAAAATCATCACAAAAATTAAAGCGTTTTGTTGTACTCTTTGCCTACTACATAATATATATCATCATATATGTGTGATGTTAAAGTTGGCATGTATAATGTATATATTCTTTTCAAACTATAACCTCACAATATTCTTCCAAAAGACCATTCCAGTTTGTTCTACTAACTGCTATTATATAGTTTATTTCTCAGCATATCAACTTTGATCTCTAGATTAGTAATCTCACAAAATTCTTATCTTAAATCTATCCATATTGATCTACTAACTGCTATTATATGCTATTATATACACTTACGTGCATAGAAATCGACCCAGTTAGCACTTTTGACTTTAATTTACGTCGACAGATTTTTTGTCAAATAAAAAAAACACTGCTCTTCAAAAGATCATTTAATTACCCCTTCTATAAGTCGCATAGAGTGATAAATTGTAAAATTAAAATAATAATTCAAACCAACATTTTCTATTTCTGAAAGAAACATGTTTTCTTAAAAATTAAACAAGATAAACTAATAACTCGTAATTTTTAATAATGAGTATGAACCACTCTTGCACTGCAATATCTCGCATACGATTGGACATCGACTTAATCAAGCTAGGTATTGATTCTTTCTGCAAGATGGGCAAAAACTTTGGCTTGGATTTTTCGTTTTAGCTCGTCCCGACAAGACTGTATAATGACTACTCTATAAACCAAAAACCGATTTCATCAGTGTATTCTCGGGCAACTATCGCAATCTTGCATAAAAGTAAAATCCTTTTTTAATAAAATTGGTGTAGGTCAAATTTTTTTGCTTAACTTAAATATCGGCGCATAAATTGTAGCAAGTTTGAGACCCAGCTCCGGCAAAGCATTTTAAGAAATTGTGGCATTTATTAATTCAAGACAATAGTCTAATACATGATTAGTGTCCATGTAACCACAATTACATTTAATATGAGAAAGTAGGTAGACCAGATACTAGGCCTCGTCAGTATCTACAGCGCCTCCATTCTTTTAATTAGCGGGTTCGGTAGTATATATTATGTAATTAATTTACATAAAGTACATAGTCAAACGCAGCTATGAGGTAATAACACACGCATAAGCCCTAATATATCGGCTATTGTACAAAAAAATGTACCGATGCGTCCTCTACTAGCAATAAATTAAAGGTCTGTTTGCACTGTGCAAATGGCTTATAGACATATCCTGTTCTCATCAGAGAACAGTACAGCACTACTGCTCCAGTGTCCAATTAAGATGATGCCGTGTAAAACGGAAACATGCTTGACAATAAGCTGGAATAAGTTTTGGAGCAGTGGCGGGTTTCTTAAACGCATTTTTATTTCTGCAGTCTCCACCTTGACTAAAATTCACTCACCGCATTTACCGTAGCTGTTGTTGCACTTCAACTGCGTTAAGTCAACGGTTTCTTAATATTGTTGACACAATAAAGCGTCATCTTGCTCGGATATAAATCGCTTTCTACCTGTTCGAACACCCTTTAAACTACCAAGCGTGTCTTTAAAGAACATCTCGCTGACTAAGCCCGTTTTCAATTAAAATAACTGCTTGGGCAACAATGATCGGAGTAGTATACATTTAACTAACACACTTATAACTTGATAAAACAAAACTATGTACAAATTAATGCAGAGACTATAGTTCTTTCAAAAGTTTGTTATACTTGTTTTAGCAACCATGTAAAACATGTTATCAACCATAAATATGTGCTAATTTTGTTATCGGTATCTGTATTTTATAAAAAATAAGCACTCTTGATAAATTTAAAAATAGCTTATTTTAACAATCTTTCAAACATCATAAGTTTTCTTTTTGATCTGACATTAATACCGGTACTAATAGTCAGAGATTAAATCTCGGATTCATGAATCCGAGATTCATTTTGCTAATCGTTGACTGGCTCTAATCTAATTCACGGATACCGAAATGGTGAATATAATTGCGATCGGCCAATGTAATTTGTTACCAAACGTCAAAATTAATATATAACACACTAATAAACAATCTTGGGTGGAGGATCATATTGACTGTTGCATAGTTTTCAATTAGAATGCATTGGTCGATAGCGACTCATGATATCCGTGAATTGACTTAGAGCCAATCAACAATTTGCAAAATGAATCTCGGATTCATGAATCTAGGACCAATCCAAGATTTAATCTCCAACTATTAGTATGGGCATTAGTCAAAAGTGTCAATTGATTCAATCTGTATGCACTTAGTTTGTCTAGATTTAATTTTTATGTAAGATTTTGAAGACCTTCTATGTCTCTATATAAATAATTTAACTCTGCTAATGCATAAAAGTGTCGAACTCGGCACTTTGCGTCTCCTGCATGATCGCAAAAATTGCTAGAACGTTATTAACACGTACATAATAACAAGTTGAAGATGAAGTTAGTATAGAAGTGTGGAACTACTTCTGAAAGAGATACAATATCGTCAATATAAAAAATCAAGGTTCAGTATAACTAATTTTCTTTTCTGCATTTTTTATTGTATCAAACCATAGCTTTCGTTTATTAATTTCATTGTAAATTTAGCAAATAGTCAAACTTAAATAAAACATAAACTATAAGATTAGATTTACCAGAACAAAAAAAATGATCGAGTTCAAATTTAGTAAGATCAAACTGTGCAAAAAGTCACAAATAGTTGCCAAGAGAAGTAAAAAGTTTAACATCATTATTGTTCATTGCCAACATCAAATATTTTTTGATGTTACATAACCAATACTAGCAAATAAACTGAAACCAGACATAACAACAAGCGATTGCTGACTTACTTAGTAACATATAAATTAAATCGGTCAGAAATACTTTGCCAGTGCCTCACAAAAGTGCAACATTCTACATAGAAAGACATGTCTAGATACGCAAAGAAATTGCTTAAAACGCGATTCTATAATCGCATCCTGTAGTTAACTCAATTCAAGAAAATTTGATAATAGAATTTTTGATTCGTCAGAAATGCATAATAAATATCGCTCGATGTTATGTATAACCATGATGGAATAAGTATTCATGATTTATTAAAAGCACCCCTCTTCTAAAATAAATATTCTATTTATTCCGTATCCTAAAATCCATGAATGTGTGCAAAACTTAAAAATCCATATTTCTTTCAAATTAAATAATCCCAAGTATTCACAATATTAAAAAACATGACTTCTCCATCTTTCAGTGTTTCCGTAATATAAAATTTGCAAACAAAAGGTATTCTAAAACCAACATCATTTATAAATAACCATAAAAATAGAATTATGTAAACGATTGTATGCCTAACTGAGTGGCAAACTAAATCACACTTCATTAACTATATAAATATAGAATTTCAATAGCATGCTTTTCACATTTGAAGTTACAAATGAATAAAAGAATTTAAATGTGTGTATGGCAATCAATTATGATAAATGTAAGAGAAAGTAACACAGCCCAAATATGATTTCTTGAAAAATTTGCATCGACAAACATTCGATTTTTATTATTTGATAATAGTTATTTTTTACAAAAATTCATAAAGCGTTTAGTATTAGACACACCTTTTAGAAATTGACAGAACAACATACCATTACAATTATGTATTGTAATCCTATGCATTAAGTTTAGAAAATTTTAGAAGTCATTCACCAAATAATAGTTGAAATTAGGTGCATCATTATTCTCAAAGCTTTTAATTATTATCATAATTATTGTGAATTTTTGATTATTAATCAATTCAATTATCTAACTTCTAAATTATTTCAGAAACAATCATCTTTTATTATATTCACATCTGCAGTACCGTATGGATAGCCACAGATTTTCATTTATTCTACGCACGACAGAGGAACAGTAACTCCTACTTTTCTTGATTTAAATGAATATAAAACCATGGCATTCCGTTAAAGACCAATTATTTATAGCATTTTCCCTCAACGTGAGAGTTTCTATGATAATTACAATTAACTCTAATACATTTTTTTATAGTCAACTGGTTGCGTTCTTGAAAATAATTCCAGTCACTCCCATGACATTTAATCTTGGTACTCATTACATTATATCACTCAGCAAAGCAATGAATATTTTATTGCCTATATAAGCTAATGAAAGTTAATGGCATAAAAAATATTGAAATGTTATTTTAAGCTAATGGCTCATTTCATACCAGCGGGAAAGCATTCTCATAATTTTATACTCGTAGGTGTTTATAAAATTTACCTACTGTTTGTAAACAAACATGAGTGGTGATTATATGTAACTACATATTTTATAAATATTTGCATTTGTATTAAGATAACAATAGTTTTTTTTCTAGAATTGAATGATCGCTAAAATGAAAATAATTATTCCATAAATGAATGAATTTGTTTCGCATTAAATTTCAAGCATGTAATGTAACAAACATTATTTATTATTATTATAATTAGTTCTTAATTTGATTATATGTATATTATATAATATATCCTCACCTTCAAAGAAAAATACGCTATAAAGTCAAGTTTTGGCCAAATTTAAAGTTGACTATGCTAAGTTATGTATGTCAGCACTGATATTTTTGTTTCTAAATTAATCCTTGAATTTTTTTTAACAAGGTTTTAGGACTTTTTTTCCATTCAAGTAGACAATATCTTTTTTAATAATTTCTAACATAATAATAAGCCTCCAATTTGTTTATTCTTATTAATAATTGTTAATTCATATAAATGCAAAAAATCAGTTGCCGCGGACTGTGCAGTAACACGTTATAAACAAGTTAAATAGAAAATCAAAGATGAGATCGGATGTAAAAGAGGATGACAGACAAGGGAAAACAACGTTCCCGGCACAGCGAGATTTGCAAGATAATTCAACAGCAATACTGGAAAAAAGGAATGAATTAATAAAAAAGATAGATAAAAAAGATAGATAAAAAAAAAGATGATAAGCGCAGGCAAGATAAGTTTGATAAAGAGTGGAAAGAAAATTGTGATAAGATATTTAAAGAACTAGAAAGTATAAAGCTAGAAAAAGCAGAGCTTAAAAATAAAGCGGCTGAAATAGACATAAATATTAATAAAATATCAGAAAACAATTGAAGAAAAACAAGAAATAATGAAAACAGTGGCCAAACTAAATGCAATAATCGATAAAAAGAAAGAGAAACATCGATCACGGCCATGAAAAATAAAGCTAAACTAAAAAACACAGAGATATATTGAACACGACCTCACTATTAAAGAAAAAGAAACCCAAAAGAAACTGACAAATATAAGAAGAGAAAAAATAAATAAAAGAAATAGAATAAAAATTGGTTATAAAATATTCAAATAAATAACGAGTGGAAACTATTTAACGAAAACACTCAAAAACTTGAAGCAAAAAACTAGACAGAGACAAATGCGGGTTTACGAAAATAAACATTATAAGCAAGGATAAAAACAAAATACCATCTAATGCAAAAATGTGCATATGGAACATAACAGGATTAAAAAATTAAAAAAGATTTTTGGAATTACTTAAAAAACACCATATAATCTGCTTGATCAAAACTTGAAAACGACTCAATCCAGAAAAGGAAGGCTACAATAAATAAGAAATTATGGAATATATACATAGTATATAATAAAGGATGTATGGATGATATTAAAAAAAAAAATATTGAAGAAAGCAAACAAGACACAGCCATTTTAATAGAAGGAGATTTTAATGCCAGAATTGGGGAATATAACACTATTAAGCCAGAAATAGATAACGATAATAACACAAGAAAATCAAAAAACAAAATTTTAAATAAAAAAAAACATTATAAAATGGATAGAGGAAGATGCTTGGAATCTGCTAAATGGTAATTAGTAAGAAGATAAAGAAGGCAAATGAACATATATTAACACCACAAGAGCATCTGTTATAGACTATGCGATGACTGACGCAGAAAGAAGAGCACTCATAAATAAATTTGAAATAAGTGAAAGAATAGAGTCCAACCTTCAACCTTTAGAAATTACAAGAAGAAGAAAACAAGAAAAAGTATAAAAAAGAAAAAAAAACAATAATGATATGGGATGATGTAAGTATCAAAAAATACAACAAGCTAAGAAAAAAATAATTTAGCAAGAGTAGTACGTGGAAAGACCTAAAAGACCAAATGGCCAATTCAATAGTAAAAAAAGAAATAATAAATACGGAACGGGAAGAAAATTGTCACAATCAAAATACAAAAACAGAAAATGAGACAATAACAAAAAAAAGTAAGAAGAGGTAAAGCAACAATTGAAACATTTATTTTGAAAAAAAAAATGAATATAAAAAGTTATGCAAAAAAAAATTAAAAAAAAATGAAAAAAGAACAAATAAAAAGTATAACAACAGAAAAAAACTTATGAAAATACTTAAAAAAAAATAAGAGATGTAACAAATAACATATCAGTCGAAACATGCAAAAATCATAATAACAATGGAAGAAAGTGAAATAGAAAATTAAAAAAAATGGGTACAGCAGCAGAGGACACAAACAAAATATTAGAGCAAGACTAAAAGCATACCGGATGAGTGGAGAATAGGACTAATACAAACAATTTTTAAAAATGGAGCTAAAAACAAACCATACAATTACTGACCCATAACCTTAATGAATACATCATATAAGATATACGCAAGAGTAATTAAAAATAGATTAAAAAAAGAACTGACAAAACAACAAATACTAGCAGATACACAAATGGGTTTTAGAGAAAAGCGAGGTGTAAGTGATACGATATATACGCTTAATTGGTGCGTGGAACATAATATGGAAAGCAAACAAGGCAAAGTGTATGCGCTATTTGTTGATTTAAAAGCAGCTTTTGATTCAATTAACAGAACAAACTTAATAAAAGTAATGAAAGATAAAAACATAGACAGAAGACTAATAGAAGCAATAGCAGACATATATAAAACAACAAACAATAAAGTATAAATTGATGGAAGAACCTCGTCAACTTTTAGAATAGAAAAAGGATTAAGGCAGAAGTGCCCTTTAAGCCCAATTTTATTTATTATATATGTTGCAGATCTAGAAGAGACACTTAGGAAGAGACAAGAATGAGGAATTGTGTTTGGGAGAAAAAAAATATGGAGTCTGAGGTAATGTCACAAGATTACAAAGACAAAACTTATTTGGAAAAAAGAAAACTAAAGCTAAACAGAGAAAAAACAAAAATCATGGTATTCCAAAAAAGACACAGAAGAAAACAAAAAAATTAATTTATTGGGATAATAAAAAAATTGAAATAGTTAAAAAAATCAAATATTTGGAATATAATTTTGACTATAGTACACCCACAAAATCCATATAGAAGCAATAACAAAAAAAGCTGAACTGGCTATGCGAGAACTTTGAAGCATTAGCAAAAGAAAACTGAGAGGACATTACCAAGCTAAAATAATACTTTTTGACGCCGTGGACTTATAAAGCTAAAATATGGTGTTGGAAATAAAGAAACCCAGTAGAAAAACTGCACTATAAATTTATTAGATGAAAAAACGCCTGAATACATTGTTAAGCAAGAAAGACAGAGAGACAAAATGGCAACAACTGCAATTAAAAAAGCTGTGCGATACAAAGAAAAAACAACATAAAGAAATAAATATACCAATACAAATAGAACAAGAACAAAAAAGAACACAAACAGAAAGCAACAAAAATAGATGAACAAATGAACAAAAAATGTGCCTAGAAAGTCTGGG
Organism: Tachinus rufipes; assembly: GCA_963932245.1. Taxonomy (NCBI): domain Eukaryota; kingdom Metazoa; phylum Arthropoda; class Insecta; order Coleoptera; family Staphylinidae; genus Tachinus; species Tachinus rufipes. The sequence goes on from OZ010746.1 coordinate 61,696,951, forward strand.
AATATCTGAAAAGAGGTGGAAGCATAAGAAGTAAAGATCAAAGTATTTTACTAGAAATTACAACAGATGCAATGAATGAGCAGAATGGACAAAAAATTCTGCAAAAGATAAAATAAACATCGCAAGATTTAGGTGGAGAAACAAAGAATGGGGGAAAAAGTTATAAATTAATGTGGAGCGCCGAATATGCAGGTTTTGCGGAGAAGCAGAGGACACAATAGAACATTGGGTTCGGAAATGTGGTCGAATAGCAGAAGCAGTTATACAAGGTTAGAGTACTCAATGAAAATGGAAAAGGACAATATATAATTAAAAAGATATTAAGTGAAATAAATAGGTAATGGTATAAATGGGAAGAAAAAATAATTGTTTAATTTTGAGCGGCATATAACACGGTATATTTGTTATGTAGGTAGAAATATATAGAAAAAAAATGTTTATTATTAACTGATATGTACAAACATGTAGAAGTATTGCAGTAATTATTCCAATAAAAGATTTATATAATATATAATACTTCAATTTAGCAACAAAATCACATTTAGTAAAATTTATTAGATAATTATCATAAAATTGTAGTTACATTAATAAGTTTTGAAACATTATTTGTAATGAATGATATGTTGCTTAGAAAATAATAATCTTCTTCATGATTTCGTTTTTGCCCTAAACAATTGGAAGAGTCAGCTTCCAACAAATTTATAAGTTTTCTAAATAAAAAGCTAGGTGAGAACAAATATGTATATTTAAGTTTTCTTAGATATGACAGCAGCGTTTGTAACTTTAAACATTAATTTTATTATTGCTTGAGCAAGTTAATTTTCGTGGCAACTTTTTAAAATTACTAACTTCATGCATAACAGAAAAAAAGATAAAAGTTAAATGTAGTAGAAGGTAATTTTTATAAATAAAACTCTATACATTATGGTCCTTTAATTAGTTTTATTTATTAACTTGCTAAAAGTTTTTATTAACTTTAAAAATGTCAAAACAATTCTATTTGCAAATTCTGTCAAACTTTTGGATTTAATATTAAAATTATTATTAGAAATTAAAACCCTTTTAAATATATACCAATAGTATACTTCCATATTCAATTTAATGTAACTTTGTGGGGCAATACATCAGTCCCAAAAAAAGTATTTATTATTAAAAAAAACAAAATTAAGAACTATTTATAATCTAGAGCAGTGATTCTTAACCTCGAGTTGCAACTCAAGTTTAGACTGCGGAAAAGTTTAATTTTCCAACGCATATTTGATAATATAATTTTAATCAATAAGTATATCACTTCACTAGTATTGTCTTATCACTACTATTTATTGACAGTTCAGAGATATTTCTCTTAAAACAGAAATTGAAATATTTTTACAGATAAAATACAAAAATGTGCTGATCACTTAAATGATAATAAATGAAATACAAAATTGGCATACTTGAGTAATATTTTCTTCCACTTAAATCAGTTGATAACAGAAATGCAAGGTCAAAACCGTACTGTAGTAAACATTTAAAAAAAAAAGTACGAGACATCAAGTTTCAATGTTGAACTTGTTTTTAGAAGATCTTAATGATAATAGTATTCTCGTGAGAACCATGCCTATTTTTTAGAATATTTGAAAAATGTCCATATCGAAAAATATTGTTGGTTTAAAAACTCATTTGAAGTAGATGTAATGAGTGTTAAAAATCAGATGGGTTACAAGAATCTGGAATGCGGAAGAGCCTACAAGGCCTTCTCGACGACTGTTTTTGACAACCCGTAAATAGAATTTGGCATTCTTGACAGTTTACAACCAAATAAATATTGTTTCTTTTTTGCTGGATTTTGCTATTTTTAGGACTTTATAAAAAAAATCAACTTTTAAAAGTTTATGGCCAGATTTTGATGCTTTCTGACAACTATTTAAAATTTTCAATTGTTATAAATGTTTAATTATAAAAATATTTGAATACTTTATAACCGGATTTTACTATTTTTTACTTTTTATAAAAAGAATTTTAGGTTTTTAACAATTTATAACCAAAATTTGATGCTTTATTACAATGTTTATTACTTTGTTTAGATTTTTGACATTCTATAAATAAAATTTTGCACCTTTTAGTTTGAGTTTGCTCTTTTTGGAATTTTATTCGCAGATTTTTGAACTTTTTGGCAATATTTTGATCTTTCATAGCAAGATTTTTTTTAGTTTTATAATTAAAATTTCAACTGCTTTTGGCCAAAATTTGTTTTTTTTTGCACTATTGTAATATTTTATAACTAAATAATGCTATTTTTGACTGAATTTTGAACTTGTTAACAGTTTTGCTATTTCTAACTATATTTTATGGTCGGATTTTGCTAGTTTTAGGACTTCATATTTTTTTACATTTTTCAACAGGTTGATCAAATTATAGTGCTTTATAAGATTTGATGCTTTATGAGAAGCATTCCATAAATCAAATTTTGCACTTTTCAAGATTTTGTAACCAAATTTTGGTGTTAATTTTAGATTTTAAACAGTTTTATAGCCAGATATTTGTACATTTAAACAATATCACAATATTTTATGACCGGATTTTTGCTATTTTTAACATTTTTTATTTTTTTGCACTTTTCAACCAAATTTTACTATTCTTGACGTTCTATAAATAACATTTTAAAATTCTTCTTGTTTTTCGATGAAGCCCAAACATTCTACGTACGCTCACAAAATATTGGGCAGAACTGATTAAAAAGCCCAATTGCCATTCCAAACTACTTATTTGTGTAAAACAGGATTTTTCTATTTTGCTATTATAATAAATTAGTACATACAAAAACTGGATTCTCAGTATAGCTTGAGGTGTACATTTTCTATCAATTTAACACTTCGTATAAGTCTTCTTTGATCAAAAATACAACACCAGGGTAGTCACTAATTAATGATATGTGATGCTGATAATAATTTTATTAAAATATTAAATTAAAAAATTATTTCAATACTAAAACATAACTGTTATTTTTAATTAACAACCGCTGATTTAGAGCATAGAAGTTCATGCAGATAAGAAAATACTTTCTTTGATTTACTTTTATAAAATTTATATAATTTTTATCAAAAAAAAAAAAATTATAATTTTTGTAATGTAATATTATGTAATATAATTTTACTATTTATATTTTTATTTGTATAATATTATTAGTATTATACTTATTAATATTATTTTGCAATTTAATGCATTGGCATGCTGAATAAATATATATTACAAGATTATGTAAATAAAGAATTTATCTATCTATGCAAAAATTCTGCATTTAGGTAAGTAAAAATTAATAAAACCCTTTCAAAAAACAAGCTGTAAGACTTCTGGGGCTATGTAAAATAGCTGTAAAAGGCACAATAAAAAAAATTAAAAAATCATCTACTATGTATTACAGTTGGGTGCATCTCAAAGTATTATTGTTCTAACGTTTTCCAAGAATATAGCTGTCTACGTTACTTAAAAGGCAAGATCATGCAATGTAAAGCCCGTAGACTTCTCCTTTGGAATTTTGTAAAGCAAACATTGTCGTAATATCGCAGAAATACAAAAGTGTAACAAAACAATTTATTTGTGATAAATAAAGTTATCATCAAAAAGAACTTAAGACAAATTTTGTTTTTTAAATATAATTTGTTTTTACTGCATTATAGAAATATATTGTTTGATTTATTCAGCTTTTTACTGCTATTTTTTATATCATATAAATATTAATACAAAAATTATTACCATAAATTTACATGTAGTTTCTTATTATTCTTTATTTTCGCTAAAATATACTACCTTATTTTAGTTTAAGCAGATGAAGTTGTGTACAGCATATTTTTTTGACATGATATGCTTAGACTATGCTATGCTAGTAAGTTTTGTGCACACTATTTAAGACGCAGCTTTTGTTTCTAGAAATAGATATAAATCTACGTGATTGATTCTTAGAAGAAGTATACATATGTCGTGCTTCAAAAACGAATTTCATTTCCGCATTATAACCTTCGGGCACTATAATATTGACAATGTGTGTTCTCTATTATTTTTGTAATTGAAACAAATAAATTAATAATAATAGCGTTATTATTTTTTATAATTAAATACTTAATACCATAATGATAATATTTAGATTTTATTAATTTTTAATTAAGTTGATAACAGATTTTTTAACCAGGTTAAATAAATAAATTTAACTAGAATTAGAACAAAGTAAATATACGCCATTATCATTAAAGATTAACACTAATATTTTATCATTTACATATTTTTATATTGGTTGCATAAATTATAAAATTAAATATTACCTCTATTTATCTTGGTATATTGTTCCAAATTGTTTAATCACCTGTAACAAAAATAAAAACATTAAAATTTAAACAATCAATAAAAGTATGGTTAAAATTTATAGTTACTTATATGCAAAGTAAAATTCAAACATTTTAGAAGAATAATAGTTCTCATAAACCGTAAGTAGAAAAAGATTTTATTAAAAAGCAGCATATGTCGCATTGCTTTAATCGGTCATAAATTTTATCAACAAACTACAGAACAGGTTGAGAATGGGAAAGTTTACATCGGAATGGCCCCTGGTCAAAGGAAACCTTGAACTTATAGGCAGTCGTATAGAAGGCAGTATAATATAATATTATGCTCTCCAGTTACAGGTGTGTTAAATCACCGGAGGTGTTATACCAAAAACTGGCTCTATATAAACAAAAATAAAGCAATCTACTAAAATCTTTCACATTCAAATTATTCATACAAAATTGTTTTTTTTTTCGCGTGCTCTTTAATGGATACTAACTGTAATACAGGTTTAACCTATATTTTACATAATACTACTGAATTAATTCAATAAATTCAAGAGTCTAGTTAAAACAACTTTCAATTAGTTCTAATTAAACAACAAAGGGCAGTCCAAGCCACGCCCGGCCGTTCTCTTTATTCTGCAATGCATTTTTTATTTACTGCAAATCGGAGAAATATTATTACCGGTCGCGGTCAGTAATTTAATCGCTGTGTGAATAGCACCTGCAAAAGTGTTTACCCCATACTATGGAAACCAGACCTCATAATGTTTATAGGTTTCGTTCAGATTTATTTCGATACTCATTTCCTTTCTTTATGCAAACGAAATAATGGTCTCACTCGGCTGCGGATCGTTATAAATTATTGCATAAACGCATTTCGCGTTTAGTAAAAACCAATGATGAATTTACCAACTATAAAACGCTATCCCGGAGTGCTGTTGCGAAATAATAAAAACAGACACCGAGTGCGGTGTAATTTATGAAAGTAACTCATTTAATTATAGATTGGTATATAGTCGTTGCGTTCTTTTGTTCGGGAAATATGCTAATGCGAAAATTTGCGTTTAATAGCATAACATATAAATCATCATGTCCTGCAATTTTATATTATCTTTTTTAGTTTGAGAATCTTATTTCTTGTTATAAAGTAAAATCGTATTAGAGACCTTGATTAAAATATTGTTTTTTTTACTGCTGAAGCATGTACAAGATTACACCAATTTCCAAAAATCTTAATAAATATAGAGAAGAAAAAGTACCAACTGTTTCTACACTTGTGAAACTTGTAGAAATAGTTACATTTATTGATTAAATTATTTAAGCTTCAATTTTTAATTAAAAATTTGCCCACCACTACAAAAAATATTAATTGCATTGCATCAAAAGCTGCATATTTACTTTCCTTAAAAGAGCAACAAATGAAAAAGTGTGTAGCAGTGATAGAGTATAAAAAAGCGGCAAATGTGCTTAAAAAAAACATACTACTTTGCACCTACAACTTATTCAATTGTTATGGACCCAAATCTACTAAATATATTTTCTATTCGAGTGTGCATCCTTGACTCTCCATACATTTGTGTGAGGAAATAGAGTGTTTCGCTCAAAAATCATTTCACTACGTTATTATTAATAATATATTATTTTTACATTGTTATTGTTATCGCTGATCAAGCCAAATTGTTTAAAATGCAATAAGTGGAAATAGTCGTTGCATTACGGATTCTAATTGAAAACCTATTAGTTGCAATCCATGTTGGGTTTTCCAATAAGAAGTCCCATTTTAATTATAAAAAAAACATTTATTTATTCTTCAATAGTATAATTTTTTTTAATTTAAACTCAACGTACAAAATCTGTGAAAACTTAAAGAAAATGATATCAAGTAAATACCCATAGACTCAAGGGTCATTCTTTTGGAGTTTTTTAAGACATTTTTACACAACTGAGGCTCTATCTGGCAAATAATAGCTCGAATATTGTCTTTGGGGACTGGAATAGTTTGCGGGGCATTAACTTAGACCCTCTTCTTCACGTAGCTCAAAAAAAAATCTAGCAAAGTTGAATGAGGGCTCAATTTATGTCAAAGTTTCGCAAAATAAAGCGACCAAAAAATTTCTCGTGCAGCACTGTAATTGTTTCACGGCTTGTGCTTGTGCTTGCGCCATCCTGCTGGAAACAAAAATTGTCCAATGCCCAAATTGCCCAATATAGGCCAAAAAAAAAACATTTTGCGGTAGCAATTCGCATTGACTGTAATTTCAGCACCAATCCGCCAATTCAAAATCCTCACCAAACAGTAACTCGTTAATTTTTTACAGATTCAAAATTAGAAAAAGCATCATGAGTGTTGCTGAATTTGGTCTGAGTCAACAAACTTTCTAAACCATTGCCATTGGATAGTAAAACACTGTTCATTCTGCAATCTACCGTGTGAAACATTAAACTAATTGTTAAACCTGGTAAAAAATAGCGTGGCGTGTCCAATATTGCATCAGTAACATTAACAAAACAGTTAAAAAGCGTAGCTTGAAAAACAAAGCCTCCTCCAAGCTGTGCACTTACTTTTCAAACAAAATATTTTTCAAACTTCCAATAAAGACAAAGTAATAAATCGCCAAATAAACCAAAAATACAAACTCAGCAACTTACCAACAAGGCCACAAAGACATCAAATACAAATCCACCAAAACCTAGCTATACTATCAAAAAGCGAAAACCGACTTTAAATCCCCCCTTTTATGAGAAACATCGTGATATAAACCGCAAAAAAAATGCGTAGAAACTCTGGCAAAGTAACAACAAATACATTTTTAAAGTCTTTCCCTTATTAAAGTATAACATTTTTTTCTAAAGCAATGTCTCCTTTATACTGCCAATTAAAAACTCAATCTATTCCATACAACACGTCGTGGAAAAGAATAACCATTGTTTACGTGAATATCTACAACATTACTAAAGACAGGAATAAGTCCGGTTTAAACATAATACAAATTTAAACTGTAAACATTTTTTTTAGTTCTCAACACTACAATCACGTATCATTAGCAGATTCTATTTAACAAAACAAAAAGCAGTAAAAATGCCTTCAAGACAAAAAAAAATTCTTCATCTGCAGATCGGCTACACCGTTTTTTTTACAGGGTGTAAATTTTTTTTTTAAATTTTTTGATAATATCTCAGGAATGGAAAAAAAAGTAGCAACATGATCACAAAACCTTTATTTTACAAAACTAAGCAATAACATAAAAAACAAGAAAAATCACAAAAATTGTTGACAATGACCTCCTCCTACGGTAATGCAAGCTTCCAACCTAAGTCTTAGTGACTGACGTACCCGTTCAAAAATGCCCGAAGTGTTTAGTATCGTATTGTAGGATGCGATTTCTTAGTTCTTTATCAGTATTAACTGATGTAGTGTAAACTAAACTTTTTAAGTGACCCCACAAAAAAAATCCAAAACATTTAGATCTGGAGACCGAGGAGACCAAGCCTGTGAGCCTCCTCGACCTATCCAACGGTTCCTTTACTGTTCATTTAAGAATTGACGCGCAACTAAACTAAAATGTGCAAGAGCACCATCGTGCATAAACCACATTTCGTTTCTTAATTAAAGCGGAACGTCCTCTGAAAGTCCTGGCAGCTCTTCTTCAAAAAAATTACGATATGATTCACCATTTAGCCTAAACGGCAAACAATACGGACCTATTAAATGGTCTCCTACAACACCTGCCCAAACATTAATGGAAAATGTTTGCTGATAATGGCCTTCCATTATGACATGTGGATTTTCGTCGGCCCATACATGATTAATATGGAAGTTCATAATCGCATCGCAAGAAAAATTTGCTTCGTCCGTAAATAAAACTTGTTTAAAAAATCAAGGATTTTGCGCAACTCTTTCTTGAAACCATTGACACATATCCAATCTTTGCGAAAAATCCGCTGGTAAAAAGGCTTGTACTCGCTGTATGTGATAAGGATATAACATCTTTTATTATCCTCCACACTGTAACGTGACTAAGGTTTAGGTTTAAAGCTATTCTTCTAGTGCTAGTTGATGGATCGTCTTCGATTTCTTGAAGAACATCTTCAATTTGCGTAGGTAGCAAGAGAGGTCTCCCATTTTCTGCAGCTCTTTTATGTACACTTCCAGTTTGATGTAGGCGTTCGTGAATACGAATTAATGTTCTTTCAGTTAGTACCTGTCGGTTTGGAAACCTTTCTTGATAAATTCAACAAGCCTTTTCTGCATTTCCATCGGCAACGCCATAAACAAAATGCATATCGCACATCTTGGTATCACTGTAATTATTCATTTTACTATCACCACGCAGGCAAAATAAGCAAATTAATTGGGTAATAAAGATAATAAGTTCCCGCAATATTGACTCCTTTTGAAAAAAGGTTATTTAACAACTAAACGACAATTGTCAATAACTCAAATGCATGAATGCTGACGACTAGATCAAAAACAAATGTTTTTATCAACAACAAAACATGTTGCTACTTATTTTCATGTTTTCCATCATAAAATGCCGTATTTCTCTAAAACGGTTTACGTTAGAGCTTTTGACTAGGAGTACCTTTTTTGTGTAGAAAATATTGGTGGTTCACAATGTGCTTTCAGAATGCCAATTTCCCAAGTGTCATTAAAATTAAAAAATTGTCCCCCTAAAAATGTTTTGCTTATCAATTTTTATTGTTAAAAATTACCGATATTCCATATTCCAAACAAATAACATAACCGGAAAATTTTTCAAACGCTTTAAAACGTTAGAAAAGGTTCTTTTTAGGTTGTTTGGTTGTTGTACTTACAAAATAAAATATATAACTATCGTTTTTTTTATTTTTTAATTACCCTCTCTAACTAGCTGGAAACGCCCTTGCTTCAAAAAATTCTTGGTAGAAAAAAATCCGATTTAAGTGCACGTAGGGTTCCAGCATCTCATCAACATATTGCCGAGCTGTCAAATATTTTCAAATAAAACTAGTATAATGCAGCGGTTCTTAACCTTTTTGGCTGGCAAACCAAAGTACATATGTTAATGCCAGCAACCCTTAATTATCATCAGCATCACAGCATTATTAACTACTTTTTTGAACATCAAAATATTGTTATTGTAAAGCACAAAAATTCGGCCAAAAACTGTTAAAAATTGTATATAATTACAAAATCCTACCAAAAAAATTCAAAACATTGTTAGAAGTAGCAAAACTTAGTCAAAAAACTAGTAAAGAGCTCAAAATTTTATTTATAAAATGTCAAAAATAACAAAATCGGTTATAAAACAATAAAACTATGTCAAAAATAACAAAAACCCGGCCAAAAACAGTTAAAAAGCAAAATTCTATTTATAAAAAAATCTAAAAATGGTTTTGAAACATCAAAATAATATCAAAAAACCCCAAAGTTCCGTGACAAAACATTTAAAAATCTAAAAAAACTATTAAATCTTAAAAATAGCTATAAAATTATCAAAATATTGAAAACAGCTACTTTGGCGTCATTTCTATTTCCACATATAATTTGATAATCAATTTATTTTTTACCAGTACATTCAGAAAGAATTAAACTTTATTTTGTCAGAGGTGTTTCAGTCAAATAATAATTGGAAATAGCCAAAAAATGTATCAAAAAATTTAAATAAATGCGTTTTTAGGTACTTTTAAATGCATTTTAATGCTATTTGCAAATATAATTTGACTAAAACACTCAAAATATAGTTTAATCTTTTCTGAATGTATTGGTAAAAAAATAAATTAATTATCAAATTATATGTGAAAATGGGAATGACGACAAAGTAGCTGTATTCGCTACAATACTAGAAACCAAAGTAGCGGTCTGTATGCTGCCTCTATCGAATTCTCTCAATTAGTAAGAATTTCCACTAGGCATAATCGCAACTTCTAAATACTTTAAACTAAAAAACAAAATCAAACACAAATTTATAAAAATCGATGGAAAAACACGAGATAACAATATTCAAGACAACTTAACAAACTAACAAACTAACTCAAATTTTTAGTTAGTTCTTGCCAAATTTAGTTAATTTTTTTTACTTCTTCTTAGTGTTGCACTTTCTCTATCACAAAGTATAAATCATCACTCACCGAATAAAACTGTTATGTTTCGTAGGATACCATACTGACTAACCATTTACATATGGTACAAGATTATTTAAAACCTATGCTTATCAAACGACCAAAAAACCTAAAAGTGGTTGCTAAACAGTACTTGTGGCGGTTTTTAACCAATATCTGAATAGCTGTCAGCTCTACTATCACTTCGCTTACTTAATTTTTGTTTCGACCTAAACCCGATACTAGTAGGTAAATCCGCAACAACGTCAGCTCCCTTTTGGAACCAGCATATCATCAATACTCCATTCATGTGTGGTTAGTACGTCACATTGTACAAAAACTACACCAATTCGGTTAATAGTAAACTGGTCACTTCAAAAACTTATATTCTACTTCCTAAAAGAACAAGACAAGTGTCATGAACAGCATACGTCCCAAAAGAAAAGATTACTACTTCCAACAAATAAGAAAATTAAGAATATTTCTGAACAATAGGTGGATAAATTATGTTTAATTCCAACATATTTTCAAGACATCAAATCACTATAAAACGCTTATATTTTCAATGCAAAAACACATTAAACCTATACTATTAAATAAACTTGAAAACGTGTCAATCTGTTAAGCACAATACTACAATAAAAATGATCCACTAAACTCTAATATGAATATTATGAAATCATGTTAGCACTAGATTTAGATCTATCTATTGGGTGTATTAAGAAACTCACTTATTATTAATTAATTTTATTACAGAAATTATAATATTTTACTGCCATTTTATGCACATAATAGAATAGATTTTAAGATTATATTTATAGCTAATAATTATTCAAAAATTTAAACCTAAATTAATCATATAAATTTCCAAACAGGTATTTTTCAATTGGCCGTTGATAAATAATTTTATATCCTCAAGGCAAGTATAAATGCTTTTTTATATCGCTGTATCTCATCACAGACAATTAATACGACCTATTAACCCCATATAAAGATGTTTACTTACAAGACGACTTTCATTCATAAATGTTATATTAAGATGAGGTACCTAAACCACTACATAACCTGTTGGCATTCCATATAAGGTTGATAAACACTTTGCTATTTATTCCTTTTATGACTAAATAGCAATAATTCCTAGTCATGATAGACTGCAAAACATTCACACTACATTACCTAATAATATTTTTTTAATTGCATTGAATTTAGCATTTTTATTATTGCTATGATTCATATTATAAGTGTTGTAATGGTATGCTAATTAATTATCGAAGCAATTAATAAAAGTTCAAGCGTGAAATAATGTTGCAATGTTAATATATTTGTTTATTTAATTTAATGGTGATTGTAGTATTATTTGCATTTGGTATTAATATTCATACTTGTGTGGTTTAGTTTCATTTTTATATCCGATACAAGAATATTTTATATCACATTTTTGTCGCTATGTAATAATAAATATTGCTAAATTATGTTGTATGTATAGTTAGTTGTGCTAAAACTGAATTCTACCTTTGTAGTTCTTGACTGGACTAAGGGCTGGTATTTCAATCTTAGCTTAAACCTATGTTTTAATTGATTTAAATGATCAATAACTTAATATAGTAATAATATTAGATATAATAATAAATATAACAATATTAAAACTTTGCTACCAAATATGTCCAACGTATAACCCACCCACATTTTTAAAATACCTGTCTATTTATATGACATTTGTTTCAAGTGTGTTAAGTTATTCGAATAGAAATGAGCTCCATATAAATTCAAGGTAGCGTTTTTTATAGCACTCATTAAAGTTTTTTAAAGTTCTTAAATTATTGTCATATTACATATAGATAAAAGAAACGTTAATTAACTAATATTGAACAAATATGGAAACTACTGTTGAGTAGCATCATTGTCCTCTTATCAATGTATCAGTATTATAAAATGTGATTTTAAAGCCGCAATATTTTTTACTAATAGATTATATATGTTAAAAAATGTTTATTTAATTTAAAATCAGAAAATATTGAATTAATTAATTTAAATTTTGACTTAAAGTATGTCTGGAATTAAATTGTTTATAATTAACGTAATAGTTTGTAATTTATAGGCGTTGAACTCATACTTGATTCGTCATCATTTTTCATTCCTGGAATACACATACCAAAGAAATGCATTATATTTACTATTCATTTGATTTCACTAGTATTTTTGTTGCTTTTAAAACTTTCTATTTTTTTCAATTTGATATTGTTTTTTCTTATATGCCATTTTGGTCTAAAAAAATAATGAAAATTAAAATATTATTTTCAAAAACTCAACCTGTAACCAATAGTTCACAACTATTGTAGAATCATAGACATACTTATAAAGGCTATAAACTCAAAATGTTGTATATTAATAACGTTCCACCGTTAATACATACACGATAGTCTCGACTAATGCTAATTGTTCTGACGATAAAGTATTATAGGCTTATAATCTTTGTGGTCGGTAGAAGTATTAATTCTTTATTCAAGAACAATTACTTAGGTATTTATTTTATTTATGTTAAACTTCTATTCTCACTAGAATATGAAAGACTATAAGTGGTCGAAACATCAACTATCAATTTCTCAAGCATTATTGCAATGTCCTTAAAACCGGTAGCAAAAGTAACTTATTTAGTGTTTTTTTGTCAACAGAAGCCAAAGATTATTTTTCGGTTATATATGTCCAAATATCTACTGTTCCAATAATTTTAAATTATTTTCTTTAAAACACCTTTACTTTGTGGTTTATGTTCAAATATATTGACACCGTCCTAGAAAACACTTTTTCTAAACTAAATTTTTTTAACTGGTGTAACTGGTTGTCGAAAGTTGCCAAACAAGTCAAAATATTTGCTTTATTAACAAAATTCTATAGAATTGTTTGTTGCAGCAGTAGCCCCCAAAAGTGGAGATTGCTGCAAGCAGTGGTGTTTATGGTCATCTGTTAAATCAACTATAAACGTTTTACGCAACAATATTTGTTAACCCTTCACACAAATTAAATAAACAGTTTGAATACCCAATTCATAAACATTTAAAGTTTGTTTTCTTTTCACTGTTTTCGCAACCACAAATTTCAATTACTATGAAAATTAAACCTATTTGACACGAGTATTTCTTCAACTTACATAAGGCTTGGTTCACAGAAGTGTGAGTTTCAATAATCAATGCTTATTGTGAGTCCAATCTTATCTGAAATATGTACCGCCAAAAATAGAGTGTTTAAAGATTTATATGATTATTGTTTTTGTTGTTAACTAGACAAGATGTAATTCTTTGTAAAAAAAAATTAGTTTATCTTTCAATAAAGTATATTAAAGTGTTCAATTAGACTAGTTTAATTATAACAGGTTATGAGCACAAGTCGTGGTCGCACTTTAAGATTGAAAAAATATAAAAAAGATACAATAAAGAACGCAAGACATCATTTGCTGAAATCGAAACGTCACTTGCTAAAAACCAAAAATATTATTTATTAATATAAAAGCGAATAAGAAAACGTAGAAAGTAGCTAAAGTTGCTAAATTTAACTAACAACATTTTCATCAATAAAAGTTTTAAATAAAGTGTGCACTGAGAGCAAAAAGTGTAATGCGAAAAATGCTGCACACATTAAAAGTGGAACACACCAGATCTATCAACTTCAGATATAGAAATATTGCAAATTTCATTAATTAAAAACTGTAAAACTTTTAAAAATATTTTAAGCAAAAAATAATAATCTGGAGACACAGTTAGTGACAGTGATGATAAAAGTTTTAAGTAATTACCATCTAAATATTAGCCATTTCAACAAGCATGTATATCAGCAAAAGAAACTAAACAGAAGCTGCTAAACTTAACTGAAAAACTCGTTGACAAAGAGGGTAATTTAAACAGTAATACTTTAACAAAAACTGCATTGATTACAACAAACTCAAGCTTTCAAAGAAAAAAGACATTTAAGTTTCAAGGTAAAGTACTATATTTGTAGTAAAAACAATACATGTCAAAGAACTAAAAAAAAGTATAAACAAGAGAACTGAAAATACTGCAGACAACTGAAAAAGAAGTGGTAATGCATTTAACACTGAAGTTAATAGTAGTGTTCAAGCTCCAGTTGCAAATAAAGAGACAGATTGGTTGATAAACAGTGGTGCCACTCATCACACGTCCAGTAAGAAAATAGTACTATGAAAGAAATTAGAAATTTAAAGATAAAAAATGAATTGATAGAGAAATGCACAATGTACGTACGTACCTGGTTTACAAAACTGAGACATGTAAATGGAAAAAGATGAAAAAGCCAAAACTTCTAAAAACAAGATTTTAAATGAGAATCCCTGTAAGTGCTATGCGTTAAAGCTGGAAAGAGCTAAACATAGGTAGGCTGTAAGTGCCGGCGCCATGTTGTACGTTCCGTGTAGTCGAGTGCAAAACTCAGCGTAAAAGTGAAGTTTAGTGTTGTTATTTTAGCTTGCGTGCTGTGTGATTACGCGGTTTCTATAAAACACAGATAAAAAATTACCTTCCTGTCAGTAAAGTACGCAAAGTTAGTTTGTTGAATATTCGTCGTCAGAATAAGAAGAAAAGATATGCGTACTTTACAAACTTATCGTTATGTGTATGTAGCATAAAGGCATCGGAGACCGTGAAGGAAATAAAATACCCACATGCTTTTTCAAATTTGCAGCTACTCCGAGATACTTTACTCGCAATAGACTGTTGATGTGGTGTGATAATAGCGTATTTCAAAATACAAATAGAATGCTCCTAATGACTATTATCTATCTTGTTTGTAAAGCATTTTACCGTTCGATTGAGGTCAAATATCTTGTACGTGAGCATAGTTATATGGACTGTGAATTTCGGAGTGATCAAGAATCTATAGTAAAAAAGTTGTCTCTACTGCACGAGTTAGACGGTAAACTTCATAGTAGCATGCATTCATGTTTTTCACATGAAATCACATGTCATAAAAACTGCTACAAACTTAGGCCTTAAAGTGAGTGGTTCTCCTATGTGGACAAAAACAAAGATTCAATTTGTGTAAAAAATTATCGCCAAAAATAGTAAAAAACTACTGGAAATGTTAGACTATAAACAATACTGAATTCAGACGGTTCTACTAATGCCTTCTTCACGTGGCCATCAGAAATTAAAATAAAGCTCTAGATAAAGCAAATCCCCCTAATATAGAAAATGCAGTTTCCATGAAGTAGTAAATGCAGTTCCACCTGGAAAAAAAAATGCAGCACCACCTGCCAAGAAAATGAGTAAAAGAAAACTTTGCGTCCGCAAGTAAAAATGTAAATGTTTGTTTCCATTACAATAGAAAGGCTTACTTGTATTTTTTTTTTCAAGTACTGAGCCTTTCTCATCAATCTTCAGATATGCACTTTTAAAATCATTTCTTTATATTTTAGGTATCAAAACAATGATTATATTGTTTCGTACTGTACCTACTTTTCCCTAAAAATGTGTTAAGCTTTATATATTTTTCAGCCATTTGAAACATGTATTATGAAATTTCATCCTTTTATAAAACCCCTCGTTTTCATTATAGCTAAAGAATACAAAAATTAAGTAAGGTAATATCGTGCAGAACGTTAAAATACTCTTTCATTTTTTTTTTGCTAAATTAATAAACAAAAATTGCGCTTAAAATAATGCTTTATTCAATTTCTGAACATTTTAGTTTTTGGCACTATAAAATGTTAATTCGTGTGAAAAGTATAAAAATGACATAAAAACTTTAGTAATAATAATCTTACAACTTTGAAAAAAATTGTTTTAAGAAAGTTAACAAATAATTTAAAAATAACAAAGTTAAATGATATTTTGTAAACGCTGTTTGTAAGCTAAAATAATCACCAATAAACAAAAAAGTAACAAAATCTGGTAAACTAATCTCAAATGACGTATGTGGACAAATAATTCATCTATGTGTGTTGTTTAAACCGGCGATAATAAGGATACAGAAAGGTCGTTTTTAAAATACAATGGTAATCATTGTAGAAAGGGCGCGTGCAATGTTGTACACAGAAGACTCACCAACGTCTTTATAAACGTAAGTTATCAACACATATTAAACAGAAATACTACAAGCCAACACAAAAATCCAACACTTCAAGATCATGTCAAGGTTTATTGATCAGAGAAGCAACATATTCCAGACAGTCTACATAAAAAATGGATAAGAAAAGTGAAAAATCTATCAGAAGGTAAATATTAAAAAAAATACAAAAAGTAAATGACGCAGCACTCAATACAAATAGACAGAATGTTATAAAAAACCAAAGATATAATCTAAGACAACGCGTAAATTCTCCATTATTCTTGCAATAGTATCAGCTGAAATTCGAAAAACTTAACCTAACTAAAATAAGTTTCAAACACCTACAGTTTGTCAAGAACAGTTTGACCAGTATAATAAGCAACTTTGATTATGTTAGCTGTGGTTAAATTCATGCCTTTGCCCGTTTTAGAATCCTTCAATCCAAGAACAGCATCGCCCATAGAATGTGTAAAATGTAAACGCAAATAAAAAATGCGAAAACGGTCAAAGCTATGAATGCAACCACAGTCAACATAACTTACAAAGCTCAATTATGTGCCAAAAGTTGATATAAAAAAACCTTCTGACCAACAGCAAAGTATGATACTACTAGAACACTTCTAGCAATTATTGCCTAGAACAAAACTGTTTTCCTTCATGGAAAAAAAATAATTTATTTGAAACTTCCTCTCGAGTCAAATGTGCCTCCAGACAAGGTTTATCGCTTAAACAAAGTACTATTTAGATTAAAGCAAGCTCTTAAAGTAAAGAATAAACTGTTTAATAACTCTATAACAAGTTTTGGTTTTGTGCATACTTCAGACAAATGCCAGTGTTAAAAGCATAAAAAATAATTAAAGTAACCATAAATGAAACTTCAAAATGATTTATTGGTTTAAAAACAGCTCGAAATGCATTAAATGGGTCAATCTTCATTCATCAGAAGAATTACATAAGCCAAGTTGTAAAAAATTCACTTGGCAAAGACAAATCCCACCAGCACCCTGCTAATCCCAATACCCACATATAAATTAAAAACAAACAATTAGAAAGAGAAGTGCATTACAGAGAAGCAGTAGAGTCACTAATGTTTGCTACAATTGTAAGTAGACCTGACATTATGTATGCCGTATCGAACGTTAACAGGTACTAAAATAATTCAACCACCGCAAATAAGAATTCAGTCATAAGAATAATGAAATATCTGAACGGCACTATTAAATTATCTACAAATCAAAAGTTACAAACCCTTTGCTGAAAGGTTTTTTGCTGGCTACTGTGACATGTGTAAGTTTACTACAAGCTATGTATTCATGGTTTACAAGTTAGCAGTTGTAGTCAACTTCAAAATACCGTCATCCTACCAACAGTCGTAGCAGCTTCTAGTTCGCAAAAAGAAGTAATTTAGTTGCAGACTTTATTAATTGACGTCAGTGAGTATATAGTGAAACCAACCAGTTTCTTTGTTGACAATCAAATTGAAATCAAGTTAGTTAAGTGTTTTATCCACGCACAAAAACATATTGACATTAAGTACCACTTCGTGAAAAACGTATGTCCAAAGAAATAAAAGTCAAATTTGTATTTAGCAAAATGCAACTTGCAGATATATTTACCAAATCTTTTAATTTTCAAACAAATAATCAGAAAAAAACTATTGCTTGAATGATTAGTTGCTGAAGATGCTTAATGTAAGGTTTAATTTGTTTTGCTACTAGCACGTACATCTACAAAACTTTATGCAACAACAAACCCAAATATTATCACAGACTCTTTACTTGCAAGGCATCCCTATAACTTGAATTCATATAACATTGAGTATTCGTAATACCAGCATTTTTTGCTTTCTAGTACCTTGAACATTTGCGTCTGCGCCTGTCTTCTCAGCTTTTTTTCCTGTCCAATCGGTAATCTTTAGTATTGGATTTCTAGTCCAAATCGCAGTTTTGCCAATTCTTTTTTGTACGTTTTTTAGATGTTTATAAATTATTATTGGCTGCAACGATATTACCGAGTTACACGTTTACATTATCTTTTGTCAACTTAATAAAAAACCTTTTTTTAATCACCTGCAACAATGTGAATTAAAGTGTTGAGTTAAGCTATGGTTATTGTAGTCGTAAACATTCGCGTGTACAAGTGTATCTAAAATAATAATCATCTGCATTTGCTAGTTTCCTACTTTAAACATAACATATCCACTACCAAATTAGTTAAAAATTTAAAAAAAAAGGTTTTATCTTCAAATTTCACTCTTGAGCTGTTCGATAGGCCCTGGTTATCAACAGCAACTCAAAAAGAATGTGTGTAGTTGCAACTTATGCATATTATGCGATGCAAAACTAATATATTTTATTTTAAAAACTCGTAAGATTACCTTAGTTACACCTGTAAAACATGCGAACAAATGTAATAAATTTAATTTAAAAGCATTTACTTATTGTTTGCTTAATTCAGCAAATGTAAATTGGTCATTAAGCTGTATCAAACCAATAAAAACTTGCTCTACATAAATAATAAATCCAATAATAATACATTACAATTACTAATTGCATTATGCAACCACAATATTAAATGGTCATAATATTTTTATTGTTAGAATGTTTAATGATCATGTCATAAAAATATATTATTTCTTAACTGATAACTTTAAATGTTATTATTGCACAATAATTGATTGTTAATAAGCGTATTTATATGCAAATTGAAAATAAAATGTTGTTTTGATAAAACAAATTTGTGCAATTCTCTAACATTCTAACAATAATCTATATTATTACATAAAAATATTTAATAGCTTATCGGAATCAAAACAGAGAATGTTGCAACATTGAGCAAAAAACTAAATTGCAGAGAAACAGCGCACCCATGAGCGATTGTAAATCAAATCAATATATTTATGTTGAATACTTAAACTAATAATAAATTCCATAATTAGAATAATTTGTGTTACAATAAATACGCCGAAGGATTATGTAAATATACCGTTTATTTTTTGCATAGTGTTATAATATTTCTTACCTTGGATTGATATCAGTGTAATTATACTTCCTCTTTATTGTGATCATGGCTTATTTAATTATGATTTAATTGTAAAATTAAAAAGTGCGTCCCACAGATTGAATGGGAACAGGCATTTAGTTGAAATTATACCGCCTTTCTAATTAAACATATACAAATTGGAGGTAAATGAACCGCGTGAAATATTGACAGAACATGGCGCACAAGACACGTTAATAATAAGTTTGACTAATTTATCTCTATCGCGAAGAAATGCTCATGTTGCGTACAGAAATAAATTATAGAACAGGAAACGCATGCGATGAACTTTGCTATTCTTGAAGCGCTAGTGCATCTCCTTCTGTCTGTTGGTATATTTTCAACTGGGTGTAAACGAGGAGACTCGTTTGCTCTAAGTATAGAATTGAAAATATTATTATGGTATCGAATTTCATCAAAATAAAAGTCTTGCTATGAATGAATTTTTAAGACCCTAATTGTAGTATTATTGTTGAGTTAATTTATAAATAAACGCAAAGAGTGGATGAATGAATGTTCAATTAGTAATGCTAATATGTCTTGAACTGCCAGTTTGTAGTCTCCAGACAAAAATAATCTTTGTTTTTGGAGCAATAAGTGAGTCATGAAATAAATAAAATTATAATTTAATATTGCAAACTAATGACAAACTTTGGTGACATACGCCTAAATAGCTGGAATTTTAAATTAGTCCTTTTACAGTTAGCAATTGGAGAATCCTATTCAAAACGTACAATATAAAAATATAAAACAATTAAAAACATTTGTCACAATCTTGACTATATTTTTACTTAATTTTAAAATATGATCAATAAATTAATAAAATATACACGATTTAATATTAATGTCTTCAATTATTTTTGTTGAAAAACATGCCAATAACAATTGAAATTATTATTCCCATTGGTTGATTTTAATTGTTAATAAATTCGTTTCAATTAAAAACATACTGCGTAGCATATATCGTTTATTTTTCACAATTCATTGTATATTGTTTATGACCGATAAAAGTAGTAACTTTTATTCAATAGTGCATATCACCACTATGCAAAATCATGCGAAACTCATATAAGTATTCAGAATTAAAAAGTGCATTTGCGCATTTTGTTAATAATGGTACTGATTATGTCTATAGGAAGTGTACCGTAAAATAAATAGGTTCCGCACAATTTCAACCGTTAGATTATAAATAAATATCCTATTCAATAGGAAGAAAATATATCTACTACTGAACAAATATGCAGCACAATGGGTATATATAACATTTTGCAGTAAAGATAAACTACTGTAACATGTCATGAAGACGAGAGCGTGCAGGGAAATATCTCACATTATATCATTTGTAGGAGCCAGGAATAGTTTTACAAATGTTTTTTTATACATTTTATATTATTTATATTTATTTTGTAAAATATACAAATATTACTAAACTATATTTTTGTTAATTACCACATGTTAGGTTATAATTTTATACATTAATTAGTTCATTTGTTAAAGCGATATAAAATTGCTTCTTAAAGTAGATAATTTTTGGTTTCTTTTTTCTCCATTCTATTCAACTTGTTAGAGGTACGTAGTGGTTTAAATTAGTAAATGATTACTAGTTCAGCAAAAACGCTTTAAATTAGTTCTAAAAAGATGACATATTTATTGACCATAATAAATAATTAAATTGATTAAATTATAGTGAAAAAAATACTGTTTTGAATTAAAATTTGCTATCAATCTCGCACTATGTATTGCCAACCTCATTGATCCTACAAAATTAATTTACGATGCGCAAAGCATAATTGAGCATTATTATTAGCTAGGCCCAAAAACTCCAATCTGAAGTAATGCATAAGCAATTCCGGGTTTTGAAGTTAGCTGGACAACAGTAGGTCCATTTTTTAGTTCGTGGAAGTTAAGTTGAGTGTGGAAATGTCATTTTTTATAGTAAATTTTTGTATTTTAAGGAATGTTACTTAAACTATTTTTTGAGTAACTAGACTCACTAGAGAGTTGAACGACGGCGGAGATTACAGCGCCTCTACCATCCGAAACCCCAACGCATAAGAGATCGACTAGCCTTTCGAGCCAAAATAATGTAGTCATTCAATATTGATGTGATTTGCGCAAACATGAGTGTTTTTCAGTGCCAACTAACTTCCCGTAATCTAAAAAAAACAACAACTTTCCACAACCAATCATTCACTGAATGGAATTTGCACTCTCGAACGATATACGTGTGAATGACAATCAAATACGCAAGCAAATAACGATGCATAAAAATATCCTGTGATTGATCTGCCATAGAAAGCTCAGCCAATAAACCAGATTGCCACAGACAATCTAAAGAAAAAAAAAATAAGCGTGAAGAGTGAATCACGAGTAGCGGTCCCGTGTAGACCCCTAAAAATAGTCAGTCAAGGTACTTTGCCTTCACAGCCAAGCGTAATAAGCAAGTACAAAAAAGGAAAACTATCTCAATAAATTAGTGCAAAGACTGTTAAGCAGACAATCTACATTTGATTCCCAACAGCGGCAATATCTAATTTGTCAAATATATTTCGATGAGGTCGTCTCCTTTGCAAGGCAATGGCAATCTAGCAAAGTATCTACATAGTAAACCCCTCTAGTGGTGTGGTTCAAATTCCAAATTAATCTGTAGCTCCCGTATGTTTGTGTAGAACTATTATCGCACACCAAAAACATACAAGAAAAAAGCCTACGCTCGTAACGAGTACAGCACTATAAGAAAAAGCTCTACGGTAGCCTGAGGGACACGGCCAAAGCTGACCGCAAAGTAAAAAGTGACATAAAAAAACCCGATAGCCAGTGGTAAAAAACAAGATCGGGGAAAAAAGAATCGCTATTGGTTTCCCGATAGCATGAAGCAGCACCAGAACCAATAGACCTAGTCCCCAGTAAATGAGTGTAAAATAAGAAATACACCGATGTTACAACACAAACCCTCACAACTAAGAACATCATCAAAAATCTCACACGGGATCATTAGAACAGACAACACATCTATTAGCTGCAGACATACATTAGTGTAAAATCAACACAGCAAACTTTTTTAAAGAAAAAAAGAACATAGTCAGGTTGTGTACCTAGTGTAAAAAAAGTGTTTCTTTTAAGATCCACTAGTTGTCAGCTTGCTGGCTTCTACGCCATCAAACACAGAGACAATAACCAAGTTATGTACCTGAGAAAAAAAAGTAAGAGAAAAAAAAAGACCAATTCGCAATAAAATAATCCAACCAAGTAAAAAAAAGAACCAGATTTTGTACCAAGTATGTGAAAAAGTGTTTCTCTTAAGAGCCACTAGTTGTGAGTTTGCTGCTTTCTTATGTACCTGGTAAAAAAAAGAAATCGATAGCGGGCAAGCTCGACTCGAAAAAGGTTCAAGTAAACTCGTTAATTTGTTACTGTAGAAGACCGATTCGTAGGTCCTCTAATATAATCCAACAAAGAAAAATAAATAGCCAGGTTGTGTACCTGTACAGTCAATAAAAAAATCAAATAAATATTATTATTATTATTATTATTATTATTAATCAAATGTTTTTGCAAATATTGTTATGTAAAACTGCAAATTTTTAGAACAAGAAAAAAATCTATCATGTTTCGTAAATGACACGCCATTCATCAAAAATTCACTATGTACCAGATATAGAAAGATGATCTCTTTCAAACAGTTAGTTTCGACAGCAATGTTTGGTAATATTTACTAGAATATACTTGTCAAGCAAAACATTGGAAACGTTCAGTAAACTCAAGGTGAAAAGATTTTTATAAATAAAAAAAAAAGTTTAAGATGTTTTTGTTGAATCTTATATTTAATTTTTTAATTTTAACATCTGAGATTATTTTTTTGTTTTTATTTATTATAATGCCCCCCACGATCCGGAAAATTACTAATTTTGTCAGAAAGTCTGCCAAAACGTCTACTTCGGAGGTATTGATTGAGGTCATGTTTTGCATAAACAATTTGTCTCTTCGATGGCAAAACCCAAATTTGAATTCTGAATTGCAATATGAGATCACATCCGGTGAAGAGACAACGCGCGTGTTATTAAGATTGTCAGCTTTGCAATTGCTGTTAGTCTCTATGTCAAAAAAAGTGATGGTGACATCCAATCCCTTGATCACTCGACACTTAATGAATAGGGTAGCACTACAAAGCATGATTACGGGCAAGTAGATAAAATTAAAGTGCCCACCTATCCCTCCAAGTATTCAAGAGATTGGGAGCTACTCATTTGTGCAAACGTTAAAAATCATGTTGATACCAATCTCCTGATGACCAACACTTAAGTAGGTTGGTGGGACACTCCAGTTCATAATTACGTTAAAGTAGTTTAAACTGAAGTGCCCACCCCACCCATCCGCCCAAATGTTTTTTTTCTTCTTTCTGCAAGTCGTTATGTGAGAGAAGGCAATTGTGCCTGGATACGCACTCCAATTCATGATTACCATCAAAAAAGTTAAACTGAAGTACGTAGCCACCCGCCCAAGTGTTTGTTATTAACAATTGAATAACTTGAACTGAACTGACAACCCACCCGCCCAAGTGTTTGTCATTATGAGTTGATATCACCACTTCTTCTTTGAATATAAAAACTTCTAACGCTTGCACAGAGAAGAAACTTCCAATCTCTTGATAACACATATTAGGCAAGTAGACAATCCAGTTCAAACTACTCGATGGTAATCATTGGAGTGGCCCAGTCAACCACCCAAGAGTTGGTCATTAAGAATTGATATCACCACCTCCTATTTGAGTATTCTAACGCTTGAAAAGTAACTTCCAATCTTGATAATCAGATCAGCACTTGGGTGGGTGAGCACTCTAGTTCAAACTAATTTTAATATTTTTGTCATTTGACACCCAGATTTATTGTTTTTTTAGAGTTTTTAAGTTTTCTAACCGAATTTTTAACATGTTATTATTTTATGTTGACATTTTATAGCTAAAGACATTTTCTAGCCGGACTTTGGCACTTTTTTTAAGTGATTCTTAAGATTTTAATGTTTTTGTACTTTTTACAGTTTTTGAATTTTCTGGTCAAATTTTTGATATTAAAATATTAGATGTTGGCATTTTATAGCTAAATTTCAATATTTTTTACGTTTTAAAGCCGAAATTTAGTAATATTTTATGTAATTCTTAAACTTTGTGGCCTGTTTCAATGTTTATAACCTTTTTTCTAAATTTAGTACTATTCTTAAATTATATGGCAACATTTTTGATATTTTATTTTTGAATGTTGGCTTTTTATAATTCAATTTTATTTAACGTATTTCTTAAAATTATTGGGCGTATTATAATAATTTTGACACATTGTGCTAAGATTTTAGTTCTGTCATTGTTGAATTTTTTTGACAGAAATTTAATATTTTTTGGGTTTTAATGACCGGATTTTAGTGTTTATAAAATAAAGTTTTGCGGCCGAATTTTAGTATTTTTACATTATTAACATATAATGAACGGATGTTACTACTTTAAAACAAAATTTTAATATTTTTGTTAAATACTGGCCCTATTTTTTTAAATCTTTTATCATTTTACAACTAGATTTTGATATTTTTTAGAAATTTGATTTTTTACATAAATCTTTCTTTTTCAAAAGTTTTGTAACATTTAATTGCCGGATTTTAGTACTTCTTAACATTTTATGTTTATATAATTTTTGTTATTTATTGACCGGATTTTGGTTTATTTGAACAAAATTTTGATATTTTTATGGCCAGATTTTTGCTGACATTTATATTTTTAAATCTGTCCAATTACATACTTTCTATTATTTTTAAGTAAAAAAAATAATTTAAAAAATTTATAAAATTATTGATTGAAGTTATGACAAAATAAACTTATAAATTAATTTTATCATATTCTCATTTATAGCATACATTTAGTTATAAACCGCCGTATATTTTCTTTGCAAATTGTAATTTTTTAAATAATAATTATCATTATCAATTCATTATTTTGATAAAAATTGTAATTAGAAATGTTACAGCCAATTCAAATAGTAGATAAGAACATACAAACCATTTAAATAAAAAATTCTCAAAACCCATTAGTTGATATAATTATTACACAAAGTTAAACATGTGATTCATTTGTTAAGTTATAGAACATCTATTAAGTGCATTACTAATTAATTTCACAACCATCGGCAATATCAATGTTAAGTTTTTCCACTTTCTAAAAAATGCTGTTTTGTAATAATATTTCAATTGAAAAAGAACTATAAAAAGGAATACGATTTATTATTATTCAATCTATTACATTCATTTCAATTAGATGTATAGAATATCTTATTTTATTATACACTATTCATATATTTTATATCGACCTTATTTGCTAATTAAATATTTCATAATATAATGAAAGGTGTTATTGAAACTTGAAAAGTGTTTTAACCATAATCCAAATAAGGTATATTATTGGATTATAATATCTCATAAATTTTACAGTTTTTGTATAAAATAAACTTGCCTACATTCCTCAAATAGCAATAGAAATTTATAGACTTTATATATTCGTTTGTTTAATATAGAAACTCCAAAGTACGCCCATCCGCTGTTTATATATTCTTACTTTTTTAATGATAAACATTAAAGGGTGGTGTAGTAAACGATGTTTTAAAACTGACATTTTTATATATTTTTCAGATCATCATAAATAACTAGAAAACAATAAATCTTTGTGACAACAACTTTGACGCACTGATTTAATATCAAAAGTTTATTGAAACGATGCTGACTTGCCAACGAAAATTATTTTTTGCACAATTCTGTACTTACCGATACTGTACTAAATACTAAACCACTGTATATTTCTATGGAAACTAAATAATTATGGTTTTGTAATATTTAACCAAAAGCACTAGGTCGGTAAGTGAAAATATAATTCATTTTAACTACATGCAAACTTAAAATTAATATTTTTTTGGAATTAATATTGAATGTGCAGTTATTAAAGATTACTGAAAATTCATTTTTTCCTATTTCTATTAGAACTCAAATTTCAAATTAATATTATTTCTTTCTTCAGATCCCATAACTAACAATATATCTTCAACTGCGTCACATTATGGATCATTGTTACTTATAGATGCAGAAGAAAATGAGAATCGGCGTGATTGTTGGGATTGTGTAGTTTACTTTACAAAATTAGATTTTATTTTGAATTGAGTCTTCTACGTAGCTATTTGCAACTGCAGAAAACTTCCGTCCTCCATGAAATTTAATCCTAATACATCAACTCCAGCGTTTACAAGAAAAGTGGCAGAACTCCTCCTGAATGCATGAGCGGTGTAAGATTAAAAATAACGGCACATACTAAAGAAATACTTTTGAAAATTAAAATTAAGTTACCGTCCCATCACTACTTTTTCGAATCAAAAACCTAAATAATGCCAATAGAGACCAAATATTTTTACAAAGTTTTCTTGAAAAATATTAAATAAAATTGTTCATCCAAAATCACAGATGTAGAGTTTTGAAATTTCAATCAAATACGTTATATTTAAAAAATAGTGTTCCTCAAAAGTTAACTAAAAGCGTCATCTTTTTGTTAGAGCTAAGTCATATTAAAAGTATGACAAGTTAAAAATTTGTAGTCTGAGTGTTAATGATGTTATCCCCGCTAAAACACAACTATAGCCCACCAAAGACAAGATAGCAAAGCAAACAAAGATGCTAATTAAAACTGTTTCTACTTGGCTGCACAATATTAAAAAAAAAAACTTGGTAAAGTGCTTTGCACGGTCTGGCCAGAAAAACTGCGATTACATAGTATACTCACTAACGTCTTTAGAGACATCCGTAATCCGTACATCCGATAGTCTTGATTTTCAATCTTCACAACAAACAAACAAGCTCCACGCTAAAACAATGTTAGACCACAATCACTTCAGCAAATTGTTTACAAAACAGAATCTAAATACCGGGTCAAGCGCTACGTAAATGTAAAAATACTAAAAAAAATACGGTAAAAGTGAATTTAAAAATTAGATTTGAATAAGAAACTATGAGCATATTTTCCTCTTCAAGCGTGTCGCTACCTTTTAACGACATTACATACTCGTACTTTAGAAAAATGTACTGCCTACGCTTTCAACGTGATTCTCATATCCGTTAGTAAAATATAATTTTCTACAAGGAATGCACTAAATTAATACATAAATGTCTGTTACAAAGTAGAAATACATATTTAAAATGTATAATATATTAAATTAATAAATTATTATTAATAAACTTTAACATTGTATATAATAAAACAAAATTATTTTATGTTTCTAAATGTCTTTAAATTATAGTCGTAATAAAATGAGATTCGAATAATAAATAATCGCATAGGTTAATGCAATAGCATTTATTATTTTTTCAAATGTAATTTTAATTACAACTAATTGATTTTGTCTATTATGTAACTTTATGGCTTTGTACAATTTAATGACAATTAGATTCAATACAAATATATTCGTTATCGTACCTGATAACATTTACAAATAGTTCTTACAAACCACAAGTAAAAACAAACATAATATATACTGTCCGCTATAAGTAAATAAACCTGAGTGAATTTTGGTAACATTTTCAGGAAATATGTATTTTATCCGTGCTAAAAAACGATGAAAACTTCAACAAGATCAATTTGCATAAAAAAATTAATTGTTTTTTTGTATTATTTTGACATTATTAATTTGTCACTTTATACCAAACTTTTAAGCTTAATTAGTCAATTGTAAAAAAATACCATCAAATAAGCTAATTATGTAGAACAAAGCGTTGCTACAATTTCTCTATGTTCGCAAAGATGAATAAAAACAAAAAACACATAAAAAACAAAAAAACACATAAAAAACAAAAAACACATAAAAAACGACAACGTCCTAAAAGCACAAATGATCGTAAAGATCGTGCTTTTCGGCTAACGCTTCTTCGGAACCGTTTTTAATCACCAAAAGAAATTAGTGATGATAGGTGGGTGAAGTTTAATTAATCATCAAATCTTTGTGTATCGTAGAATTCAAACTTTTGGCCTTAAATCATACCGGCTATTTCTTTTGTTTACCTCTCCAAACATCGACTTACACAACTATAGCGTTGTAACAAAAGGTAGCATTGAAGTGAATAATCTCGCCGAATCTAAAGAAAGTTTTTAGATTCATTTCTAAAAAAACAATTTCTTAAATTTAACAAAAATACGGATTTTGTCAATACTTCTTCATATAAACCATTTTTTTCTTCATATAAGACAATTTTACATATGAATGCATCTATTGGTAATGATCAATTTAACCTCCAAACCGCCAATTTCTTAAATTTAACAAAAATTCACAAACGTTAAAAAAAACAATTCCCCAAATAAACTCACTTATTTGTTATTGTCTAAAATGTCTAAATAATCAATTCAACCTCCAAACTATAATAAAATTAAATATTTCTCATCTCTGAAAACGTTACTATGTCTCAAGAAAAAGAAGTAATATCAAACCTCTTAATGACTGACACTTGGGCAAATAGGTACAGACTCCAGTTCAAATTACTCGCTAGTAATCATTCTCTGGAGTTTCCGCCCATCCGTCCAAGTATTTGTTATCAAAAAAACTGGTAGTTTCCTCATTTTACAAGCAATTTCGTCCAAGAAGAAGAAGTGATATACAATCGTTTAATGATCAACATCTAGGCGGACAGGTGGGTCACTCCAGATTATAATTATCATCGAGTAGATTATCAACAAATTAAAAGTTTCTTCTAGTTCAGAGAAAGAAGTAATATCAAATCTCTTGATAATAAACACTTGAACGAGTGGGCGAAACACTCCAAATCATAATTAGCATAAAGTAGTTTAAATTGTTCAAGAAGAAGAAGTGATATACATTTTAATAATCAACATCTAGGCGGACAGGTGAGTCACTCCAGAGTATAATTATCATCGGGTAGTTTGAATTGGAGTGCCCACTTACCCGTCCAATAGTTTGTTAAAGAAATTGACAATGTCTCCTCTTTGCAAGCGTTAAATTACTATTTGTTCAAAAAGAGAAAGAAATAATATTTTGATAACCAACACAACAATTGGTCGGGTAAGTGGGTCACTCCAAATCATGATTACCAGCAAGAAGTTTAAACTGCAGTGACACCCACATGCCCTAGTGTTTGTTATCAAAGAATTAGCAGTTGTTAGATGTCTCTTTTTAGTTTGAACTGGATTGCCCACCCAACTACCCTAATGTTTGTTATCAAAACTTGAAAAAATCATAATTAGCATCGAGTAATTTGAACTAGAGTGCCCAACTACCCGTCCAAGAGTTTGATATCAAAAAATTGAAAATTTCCTCGTCTTCTTCAGAGAAAAAAGTGTTATCCAATCGTTGATAATCAACACTTAAGAGGGTAGGTGAGTCACTTCAGATTATAATTACCATCAAGTAGTTTGAATTGGAGAAATACATAAAAATTAAAAAAAATTCTTCTTTGTAAGCCTTTTTATCCAAAAAGAAAGAAGTAAAGCCAAATATTTTTTGCAAGCGTTAAAGGTCTCTTTGTACAAAAAGAAACAAGTAGTCTTTTAATAAACAGCACTTGGGTGGGACCGTAGTCACTCCATATCATAATTACCAGCAAGTATTTGTTAACAAAGAATCAAAAGAGAAGGAAGAAGTGATATCTAATGTCTTGATGACCAAAAGGTCATTCCAAATCATTCTTGCTATGGAAAAAAATCCTACTTTGAGGTATTATCAAGAGCAACAGACGTTTAAAAAGATTGGAGCTTTTAGTCTGAATAAATTGTCTAACAAAATATTTTATATTAAAAGCAGTAAAAATGCTACTTCCAAAACGCTAAAAATAACCAGTTTGTGTTGCGCTGGAAGAAGTTTACGATGAATGTGAATTTAAGCCAAATGCAATGTAGTAAATAAGGAAAAATATCTCTCTGTCTACATAAGATAGATAAAACATTGCCTAATATCAGTTCAAGGTGTAAAAAACAAATTTCCTCTATTGAATAATCTACCAAAAGAAATAAATGTGTATTCGTTTAAGAAACTACCGCAATAATGCCAGATTGGCTTAAATAAAAGATAACAACCTTAACTCCTGGTTTCTCCAGCATGATTTGGGACCTAACCAGATCTTAAGCTGCGTCTTACGACGCAAGCTCAGCTTTCTCCGTCGCACCATAGCAAAATCACATCTTATTTCCCTTAAGCAGAGCTGAAATACAAGAAGCCGTTTTTGAGAACTCAAGCTCCAAAACGTAACAATAATATTGCAATAACTGTCATCAGTGTTATTTTATTAAGCTATAAACAATTAATTACTACTACTTGCCTTTGTATATTGTAACGCATACTAATTTTGATTTTAATATTTAATAAGTTACAGTATAATTGTGTTCAAAATAAATGATATTTCATATCATATTTATCTATTTGCTCTCGATAATAAGACATGCACTAAATTAACCCTAATCTACAAGAATATTTTAACTCGTCGACCTCATAACAAGTTTATAATTTAAAATTGCAATTTTATCTGCTTAACCTTTCCAAATGCCACAGTATTTGTAGACCTTTTTTATTTGCTCCTATTATATAAGTATAAATTAAATACGGTAAAGGTTAATTCTATATTTTAACGACAACAAATTAAGTAGATACTCTTTAATATTTTACAACATTAATCAATATTCCCACACCGAAGAACAGGCACTTTCCATAGTCGTCGCAGCATATCATCAACAATGTCATTAACATATTTCTACTTTCATAATGTTCGCAATCCAAGCTGACACCCACACTGTAGTTAGTTATTCTTAGTAGGTACTTATTACAATTGTAAATCCTGTATTTTCAGTTAGCACGTAGGTAATTACAATTATGAAAAGGCGGCAGGCAAGAATTTTTAGTTTTTATTCTGTGCTAATTTTTACATTTTATTTATCATTGTTGAAAGTTTTGTAGTAAACTAATTGATTAGTAGTGCTTGCAAAAACAATGTAATTAATTAATGAGATTGGTTTTACATATGCTGATATATTTAGGCATAGTTTCTAATACTGCGAAAGTTCTTTATAATATTATTATTAATTAAATCTTAAAACTTATGAATTTAATTATTAAATATGGCCAAGGATGTCTTTACCATTAACAAGTATGTGTAATGCAATAAATATATTAATTGTTTTATTACAAAGCAATGTTTTTTAATTCAATTAATTTTTTGCTTGGTGAACTTTTATGTTTGGGCATTTAATTGACACTTTTATTGCTATAAATTAATAAATACATTAATACTGTAGTATTGGTACACCACGTCAGGTGTACAAAAATATTAAAATTACAATTTTCATATATAAATAAATAATATATAATTAAGTCATATAAAATGAATGCTGAACTTTGAGTTTGATAGAATTTCAAGCAATTTGTATATATTATAAATTGTAATTAATGTTTTGCTTTTCTGAGAGATTTTGTAATCGATTTAATAGGTATTATGCATAAATGTACTATATTTATTTGATTAAATTAAAAGTTAATCATGAACTACATAATAGAATACACTCAAGGACAAGAAAATGCCAAGTATTTTATACATTGAGATTGAGTTTATTGGATAAAATAAAAAGGTCTACAATTTCTCAAAACAATTAGCTAATTTCCTGATTCGGATTTAGCTCAAATGATACAGATTCGTAAAAACACATGATTCTGGATGCTTAGAGAGAAAACGCACATAATACATTTATCTTCAATATTAATTGACAAATAGATAGTTAATTAAATATCCTGTGAATATTATGTGTCCCAGGCGTAAGATTTCCTTACTGCGGTACTGTGGTTTTTTTATTGTTACCAACAAAAGACAGTAATAGTAAGCTGCATAATAAAATCTCATTTTTTAATAAACATCGCAACAATCAATAGCGTCTGATGATGAAAAACATACTATACGAGTATATATAGCAAAATATTAAAAATGTTTTACTTTTAAAACTTTCGAGTACAAAAGGTAAGCTAATATCGTGCGTGCCAGATGATGTGAAGTTTTGCTTGTAATATTTCATGTCGATTA
Source organism: Tachinus rufipes (assembly GCA_963932245.1). Taxonomy (NCBI): domain Eukaryota; kingdom Metazoa; phylum Arthropoda; class Insecta; order Coleoptera; family Staphylinidae; genus Tachinus; species Tachinus rufipes. Next base: position 61,729,515 of record OZ010746.1, read on the forward strand.
TCACTATCAAAACTGTTAATATAATATGTATTCTTTAAATAAAAAGTTGTATAATTTTTGCACTCAGGCAAAACCAGTTAAAATATCAAAAGCAGAGTTTACGGTATTATTATCGGGGCCTGTTAAACGTATATTTTTGCAATATCGGATTGTTATCAATAGTATACATAAATAAAATAAATTGTTAATATTTAAAGAAAAGTCATCAGCAAAACACAATAACAATGAAATTGCTATCAAAACATCATTCTGTCCAATTTGATCGCACATTAGACCATACTTATAAACAAAGCCAACATGGTGACGTCAGTTGTGGGCACTTAATCTATCAGAATGTCTATAAATCTTGCATAGGGTTTAACTATTATTTATTTCACATAAATATTAAACTCGATTACTGACATTTATTGTTGCAGAAAGTTTTATATTTAAAAAAATATATATTTATCAATAATAAAATTATAAATGAAAAATCTATAAATTAATGTTATATATAGTTAAGTAAGATTTAACTACTCGTGGAGTTATGTTTACAATTAGCGCGTGGCGTTCGGAATGGGACACTTCGGCGCCTTTGTTTCTGCGCGGCCAATTCGGCGCGAAAACACCTCAGCTGACGCTGACCGATTCGGCGCCAGCCGTTTACAAATAGAATTAACAATATAAAATGTTGAAAAATATCATACTAAAGATTTTATTTATCATACATTATTTATTATGTACATAAAACAAACGGCCAGCGCTGATGTGTCCCCGCGCCGAATCGGCCGCGCCAAAACGGCCGCGCCAAATCGGCGGCGTCGAAGTGTCCTAGACCCCGTAGCGTTATTCGTGGGCGTAGAACGTTGGTATGTTAACTTCAAAATAGCTAACGCCGCGTCTATAAGTGTATATAGTCTACCATCGCGACTAAAAATACTAAACACCAGCATTAATCATATAAATACCACAATTACTAACATGGTCATAAATAAAATAATATCCAAATTTTTAAAAACAGCTATAAATTAGAACCTAACAAAATCAACGTAACATGCTATGCTGATGAAGCGTTACTGATAACTAACAACAAACACAATCTGCAAAAGCAACCCCACACATTCAACAACACGTACAACATGGCAATATTTACGGAAAAAGCAAAATGCATGGTGATTAGTTGAAACCCACAAAGATGCAATTTAAGTACCTTGGATTGATATTACCAGTGTTAGGAACATATCAAAAGAAGTAAAAAACAGACAACAAAAGCAATAAAAGTTAGTGGCTCCTTAAAAGAATCCATATAAAAGAATTAAAAATTACTATCTTAAGAAAAGGTATGTAACAAGCATTAAGAAATTATGAACAAAAATTACAAAAATGTATAGAATTATTTACAACAAAAAAAAATACAGGTTAAAGCAACAATTAGAATACAAACATATTTTAATAGTTTCTTTTTCCAAAACTCAGTAAGCAAATCAAATATATATTTAATATTTATAATTTAGCTATAAAAAAAAATCGGCAAGTATATACGAAACAAGGCACTAAAAGCTCTGGCTCTGCAAACTACTATGCATATCAATCAGAAAAATCTTGCAAACTGCTATTACATCATCTAATTAACAGGTAAAAAGACTATACCCTGCAAAAAATTGCTCTGTAAGTGAGTTTAGACATTAAAGCGACTTTTGACAACATTACTACAGCAATGAAAATCAGAAAAACAACACCTCTTATCCGATATTTGGCAAACTGTAACAACTACATTATACGGCAAAACTGTAGAAGCTAAAGTCGGTAGCAGATGCAGTGTGTTATCATATCACCTATAATGTAGTGCCTTATCATAATTGACCTACTGCACATTAAACGACGTGAACGTCTTTGCCTTGGGCATCTCACTATCCTGATAAACGTAAAGTTTGGGACAACTGTATCAAATATAACCAAGAAAACAAAGTAAAAATGTCTTTTCTTTACAAAACGACAAATAATCAAAAAGTTAAAAAAAAACAAAAATGTAAAAAACCTCACTTCCGATGACAAAGAAAGTAAAATACCTAAGACCCATGCTTTATTCCAAACTAAATCCTCTACATTATTAGATAATTAAACCTTAAATATTGCACTCCTTTCTTTATCTGAAAACCCCAGCAATAATTCTTCTCTTCTTGGTAATCTTATGTATCCTCATCTTCATGTTCATCAAAAAAACTGTAAATTACATTTTCCAAGTTCAAATCTATCGAGCAAATCTTACTAGCAAGCCCCTCTGGTATTGTAGAAGTTCCGCTCTCTAACTCGGTTCTTGATTTCACAGCAATCATTGCACTATTTAGTTGCATATTTTTAAGTGCAAATTGTAAGTTGGAAAATCAGATGATGGTATTTAGTCAGTAACAATAAATTAAATATGCAACATTCATATTATCATGTGTACCAACTGTAAGTGTGTATGCAGTACATTACATATTTGTTTGTTATATATCACAGTTGCTTTTGTACAATGAATCAATTGAGCAGTTAAATCAAATACATAAGAAATTGTTAAATCTGCATCTGCTGCTAATGTTTGAAAGTTTTTGAGTGGTGAGAGAGTATTGTGAAACCATAGAAATTAATGATAATGACCATCTTAATAATATAAAATTATTCATACAGGGCATAACCATAATGAACTATAATTTGGTCGCAATAATTTTATATATTTGTCTACAATATATCTTCAGATTCCACCAACTTGCTAGTGTCGGAACAATGATCTCTGTTGTGTTCGCATACTTAGATAAGCCAATAATCTCACCAATCTGCTAAGCAAACAGTTGTGAAACTGTATGTAACATGATGCAAAGTGCACTTAACAACTTACAAAGGTAGTGCATAAAAAATACTATCAGGAAACCTAGCAAAACGGCAATTGTCTGATGACAAATAAACTGAAGTACCTAAAACTTACGCTTGACGCCAAACTAAGTGTTTATACTAATCTGGATAATGTGGCTACAAAAAATTCTTCTTTGTAAGCCTTTTTATCCAAAAAGAAAGAAGTAAAGCCAAATATTTTTTGCAAGCGTTAAAGGTCTCTTTGTACAAAAAGAAACAAGTAGTCTTTTAATAAACAGCACTTGGGTGGGACCGTAGTCACTCCATATCATAATTACCAGCAAGTATTTGTTAACAAAGAATCAAAAGAGAAGGAAGAAGTGATATCTAATGTCTTGATGACCAAAAGGTCATTCCAAATCATTCTTGCTATGGAAAAAAATCCTACTTTGAGGTATTATCAAGAGCAACAGACGTTTAAAAAGATTGGAGCTTTTAGTCTGAATAAATTGTCTAACAAAATATTTTATATTAAAAGCAGTAAAAATGCTACTTCCAAAACGCTAAAAATAACCAGTTTGTGTTGCGCTGGAAGAAGTTTACGATGAATGTGAATTTAAGCCAAATGCAATGTAGTAAATAAGGAAAAATATCTCTCTGTCTACATAAGATAGATAAAACATTGCCTAATATCAGTTCAAGGTGTAAAAAACAAATTTCCTCTATTGAATAATCTACCAAAAGAAATAAATGTGTATTCGTTTAAGAAACTACCGCAATAATGCCAGATTGGCTTAAATAAAAGATAACAACCTTAACTCCTGGTTTCTCCAGCATGATTTGGGACCTAACCAGATCTTAAGCTGCGTCTTACGACGCAAGCTCAGCTTTCTCCGTCGCACCATAGCAAAATCACATCTTATTTCCCTTAAGCAGAGCTGAAATACAAGAAGCCGTTTTTGAGAACTCAAGCTCCAAAACGTAACAATAATATTGCAATAACTGTCATCAGTGTTATTTTATTAAGCTATAAACAATTAATTACTACTACTTGCCTTTGTATATTGTAACGCATACTAATTTTGATTTTAATATTTAATAAGTTACAGTATAATTGTGTTCAAAATAAATGATATTTCATATCATATTTATCTATTTGCTCTCGATAATAAGACATGCACTAAATTAACCCTAATCTACAAGAATATTTTAACTCGTCGACCTCATAACAAGTTTATAATTTAAAATTGCAATTTTATCTGCTTAACCTTTCCAAATGCCACAGTATTTGTAGACCTTTTTTATTTGCTCCTATTATATAAGTATAAATTAAATACGGTAAAGGTTAATTCTATATTTTAACGACAACAAATTAAGTAGATACTCTTTAATATTTTACAACATTAATCAATATTCCCACACCGAAGAACAGGCACTTTCCATAGTCGTCGCAGCATATCATCAACAATGTCATTAACATATTTCTACTTTCATAATGTTCGCAATCCAAGCTGACACCCACACTGTAGTTAGTTATTCTTAGTAGGTACTTATTACAATTGTAAATCCTGTATTTTCAGTTAGCACGTAGGTAATTACAATTATGAAAAGGCGGCAGGCAAGAATTTTTAGTTTTTATTCTGTGCTAATTTTTACATTTTATTTATCATTGTTGAAAGTTTTGTAGTAAACTAATTGATTAGTAGTGCTTGCAAAAACAATGTAATTAATTAATGAGATTGGTTTTACATATGCTGATATATTTAGGCATAGTTTCTAATACTGCGAAAGTTCTTTATAATATTATTATTAATTAAATCTTAAAACTTATGAATTTAATTATTAAATATGGCCAAGGATGTCTTTACCATTAACAAGTATGTGTAATGCAATAAATATATTAATTGTTTTATTACAAAGCAATGTTTTTTAATTCAATTAATTTTTTGCTTGGTGAACTTTTATGTTTGGGCATTTAATTGACACTTTTATTGCTATAAATTAATAAATACATTAATACTGTAGTATTGGTACACCACGTCAGGTGTACAAAAATATTAAAATTACAATTTTCATATATAAATAAATAATATATAATTAAGTCATATAAAATGAATGCTGAACTTTGAGTTTGATAGAATTTCAAGCAATTTGTATATATTATAAATTGTAATTAATGTTTTGCTTTTCTGAGAGATTTTGTAATCGATTTAATAGGTATTATGCATAAATGTACTATATTTATTTGATTAAATTAAAAGTTAATCATGAACTACATAATAGAATACACTCAAGGACAAGAAAATGCCAAGTATTTTATACATTGAGATTGAGTTTATTGGATAAAATAAAAAGGTCTACAATTTCTCAAAACAATTAGCTAATTTCCTGATTCGGATTTAGCTCAAATGATACAGATTCGTAAAAACACATGATTCTGGATGCTTAGAGAGAAAACGCACATAATACATTTATCTTCAATATTAATTGACAAATAGATAGTTAATTAAATATCCTGTGAATATTATGTGTCCCAGGCGTAAGATTTCCTTACTGCGGTACTGTGGTTTTTTTATTGTTACCAACAAAAGACAGTAATAGTAAGCTGCATAATAAAATCTCATTTTTTAATAAACATCGCAACAATCAATAGCGTCTGATGATGAAAAACATACTATACGAGTATATATAGCAAAATATTAAAAATGTTTTACTTTTAAAACTTTCGAGTACAAAAGGTAAGCTAATATCGTGCGTGCCAGATGATGTGAAGTTTTGCTTGTAATATTTCATGTCGATTATCACTATCAAAACTGTTAATATAATATGTATTCTTTAAATAAAAAGTTGTATAATTTTTGCACTCAGGCAAAACCAGTTAAAATATCAAAAGCAGAGTTTACGGTATTATTATCGGGGCCTGTTAAACGTATATTTTTGCAATATCGGATTGTTATCAATAGTATACATAAATAAAATAAATTGTTAATATTTAAAGAAAAGTCATCAGCAAAACACAATAACAATGAAATTGCTATCAAAACATCATTCTGTCCAATTTGATCGCACATTAGACCATACTTATAAACAAAGCCAACATGGTGACGTCAGTTGTGGGCACTTAATCTATCAGAATGTCTATAAATCTTGCATAGGGTTTAACTATTATTTATTTCACATAAATATTAAACTCGATTACTGACATTTATTGTTGCAGAAAGTTTTATATTTAAAAAAATATATATTTATCAATAATAAAATTATAAATGAAAAATCTATAAATTAATGTTATATATAGTTAAGTAAGATTTAACTACTCGTGGAGTTATGTTTACAATTAGCGCGTGGCGTTCGGAATGGGACACTTCGGCGCCTTTGTTTCTGCGCGGCCAATTCGGCGCGAAAACACCTCAGCTGACGCTGACCGATTCGGCGCCAGCCGTTTACAAATAGAATTAACAATATAAAATGTTGAAAAATATCATACTAAAGATTTTATTTATCATACATTATTTATTATGTACATAAAACAAACGGCCAGCGCTGATGTGTCCCCGCGCCGAATCGGCCGCGCCAAAACGGCCGCGCCAAATCGGCGGCGTCGAAGTGTCCTAGACCCCGTAGCGTTATTCGTGGGCGTAGAACGTTGGTATGTTAACTTCAAAATAGCTAACGCCGCGTCTATAAGTGTATATAGTCTACCATCGCGACTAAAAATACTAAACACCAGCATTAATCATATAAATACCACAATTACTAACATGGTCATAAATAAAATAATATCCAAATTTTTAAAAACAGCTATAAATTAGAACCTAACAAAATCAACGTAACATGCTATGCTGATGAAGCGTTACTGATAACTAACAACAAACACAATCTGCAAAAGCAACCCCACACATTCAACAACACGTACAACATGGCAATATTTACGGAAAAAGCAAAATGCATGGTGATTAGTTGAAACCCACAAAGATGCAATTTAAGTACCTTGGATTGATATTACCAGTGTTAGGAACATATCAAAAGAAGTAAAAAACAGACAACAAAAGCAATAAAAGTTAGTGGCTCCTTAAAAGAATCCATATAAAAGAATTAAAAATTACTATCTTAAGAAAAGGTATGTAACAAGCATTAAGAAATTATGAACAAAAATTACAAAAATGTATAGAATTATTTACAACAAAAAAAAATACAGGTTAAAGCAACAATTAGAATACAAACATATTTTAATAGTTTCTTTTTCCAAAACTCAGTAAGCAAATCAAATATATATTTAATATTTATAATTTAGCTATAAAAAAAAATCGGCAAGTATATACGAAACAAGGCACTAAAAGCTCTGGCTCTGCAAACTACTATGCATATCAATCAGAAAAATCTTGCAAACTGCTATTACATCATCTAATTAACAGGTAAAAAGACTATACCCTGCAAAAAATTGCTCTGTAAGTGAGTTTAGACATTAAAGCGACTTTTGACAACATTACTACAGCAATGAAAATCAGAAAAACAACACCTCTTATCCGATATTTGGCAAACTGTAACAACTACATTATACGGCAAAACTGTAGAAGCTAAAGTCGGTAGCAGATGCAGTGTGTTATCATATCACCTATAATGTAGTGCCTTATCATAATTGACCTACTGCACATTAAACGACGTGAACGTCTTTGCCTTGGGCATCTCACTATCCTGATAAACGTAAAGTTTGGGACAACTGTATCAAATATAACCAAGAAAACAAAGTAAAAATGTCTTTTCTTTACAAAACGACAAATAATCAAAAAGTTAAAAAAAAACAAAAATGTAAAAAACCTCACTTCCGATGACAAAGAAAGTAAAATACCTAAGACCCATGCTTTATTCCAAACTAAATCCTCTACATTATTAGATAATTAAACCTTAAATATTGCACTCCTTTCTTTATCTGAAAACCCCAGCAATAATTCTTCTCTTCTTGGTAATCTTATGTATCCTCATCTTCATGTTCATCAAAAAAACTGTAAATTACATTTTCCAAGTTCAAATCTATCGAGCAAATCTTACTAGCAAGCCCCTCTGGTATTGTAGAAGTTCCGCTCTCTAACTCGGTTCTTGATTTCACAGCAATCATTGCACTATTTAGTTGCATATTTTTAAGTGCAAATTGTAAGTTGGAAAATCAGATGATGGTATTTAGTCAGTAACAATAAATTAAATATGCAACATTCATATTATCATGTGTACCAACTGTAAGTGTGTATGCAGTACATTACATATTTGTTTGTTATATATCACAGTTGCTTTTGTACAATGAATCAATTGAGCAGTTAAATCAAATACATAAGAAATTGTTAAATCTGCATCTGCTGCTAATGTTTGAAAGTTTTTGAGTGGTGAGAGAGTATTGTGAAACCATAGAAATTAATGATAATGACCATCTTAATAATATAAAATTATTCATACAGGGCATAACCATAATGAACTATAATTTGGTCGCAATAATTTTATATATTTGTCTACAATATATCTTCAGATTCCACCAACTTGCTAGTGTCGGAACAATGATCTCTGTTGTGTTCGCATACTTAGATAAGCCAATAATCTCACCAATCTGCTAAGCAAACAGTTGTGAAACTGTATGTAACATGATGCAAAGTGCACTTAACAACTTACAAAGGTAGTGCATAAAAAATACTATCAGGAAACCTAGCAAAACGGCAATTGTCTGATGACAAATAAACTGAAGTACCTAAAACTTACGCTTGACGCCAAACTAAGTGTTTATACTAATCTGGATAATGTGGCTACAAAAGCTATACATGTGCTTTCTGCAACTAACACCTGATATGACCAGATGGTTATATACTGTGGTAATTAAACCCATCATCGTGCGCTATTGTAGAGACCTTAAAGGTCGATTTTCACGTTCAAGCAATTTGCGCAAGCATTTACACCGACCACATGCAAATTATTAAACATGTTAGATTTTACTCTAGCCAAACTTTCTGGCTAATGCAAGTAAACGATTTTCATTTTCATTATTTTTCATAACAATTTAGTTGTGCAAATTAATTATCACAAATCAATTTGTGCAAATTGCTTGATCGTGAAAACCAACCATTAAGGTCGGTTTTCACGCTACTGTAACCAAACTAAAGAACGTACAAACATGTTTGCTGTAAACGGGAGCTATAAAAACCACTAACACTGCTCTCGCAACTACCACCGCACTTAGTTGTAATAAGAAAGACTAAACAAGCACCTTGCCGATTAATAATAAATAAACACATTGTAAATCTTGGCGCTACAGACCAAAAACAAATGCGTTACATGAAGAAACTGAACTAAAACAAAGATCAAATTTCATAAAATATGATTACATACAGAAGTCATTTGATGTAATAGTACTGTCGCAGAGAACCATATAGTATAGGCCAAAGATTACAAAACCAAAATATATGAAGGCATGAGATTACGTTATCCCTGAGCAAATATGTCTCAGTTTTTCAAGCAAAAATAATTGCCATTAGATGATGAGATAAAATATAATCAAAACTTCAATAAGCCAATAACTTGCCAGTAATAAAATCCAAACTAGTAATAGACTGGATGACCAGTCTAAAGCCGATAGCAACAAACAACAAGATGCGCCTAATCTAGATACAAAAAAATCAGGGTACAGAAAAAAACCTTAAAGCAGACTGGTTCGCAAAAAAACTGCAGAGAAAAGTTCATTGAACCTAAATCTGTTTTTGAAACCTCATACAAGGCCGGAAAATAAATAATCCGTAGAGAATTTAAAATAAAATACAGTAAACTGTAGAAAAACAACAGGCAATAAAGTACCCAAAACTATTCTTAATAGAACCATCACACATTCCCCAAACCATAGTAATGCAGATAAGCCAAACAAAACTGCAAAAACTCACTGGACTTATAACTTGACAAATACATGTATATAATGAGAATCTAAATAAATCCCCTGTGCTGCAGATGTCCGAAAGACAAAGAAATTCTGCTACATCTGCTGAGCGAATAGTAATGCCTTTGACAAGCACAAACTAAAAAAAAAGGTCAGATCTAAGCTAAAAATTTCTCGTCATCATTAAAAAAAAACAAAACTACTAGAAAAGTAACAACCAGAGATGCAGAATAGGACCAAACACCCACACTGTAAACAAAAATTAAAAATTAAAACACTACGGCTTCAATAAACTTACGTAAACTTATAGAACATATCATACAACGTAAGTCATGCAACAACAATCAAAGAAACAGTATTTCAAAAAAAAATCGATACAAATTTGTTATAGATATTACATGAATTAGATATTCTAATGTAATTGCAATTTCCACAAAAAAATATATAGTTACGTTAGTAGTATGGGTAATCAAAATGATAAAAAATTAGCAATCTAATAATAATAATAAGTTAAGTGGTCATAAAAAAGCAAAAAAGAATAAAAAAATAGCTGTAAACATGTATTACTAAAATAATATTAAAATGAAAAAAAAAATAAAAGTTATAAAACAACTACACACACATAGCAACAAAATAAGAACAGACATACATATTAAAATTTTACTCAGACAAAACAGAATTAAAATAAGATTTAAAAAGGCAAAACTACAAATAAGTAAGGGTCTCCAATGTGAAAAGGCCCACTGGCACAGGAGCCTCTAACATTTATTTCAAAACCTGAGAAAAATAGAGTTGAAAAATTACAAAATTGTACGTTTTTTTTTTCCAAAACCTGAGTGGCTCCTTTTTAATATTTTGTTGGCTTCCGGTTTGACTTGACTTAAGACCTGGATGCAGTCGCAGAAGTGGATGACCTCCACAGGAACACAAAGTATAATCAAATGTAATTAGATATTACCGGTTTAGTTTTAGATTAAGTCTGTTTATTTCTAACAGTTTTAGTTTATTTGTTATTAATTTGTACAACTTTAACATCATATTACTTTTAGGCTAAAACCGTTGCTAACTCTTTTTCAATTTATGTTTTAAAAAATTATAGTAACTGGTTTAAGTAGTTTGAGTTATAAAATAAAAACAGATGCGTTACTGTAAACTTTTAGACAGCTGACAGAGCAGACTGTGATTGATTTCGGTTATTTATTCCAACTTTATCAGCTTTTTGTTATTTTAGTAACGTTCCGAAAGTTTCAATTAACAATCTGACAGTGTTGCCATCTATTAGTAATTAGAAAACAATGCAAAGCAATTTTTGACATTAAAGACTTGTATATTACTTTAAAGACAACTTTTTGATAGATTTTGACATATTTTTACAGGTTTGGAACATAATTTGCTTTAAAACTTTGAAAGTTTTGGCAAAAGTTTGCTAACATTTTTTACACAAAACTCTTTTAGATAATTCAAAAAAATAAAACTTTAATTTTTTTAGCTTTAGTTATTTTGAAAGTTTTAGTAACTTTTGGCTAAACGTAGTAACTTGTTTGACAATTTATATTCCAATTCAATATGCCTGGTACGTAACTTATAATATTTGTACACATTGTTTGACAGTTTTAGTAACTTTTTAACAGATGTTAACTTTTTTTGACAGATTAGGTATTTCTTTTCTAATTTATACATTACTTTTGCGGTTTTGATTACTTTTTTGACAAATTTGCTACATTTTTGCCAACTTATGATGTTTATATATACATTTAACATGTAAGTTATTGGACAGTTTCATCAAATTTGACACATCTGGCAAATTGTATTTTTGACACTTTAAATAGTTTTTTGACAGATTTAGTAACACTGTTGACAGTTTAAAATACAAATTAACATATTATATTGCTGTTAACTGTTTTGACAGTTTTTGTAACGTTTTGACAGTTTTTGTAACGTTTTGACAGTTTTAGTTGACAAATGTAGTAAACATTTTAAAAATTTAAAATATGCATTAGTATTGTTTGACACATTAGAATTCAATTTGACAGATCTGGAAAATTTATGCCAACTTATTACATTGCTGTATTTTTGGCTGTTTAGAATACTATTTGACAGGTGTGCTATGTTTTTGCTAACATAAATTAATAAAGTAAATTATTTTACAGATAAAAATAATTTTAAAATTTTTTTATAAAAAAAAAACCTATAAAAAAATTTTAAAACTATTTTTAACAATTTAGAATAGGTACAAATTGACATATCAGGCAGATAGTACGCATTAGTACATTGCTGTAAATTGTTTGATAGTTTAAGTAATTTTTTCACAGATGTAACATTTTTGACAGTTTTAAAAACAATTTATCAAATTTATGCCAACTTATCACATTGCTAAAAACTATTTGACAGTTTTTTTAACTTTTTGATAAATAAAGTAACTAAAAAAAATGTAATTTTGTGTTCATATTATTCTATACTATTTAACAGATCTGCTAAATTTCTGTTAACATATATTATTAATGTAACTTGGCAGTTTTAGTAACTTTTTGATAGACGTAGTAAGTTTTTAACAATTTAGTATACAATTTGACTGAGTTGCTGGCCTATAAGATTTTTACACATAAATGTAAACTGTAAAATTGTATGTCTCAATATTTTGCAGTGGTGCACGTTCAAAGTATAGTGGTATTTAACAACGTTTGTAACTGTAATCTATTATTTGAAATACTCAAAAGACCTCTACTTATAACATTGATGTAACTTGGGGCGATTAGACATAGACAACCATTTAATATCTTTTAGTTTGTGTAAGATTCTTTGTTTTTTTTAGATTCTATAAACATCCAACTGATTAATCAATGAATAGCTCTATCTAAGTCCTGATTGTACATCCGGCAAAATATTATAACGCTCAAGTTGTTAACACAGTTGCATTTCTAACACTTTCTCAAGTACCTTTGACATGGTGGGTGAAGAAGGCTAATGAAGCTCGAGTCATTAAATGCTAATAGATTACTACTTTTCGCTATTGTAATAACAACAGCTTCTTTCCAACACTTTAGTGATATTTTCAATTAGCTTGCCTGTTATTAGCTTTTGTTGCATTAGATTTAATTTGCCTTAATATGCGTGTTTTGTACCAGAAGTAGTTTGAAACTTTGTTTAGAACCGTGGCTTAATATTGCAGTATATCATTATTTGGAGAATTCACTGTGTAGTTTAAAAAATGGTTATTATTTAAAACATTGGAATTTTTTCAAATTATTTAGTATTACGTCCGTTTCTTTTGTTCTTTTCATAGATTAAGTTTGTAAGTGTTCAGCTTTGTTTTCTTAAAGCATTGTGTTATTTATCTTCATAATTTTTTTAATGCTGTATGTTATCCAAAGAGCATACATTTTAAATAGATAACTATTTATATAAATTGATGATAATAAAATTTCTAAAATCAGATTACAATCATAAATAAAAGAAAAAAAAGTTAAACAGTGGTCTCTTAATCTATAGGTACTCTCTAACCTGATTTGGTTGCAGTTACTAGATCATTAACTAAATTTAGTTGCAGTAGCTAATAATTCTTGTATGTAAATAAATTTAATAAATTATAAAACTTTTGCGATTGGTAATGCAGTTATCAAGTCGATATTAAAATTGCCATGCAAACTAAAAGATTGTCTTGATGTTATACAAGGTGAAATTGTTCTTTAGAAAATTATGATTCATAAGAAGACTACAAATAATTGATTCTTTTGACTAATATGCATGGTACTAATCACAAAAACCATTTTAATCCAACTTCAATTTGAAATAAGTGGATGCATTAAATATATACATCATGTTGACTAATAATCATATGTTACATTAAAATTCGTAGATATCGTAACGTTTTCTAAACATAATTATTTAAAACAATGATAATGGGAAATGCCTAATCCATGAAATCATCATCGATGCAATATGTAATTATACAAACATGTTAAAACAATCATTTCCATTAAAAACCATAGATTTCGAATAGATTCTGCAAAATTAAGATTGACTAACAGTTACTTGAACATCCGTTTATATATCATTAAACAATCAAAAGGTATTAGGAAATGAGTTGTAGTAGTACATCATCATTGTGTATTCACGCACGCACACATTATGGCAATGATTATATGATACTTTCCAAATTTTTACATAAAGAAAGTAAGAGCTGCATTTCACCCAAAGACGCGTTGTATTATTTATAAAATATATTTGTCGACTGAACGGATAGGTTTTTGTAATTATTTATTTTATGCTGTAATAAAACCGCGTGTCAGAAGGTAATCGTGACTTGGCACTTCATTTCGTTTTAATTTACTACACAAATAATTTGTGTTGTATTAAAGCTTTTTTATTGTAATTGTGTTTATTAGTGTGTACTTATTGTTGTCACTAGTGTAATTAAATTAGAGATTGTATGGTGAAACTCTGTTTACAGAATTTAGAAAACCATACTTCATTTTTGTTTTTAATATTTGTGGTAAGCTATTAACAATAATAAAAGTTTGATTATTAATGCATATATAAATTATATTTTACACCAAACAGCAAAACTGGTTATATATTACTTAACCATAATTCAAATGCATTTTATTATTTTACATGTTATGAAAACTACTAACATCATTGTCGATTGTGTAATTTGAATAATATCCACAAATATCTATTCAATATTATGCAGTTATTTATGTATTTCTTTTGCTACAATCAAATAAATTGTTAGTTACATTCAAAATCCGGAATTTAATTAATTCTTTTCACACTTTAATATATAATAGAACGTTTAACATTTCCAAATAAGTCATTGTGTAAATAGTTGTGGGAAGAACAAGTAGAAAAAGATTATTTTTAATCGATGACAAGTACATCGTAAATAGCTTAATTTAATGCAATGCTTGAACGATTCCCATTCATCCATTGCATTAAAAACGATAACTACTCAAGTGCATACCGAATACAACTTTTTTCATTCATAAGATTAATGGCTATATAATTATTAACCATTGGTTTAAAAAAAAATTAATAGATTGTTAAGAATATAATACAAATTTTATTAATTAACAATTTAGAGGATTGTACTAAAAGTTGAATGCTTAAAATATGTAAAAGAATTCATATATGTAGGTACATATGCGCACTATTAGTATTACTAATTTGTATATAGTTATTATTTAATTGGATATAAATCTGTAGTAATTAATAGTTATATAAATACAGTAAAACTGGTTTGCTTCTAAAATCGGTTAATTCAAGTAGGTCAGCACATTAATTAAAACTATTCGGGGCAGATTAAAACTGATATAATACAAATATGGTAATAGTTTTGATATTATTGAATAATAATTAAAAACAGTATTGAAATTATCAGGTCAATAACCATTCAACATAATACTCATCAAAATTTAGTACATCCATGATTTATATTTAATGTCATATTTAGAACATATTTAAATTCTTCATTAGCATTTTAAATAAAACTGTTAGTTTGTCTCGTTTTAGTTTGATTTCTTTTTCAATTTTAAACCATTTTATTTATGATGTATTGCAAATTATAAACCTCATGTGTGGTCATAAAATTATTTATTTGTTTGCAATTTGTCAAATACATAAAATTAATTTAAATGTATTTTATAAATATTACAACTCTAAAACAATACATTCAAATAGTTGGATTTGTTTACCTTCTACAACTTATTGTCTATAATCTAAAGTAAAATCACAAAACAGCAGATTTTGTATGTAATACACAAAATACAAAATTAAGATTTATTTAAATATATATTAGAAAAAAATAAAATCATTATAATCTACTCTAAATAAATAAGTAGATCAATCTTTAACAACCAGTGATTAAGTCTCTTGAGAATACGAGACCTCGCACATCTAACAGTTATTTACTTTTCGCTCTCCAAATTATAATTCATAAACTTAGAGCATACCGACCGCTACTGATTTCCAGTATTGTAGTGAAAACAGCTACTTTGGCATCCTTCCTATTTCCACATATAATTTAATAATCAATTTATTTTTTCACCAGTACATTTAGAAAGAATTAGACTATATTTTGTCAGAGTATTTTAGTTAAATAATAATTGTAAATGACCAAAAATAGTATCCAAATATAGAAATAAACCCGATTTTAGGTACTTTTAAAGACTATTTGCAAATATAATTGATTAAAATACTCTGGATACCCTGGCCAGTATGGAGAATTACATGCATTAAATGCTTAGATTGTATTATGTTTATAGTTATTCACTGACCTTAGAATATTCAATTAATTTACTCACATTTAAAAAAAAACAATAATGAATTGTTTCATTCTTATCAGTATTTTAAAGTATCTTTTACACTAAAAACAAAACATTCTATTTTGTTTTTGCTTCGTAATCATTTCTTTTAAATTTATCACTTTTCTCGAGGTAACAAACTTGTTTACTCTGACTCATGTCTAATGTTTCATGCAAATTGAATAAGTGTGATTCGAATTATGTCAAACGATAAGAAGCAACAAGGTATTTACTGGTATATGCGGTAATGTCATTCTGCGGCATTTCTTGTCTGCAAGACTTGGTATTGGATGACCCAATTGCGTCAGAAAACTTGCATAAAATTCCAAACACAAATGATATAAATGCTAAACAAACAGCAAAACGGGCTGTAAAACCGGCCTTTTTATGTTTCCGGGCATATCAAAATTTTCATTCTCAAAGAAAATGTTGAAAACCCAAAGAACCCCAAGTACACGACAATATCCCGTAATCAATTTCAACTAGATCATCGGAAACCATTAACTATAAAAAAATTTACGGTAGTATTTCTAGGTCGTTGAAGAGCTGATCCAAAACATAGTTAGGCTTCTAGAGCAGGTTGAGTCTTGTCCAGCAATTTTCAATAGTATAATCGGCTAGACAGACATTGGACTAGCGGCTCTCACTTGTTTGATCAAATTCTTCTTAAAGCTTTAGTTTTTGAGTGTTTCTAAAAGGTAAGGCTGAGTAAACTTTTACTAGCGGCTAATAAGCAAAACGCCAATTGGCTTCTCAAAACTTTTTTGTTTCGATAGCAAACATTTAGGCAGGTAGTCGTAGTACTTAATATAGATTGTGAGACAGTAGTTGCAAATGAAGTGGCCCGCCTGTCCTTCCAAGTGTTGGTTATCCAAAAATTAAAATTTGTTCTTTCTGCAAATGTCATTTGCTTTTAAATTGAGGAAAAATGTGACAATCTTTTGATAACAAACAGTGGGGTGAACACTCGGTTCGTTGATTGCGGGTCGATAGTTCCAACTGGATTACCCCTCGAACGCCCACATAAGTGAGTAATTCAGAAATTATTTTTTCTTTTTTAAATTAAATCTCTTTACAACAAACACTCGGATGGGTGGTCAAGGCACTCAGTTCATTCAAACATACAAATTGCATTTTTTCTCTGCAAATGCCATTTGTCCTTAAATTTAGGGAAAGAGTGTGACAAATTCAACCTCTTGATAACAAACAGTCGGATGGGTAGTAGGTAGAAGCCACCCATCCAAATGTTGGTTATCCAAAAAATTGATTTTCTTCTACTCACAAATGTCATTTAATTGTTTTTAAATTGGGGAAAGGAATGACAGATCCAACCTCTTGATAACAAACAGTCGAGTAAGTGTGCTTGTAAGGTACTCAGTTTATTGATTTTAAATCCAAAGTAAATAATAAATTGGAAAAAAAGAGTAACAAACCCAACCTCATGATAACAAACGGTCAGATAAGTGAGGAAGGCACTCAGTTCATTGATTGCAAAACAGTAGTTTAAAAATAAAGTGCCCCACCCATTCACTCAAGTGTTTATAATCCAAATTTTTTCTATTAACACGCGTGAGCAGAACCTCACTTTGCCAATCACAGCACGTCACTACTAGCGGACTAGTATAAAGATCAGAAATCAGTCAAGTCCGTCTACTTGGTAAACAATATGTATCAAAACCATATCTAAACACATATATAGATAGCAATTTAACGTCTAGTGCCACCAGGTGACCCTAGTCTAACCACATAACCTGCAGCTTCCGCATAATCACAAACCTGGAGTCGTCGACTATTATGGCAGTAGACATCTGCAAACACTTTCAGCGGCTACCACAAATAGTAGATATTCTCCGGCTACTTCCAATACTACTAACCCCTGTACTCTGTGCCACACACTCTGCCAGAATACAATAACACAACAAAGAACCTATATTATGGGAGAAAATCCTCATAAAGAACCCGAAAGCCTCATTGCCAAGCATCTTCAACCTTGGAGAACACAAACCTTTTTTCAATGACCAGACCAGGTCAAAACCCCCGTCAATCAAACCGCAAATCAGCAAACCAAACACAGTCGTGGGACATATTCAAGCACACAATCTTGACAAACCGCAGACAACTACGAGAGAACCCAATAAGCTCACTTGCAACACAAAATAGAGAAGACCAAAGTATATGCGACGTCACCACAAATTTCAGACGCAAATGGAAACACACAAACATACCACGAGTTACAACCAAATAAACAAGCTCCTAGAACAAACCGCTCAACTAGCAACAGTGATCGCCATCCCAGAATCTGCAATCTAGAAACAAAACTTCAATAGAATCATCGAGAAAACCAAAAAAGTACAAAAATACGTATCCAAACTTGTCAAAATGCAACAGGTAATGATTATCGAAGTCAAACAACCAATGCAGCAGGCAATTGCAAACACCCTAACTTCTAACTACCTGCCTCGCAGAACACATCAAAAAGAGTACCACAAAGAAGCGTTATACTTCGGCTCTACCCTACATACAGTCACATCTGTAAGACCACTGGACATAACAAATCAGAAAAAAACCGCTTCACGGCTGACATCAACAATACAAAAAACATCTCCATGAATCCCAGAGGTATCAAAGAAAACATAGACCGGCAGTTTTCGGTCTGCCTTCATATCCGACCCCCAGGAGAAAGAGTCACCGACAGAGTACAACACAACAAACCAATATTATGGGAGATCATCCTTATAACAAACCAACTCAAAGACCTTCTTCGCCGAGCACATTCAACCTTGGGAAACAAACCTTTCCTCAAAGACACACACGACCGCACCTTTAACATCTAAAGGTGCCCAGCCTGTAACACTTCTTTCTGTAAATGTCAATTGTCTTTAAGCCAAGAAAAAAACAGTGCCAGATCCAACCACTTAATAACAAACAGTCGGGTAAGTGGTTGAAGATACGAATCATTAATTGCAAGTCAATAATTTCAACTGAAGTTGAGCACAAGCTACAGCCCCTTTTCTCTCTCCACAACGTTTATTTTAAAAATTTAAGAAAGAGAGTTTACAAAAGTTAATTGTTGGTAAAATAATTCTTTTTAATATTTAAATTATAGAAATTCTAATAACACATCAATTGATATTGATTTACATTTGTAGCTTCCTTAAATGATCGCATGATAAAAAGTAACCCCAAGTAGTCTGAACATTATTCTCAGGCATTACAAGCTGGCACAAAAATGACAAAAATACTTTTTTGAGCCACAATTGTAAAAAGAAAGATTGCATTGCAAAGTAATATATAAGTACTACCTTTCTATTTCTTTTTAAATCTTTTAGTAAGTAAATGTTAACAATAATCCAGAAATCATATATTTTTAGCAACCATACATTCAAAATCATTTAATAAAACAGACAAGACATGTTATAAATAATAAATCATATATAATTATAATAATCATTTGTAATGGTTCATAAAAAATAGAATATATGCCATATAAGATACAATAACTTTATTTAAATTCTCATGATGCAATAAATGATATAATCAGTTACATAATTATTAATGTTTATTATAATATACCGTAAGGACATTGTTAATTGGCATTTTTGTCGTGATAATGAATATCTGATTAATAAAGGAATATATTAATATTAATCATAACTGCAATTAATTAATGCAGTGAATGCACAGTATATATGATAAAACATACAATACAAAAAAGATATGCAAGTACAGTTGCATGTTGTAATAAAATATTTATTGCATGTTATCTTTATGATCATTTGTAATAAGAAACGTGTGATAGTTAAATTTTTTTATTGTCCTATCCATATCTTCAAGTTATTTGTATGTTACCTGAAAACTAAATAATTTTCAAATTAATATTGAAATTTTTATGCATGTTGAGTATTGTAAAACATGGCTAGTGCATGTCTATTATTTTCATTTGCATTGTACCATGGAGTGCTGGTCATATTTGTATTATGAATGAACAATGCAATTTTTATGAATATAATTATAATACACAGGTTTGCTGAATGAGTCAATGAGATTAAACAATATCATAGCTGTTGATATAGCGTATTTTAGTCGTTGAAAGCAAATAATGAGATCAGGATAGTTATTATTGTAATATTAATATTGGAAGAAAGATAGAAAAAAATAATTTTAAAATTTAAATAAATCACAGTTATATAATTTTGATAATAAGATTTTGAAGATAAAGTAAAAAATAAATAAAAAAGCATCTTCATAAGGTCATAATTAGCACCTGTTTTGGACTTTTGTAATTGCAAAGTACACAGACTCTTTATTTGTAGCAATTTTAATAAAAAAACAAACTAAGATCGTCAAAATATAAATTAATGATTAATGGTGCGTATTCAACGTATTTGTTAAAACCTTTATTAACTAACAACGTTTTTGGATAACAGCACTAGCTGCACTAAGTGCAAATTATAAAACTAATTAATTTTGATTTGTAATATTAACATGCATTTTTTTTTTCGGTTTACGCTTGAATTGTCCGTGATTGTCATGAATTAACATAGAATATAAACCATGAAAAAATAATGTAAATTAAAAAAAACTTTTTGAATAAGGTCGCATTAAGTGCAGCTAGTGCTGTCATTTAAAAAACGTTGTTAGTTAATATCGATTTTAACAAAAACGGTGAAAACGAATCAATCTTTAATTGAATATTGTCGCAGAATTATGTGCAAAAATAGATTTTAGCGTCCATCAAATCGTTGATGATTCTTTAACAAAAATAATTTAATTGTAATTATGTTTAAAGCTAAATTTTAACTCATCAAAAATATATTTTCAGATTTCTATTTTGGATTTATATAAATTATTTACATATAAAGGTATCATCATTTCAGTCTTAATAGAACATAATACTGTTTCTCTGTGAACAGTAGCTCAGTGTCTTTATCAAAACATTTCTACATATAAACCTGTATTTAAGAAATATAATTTAAAAAATTAATTATATCTTACACACTTAAAAGATGTGTTTTTATTAGACTACTCGAGATTAGTTCCGTTTTTTTACTATCACCAACGAAGAGTATTTCATAGATTAACAGCCATGAACAAATTTATTGAAATAAAATTCAATGACGTTATGTAGAATAGCAAAAATATTTGAAACATGTTTACGTCAAATTGTATATATTTGAATGCATTAAGTATATAATAGTAATAACAATAACTGTCATCAATGCAAAAAAATAAATTGAAACAACAAATCGCTCGGACGGTATTTGGATGACTATATAGTTTTCATTGGCTGTTAGAATTAAGAATAATAATTGTCACCAAAAAATTGTAGAAAAATTCCTAGATCACCATCTGTCTATACCTGCGTTTATTAAAAACTGTGATAATCTTGTAATCCTCATTACTTAAATTATTATTTTCTTAACTCTTAAATGTAATATACTTACTTAGATAGATTAGTAATATAAGTAATTACCTCATACTCAGAAACAAGACTATTCCAATAAATCTCAAGCGTAAAGTATTTGACTTCTGCGTATTGCCCATAGCAACATTGAAACAATAAGACTAACAAAACAAAAGCGTTGACCATCTAAGAACAATGCAAAAAGCAATAGAACTGTTAAAAATCAGTCTAAGAAATAAAATAAAATCTGAAAAAATCAGACAAATGACAAAGTGACAAACAAAGTAAAAAAACCTTAGAACTCAAATGGCGATAGGCAGGCACAACACCAAGTCAGAAGGACATAAAAAAAATAGAGGCAGACAAAGAAGAGTATAGGAAGACCGCAAATAAAGTGAGTGGATAACATAAAACGACAGACAGAAAGAAAATGGTACCAATTAGCACAGAACAGAACCAAATGGAAAAACATATAAAAAGTGTATGTTCAAGACTAAACTGAAAAAACCTGGCAAAGATGTTCCAGCAGATTTTTGCATCTAAATATTTGAATACATCTTTACAAAATTCAACTTCAATTACAATTAAAGACAGTAGAATTATAAGTGGGTAATGCCCAAAGTATGTATAGGGTTTTCCAATAAAAGGTTTCATTTTGATATTAATAAAAAACGGGTATTTTTTAAGAGAAATCAATAAAAGTTTATTTCATTGTAAAAAGAAAGGTATGCCAGTAACCCTTAAAATCATTGGCATAGACCTTATCTTTCACGTGACCCCAAAGAAAAAAGTTTAAAGGTGTTAAATCACAAGATCTCGCTAGCCAATTGTGATCACCTCTTCAAGAAATAACACAGTCAGGTAACTTTTCTTGCTGAAAATAAACGTCGTCCACATCAATATCTTCCAATTCCGGCCATAAAAATCATTAATCATAGCTCGGTAGCGCCATCCATTCACCGTAACAGTTGCATCAGCCTTATTTTCAAAAAAGTAGGGTCCAATCACACCGCCAGCCCAAAAACCGCACAAACAGTGGCACGTTGAGGATGCAAATACTTTTCAACAATCATTCTTAGATTTTCTGAGCCCCAAATGCGACAATTCTGCTTATTAACGTAGCCTCCGAGGTAAAAGTGAGCCTCATCACTGAAGATGATTTTTCGATGAAATTCCGGATCATTTTGATGCATTTGAAGGACCCAATCAATCGAAGATACGACGTTTATGGTGATCGACCAGCTTGAGTTCTTGTGTTAACTAAACTTTAAAAGCCTTAAGACTTAAGTCTTTATGCAAAATACGGTGTAATGTCGATTGTGGAATGTCTAATTCCAAAGATCGACTAGGAATCGACAAACCTGGGTTTTCTCCAACACTACGGGCTAGATCAGCAATATTCTCATGTGTTCTTGAGCGATGCACACGGTTTCGAATCTTCACATCACAAACTTGTCCCAACAGCTCACATTTTTCCACCAGGTTTTCTATTGCCGGCCGAGAAGGTGCTTTACGACGACCAAAAAGTGATTTAGTTTTGCGAACTGTGACTGAAAAATTTTCACCATTTTGTAGTGAATTTTAATCATTTCAATGCGTTGTTGAAGCGTGTATCGTTCCATTTTTAATAATGGCGTAGTTTTTACTTGTCAAATGTCAAAAGATAATAGCTTTATCCACTTATCATTCCAGGGTCTTCAATTATTGATTTGACAATGCCAATTTTGCATCTGTGTCAATAAGAAAAATAATCACAGAAAATTCATCCCCAACAAGTTACAGTTTGATGCACTATTTATATAAGAAGAGATTGGTCCTTATTCCACAAACTATTCTAGCTTAAAACGACATCAAAGCTGCAAGAAGAGTTTATTATACCTATTATACCTAGCTATGAAAACAATATGCTATAGGAAAAAATTCTTATGTCAAGTTTTTTGTAACACTTTATTTATTATTTATAGTCATATCCAAATTTGGTTCTAATTGCTTAACATTTTGTCATTTTTATATTATATTTAGGGTTATATTAATAATAATAAACGTAAGCAAAACAATATTTGTATGTTAGTTTAAAGAAGCAAAAATGAGTAATTTATCAAACTTTATCGAATAAATGCGGTAGCCCAAAGAATATCTATGAGATAATGGTAGCATTGTATGAGAAAATAGTGAGTCCTATTTGAAATTAAATATTGGTGCAAGCAGTTCAGTGATTGACCGCCGAGTAAAAGTTTCAGTTATTACTAGAGAAATAAAATGTCAGAAACAAGTATTAGTATATATATATTATAAAATAAATAAAACACATTTACTATATACTATATCACAAATATATTTAAAAAACCGTAACTAGTTTCAACCTTTACAAGGCTATCATCGGACGGTGATACAAACAAGTATGAATATAAAAGAAAACTACAAAGCATATATACGACAGTAAAACATAAAATGTGCAGAGAGGTTTATATTATATTCATGCAGTATCTCATACCAAAACTCGAAAAACACATGAGACAGCATCGCATTTTTTGGAATGACTACTTGGAAAACGCTGTGAAGTCGTATTCTGCAGAATTACTAGAAATCGTTGGAATATGTGTGTTAGTGTTAATGATTCTTAAGTAGAAAAATAACATTTTGTTTGTCCTGTACCTCCTTTTTTCACATCTAGGTAGATAACAAAAAGCTACCCTCGTATTATTCGGAATATTAAACCGCAATTGCGGCTCGTGATGCAACCATTTGTAAAGCCAATGTAAAAAAAAAAATTTACAAACATAGTTTAAAAAAAAAAACAAAAAAAATTAAATTTAACCCTGTTATTGAAAAATATTTTAGTTGTATTATAATAAATATAAATTAGTATAGACATATGAAAAGAACAACTACATACAATATAATGAAAAATACTAATACTTTATGCATATTTTGATTACTAATTAAATATCTCAAATTACAGTATCCACACTTTGTATAAAATAGTAATCAAGGTAATAGCTTTAAAATACTATAAAGACCATCTAGCTAATAAATATGTATAATTATATATTAATATTAAAGTTGTAATGATTATTTACTTAAAGAATTTGTAAGTAGGTACACAGTAAATCTATACAAACAACATTCAAATCAAATTAATAAAATTTAATAGTTTTCGAATACTACCATAATAATAGATCGCATCGGGATTATCCTAAACAAATACAAGGACTGAATAATAGTAATAATTCTTTGTTATTTAATTGTCAATTCATATTACAAACATAAAAAATCATAAATTTATGCAAATTTCTTTAACAATACCTGGGAAAATCATAATTTGTATAGAACATTAAGATACGTATCAAATGCAAATCTAAAATATAATTTGTTTGACAATGAAAATCTAACATTCAAAATTATAACCTCAATATTTTTTTTATTAACTCTTGAGTACTTCTATAAATTATACACTCGACTAGATCAAAGCTTAACACTTGTAATATTTAAAGGGTTTATCATCAAAAGAAGTTTTATTATCTTTACAATAATAAATCATGCACTAATAAAATTAAACCTAGACATCTGTTTTCAACTACCAACTTCTTATGTTTATTATGAACTGAATTCTAGGATTTTTCGGTAGACAAACAAATATACATTAAAATGCTTGTTATGCATTCGCACCAGATGTAGTTACAATGTAGATAATACAGAATAGGCACGTAATATACAACCGGATATCAATAACAATTTAAAATTTTTATACATTCCGCTGCTACACTAACCATGACTAGTTGTTTATTAATGTTTTCGATTTAATGAAATTGTGCTTCACAAGAACCCTTCCTCAATAGTTCTATGAAATTTATGTAATGTTGAATTTAAATTTAAACAAATCTATAATTTGGTCCTTGAACATGGAACAGTGCACATGAATGCAATAAATCAGCCACACCTGTTGTATTGTATTGATTTAATGGATATTTTACACAAAGAGATTTAAATTATATACAATCGTATTTATAATTTTTACACTATTATTCAATAAATAACGACTAATTTTTAATATAATTGATGGTTGCGACCTCTACTACGTGATAATTCATGTTTATGAAATAATAAAACAATTTACTATGTTTTTTACCACATATTTATTCTTACAACTACAATACTAGTTTTGGCTCTCCTAGAAGGCTCTAGTAGAGCCGAAACTAGTAATGTATTCGTAAGAATAAATTTGTGATTAAAAGCATAGTAAGTTTTATTATTTCATAGACTATTTTATCTAAATTACTGTATATGTTCATAACTATATAGATTTCTAAAGATAGGAAGACTAACATTAACATGTCATTATTATCATTTGCGAATTGATTGCATATAATTAACTCGCCTCATTCTTATTCAATCATGATGAAAATGTAATTACGTGCAAGCCTTTCTATACTAACTTCAAAATTAAAATTTATATAAATGAATTGATATACTTTATAATATTTTTGTTGTTTGTAAAAGGTTACATACATCTTATAGTAAATTACATACATTAATGCGCCACACTATTACTGATTAGAGTTTATTACTAAAAGCGTAAATAAATACAAATTAGCTCAATATCGCCTTTCATTATTCTAATGCGTGGGAGAGTTTTCCTGTAGAAAATGTGGAAACATTGAATGTCTTGTAGTATTTTAGACCGACATAGTAGGAAGAAAGTATGCAAGATTATAATAAATGTGTAAAACTTAAGAGATACCCTTATCGACCTCAACAAGCTGTTGGCACTTTATTATTTCCGGCAATTATAGATTGTTTAAAACTTTTAAGTTTTTTCACACATTATTAATGAATAACTGTTAATTATTCTAAGAAAATTAAGAATGTGTGACCTCCTATTAGGATTAAGATTAATTAGTAAATAGCACATCTTTGTGCTAATAAAATATTCTTACAGAAATCGGTCCATTGAACCGGTAGGCGTTGAATGCAAAGTTACCAATAACATTTAAAAAGATCACGATTTTGTAAATATCGTGCAAACGTGTTTCATCTACAGTTAGGGTAGGTCAATTGATGTTTACACTCACCCAAATAAATAATCCATATAAATGCAAACACCAACAATATAATAATATGTCGCACACAGCAAAAAATGTTCAAAAATACAAACACGCGTATATCGTAACTACGTAATGTACAGTACAGACCGAGAACCACGCGCAGCGACTCGGAATGGAATGAGTAACGTGAATGTAATGATAGTTCGCCGGCCTAAAAATCCACTTCCAAGAGCACTCTCCAGACTGCAGGCACTACATTAGCATTTACACTTTACTCCCACCATTCCTTTACCATCATGCTTGAGACCAAAAGACAACAGCACAATCGGGTACAGCAAAAACAAGAAAACGAATGCCGAAGAGATGCTGACTGAACTCAGCTTACCTCAATAAAAAAATCGAACACACGAAGAAAGTTCATCCGTGCAATTTAAATACCGTCTCGTGATCATATGGCCTCTGGAGCACATTTATGTAAATGCAATATTAATTTTACATAACCAAAATATTCTAATTAGATTTAAACTCTTCTGTTTTCGATATTTAATCACATTATTTTTATTTGGTGAAATAAATATTGTTGATATTTTTTATTAAAATAATTTACCTGTTCAATGTTAAATTTTTTTTATTGTTTGTAACAATAAAAAACATCCATTTAAGTGCATGATATCTTATACAAATTTAAACAGCATTCTATCTGTTGATAACGCACAAATTCTTTAATATCGCATTACAAAATACGAAGCAAATTATTTACAGGTGTGTTCTGATGACGAACATAAAGTAACACAGAAATGTTTATATATTTACACTATGTATTTACTCCCCGACCCGACCGTAAAGAAAAAAGGTATGAAAATGTAGGCCACGTTTTGTTGAATTTACAGAAAATATTTATTGATAGTAAACATTTATATCAATTCCCAGAGTATAATAAAATTAAACTTTAAGATTATGTTTTATTGAAATTATATAAATGCGTTTGTGTTCAAGTTTTTGACTTACTTTATTACATATTTTTATTAAGCTGCGTACTGATGTAAATAAACATGCATTGAGTCAAAACGCATGCACTGAATTGCGCTTTTATACAACCAACAAACAACTCGAGTTGCAAGTTGCAACTTTGCAACTTCAGACGCAGCATATTGTTTTATCACAATAAGTCGTTTTAAAAGACATGTCCAGATTTGAGTGTATAGATATATATAAATTGGTAAAATGGCATTGGTTTTAAAATATTAAATTTAATCAAATTTATTATAGCAAATATAAAAAATTAATATCTTGGTACAATATTAAAATCAATAAATTTGGTACTATATAATTATTTATGCAAAAAAGTGAGTAAGGCAAAAACATTCTAGATATTGAGTATACATCTTACAATATGGTTAATCAACTAATTAGTTTAACTAATAAGATCATGAATTCTAGATTTTATCATTTTTAAATAAGTTTTAGAGAAAATGGTTTAGGTTTAATATACTTTAATAGATAGATTAGATTTGAAATTAGAACTATCAAGATGCTCAGACATATTTGATGATATAGATTTTAGAAAACATAAAGTACTGAGAGTGCTGTTTGTCATCTGCAAAAATGTAGGGTTTTCCAACAAAAAGTTAATTAATAATAATTTACTACATTTTTTTTTAAATTTAAATTCAAGGTACAAACTCTGCTTGTAGAAAATAATATACAATAAATGCCAACTTCGATCAATCTTGTAAGGAAGTTTTGGAAGACATTTTTGCACAACTCAGGCTTTATCTGGTAAATAACAGCTCGAATATCATCTTTGAAAACTAGAATTATTTGCGAGGTATTAGCGTAGACTCTATCCTTCACGTAGAAGAAGACCAAAAAAAAGTTAAGTTAAAATTAAATTGTACAATCTGGGGAGCTAATTTATGTCTAAATTTTGCAAAATAATGCACACAAAAATTTTTTTGGCTTGTGACTCGTAGCGCCATCCTGCTGGAAATAAAAATTGTTTATGCCCAAATTATACAATATAAACCAAAAAAAAAATAGACTGTAATCGCAGCACCTTTGCTTTTCTCAAAAACAGTAAGATAACATGACTTCACCGACCCAAAAACCGCATCAAACAGTAACTCGTTGAAAGTAAAAAAGTTTTTTGACTATAGTTCTAAAAATTTCTGAACCCCAGATCTGTCTATTGACAAACCCACTAAAATGGAAATAAGCTTTGTTGCAAAAGTTGATTTTTCTAAAAATGTTATAAATTTTTTGCCTGCGTTTTCAGCATCCAAGAAACTAAAATTGGTGTTGTTCATAATCAGTTAGCTTCAATTTTTGCCTTAGCTGCACTTTATAAGCATGTAAGCTAAGATCTTTATGCAGTACGCAATAAAAGCTGGATTGCAAGATCCTTAATAGGTATGAACGTCTTGGGATAGACAAACCTGGGATTTCTGCAACACTGTTAGCTACAACAACAATGTTTTGGGCTGACGTGACAGTAAGTAAGTGTTTTGATGATTTTAAAGAAAGCAATAGATATTGATAATATATAAAGTATATTTACAATAATTACATTAAAAAAAAATAAACAATATTCCATGAAAAATAAATCTGTACTAGTTAATGCAAAATTACACAGGTATATATACCCTACAACCCGGGGTAGTAGGTATTTGATAATTAATTAACTCGGATTAATAAATTTTTAAAATTCCAATAATCTTTCATATATTCATTACAAGAGATTACATTACAATGTGTTTTTCCAATATATAATTTACGCAGGTGTTTACAATTTAATATTTAAAGTTTTACAATACAATTCTTAATCTAAACATATACATACATTTCAAATATGCCGCCGGCCTTGAAAGATCTTGATCATTCAAGTTCAAATGACCCTTTATAAAGTTTATTAACTTAAATAAATATTATGTTTTCTTTGGAAACGCACTTAGGCTAGATATTGCACGCTTGAAGGTACTATTAAGCGTTTTTACTGATACTAAGCGCACTCTTATATCTAGACCTGGATGCGTTGCTGATACACGTCCTAGGCGCCACATAAATAGAGGAACATTGTTTTTTTGAAGAAGGACAAGATCGTTTTCTTAAAAGTTTGACGATGAGTTCTGTTGCTATTTGCTTCTTTGTTGCAATTGCGGTATATACTCTCTGGACCATCTTTTTCAAAAATGTTAGATAAGTTGCAGAATTTGTTGGAATCTGGTTAACCTTTTTTCTTGAATATCAATCAAGTTGAGATCTGGAAAAGCAGTCATCTTTTGTCCAATGAGAAAGTGCAACGGTGTTAATGGTTTGTAATCATTAGGGTTGCTAGAAAGAGGGGATAGTAAACGGGAATTTAATACAGCTTCTACTTGTGTTAGAATTGTTGACATTTCTTCAAATGTTAAGTGAGCATTCAAAATTAAACGTTTTAGATGTGATTTAACGGATTTTATTCTGACGTTCCATATACTGCCAAAATGCAGAAAGCGTGGAGAAAATTCATTTTGAGTTTGTTCAATTTGTATAAATTTATAGAGTTTACGTAATTTAGAATTTTTGTCTTTGAAGTTTGTACTATTGTCTGAATACATATGCAAAGGTTTTCCTTCTCTCAGTAAAAGTATCGGTGCTTAAGTCACTCACTAGCTCTAAATGTAATGCTTTGGTAGCAAAACATACAAATTCACAGAGATATGTTTTTGATGTTTTTACTTTTTCCTTTTTTGGTTTTTTTATTGCAAAAGGTTCTGCATAATCAACGCCGCATATGTGAAATGGCGGAGCTGGGCTAACATGAGAGAAAATTTTTCGTTATTTGTTCAATTTTTAGAGGTTTTGCTTTAAAACATTGAATGCATTCATGTACTATTTGTTTGCATAAATTGCGCCTAGAATATTGATCTTTAATTGAAGCTAGAAGAGTTTCTGGCCCGCAATAAAGTTGTCTTAGGTGATCCGTTTTAATAATTAATTTAGTAAATGTGTTTTTCTTTGAAAGCAAAATAAGGTGCTTTTTTAAAATGGTATATTTAAATTTTCTAAACGTCCGCCCACACGAATAATGCCACTTTGGTCAATAATTAGGTTTAATGCACGCAACAAATTTTGCTATTATAATAATAATAATTATTATAATTTGTTTGTTTGTCCTTAAATTCTTTAATTTAAAAAAATGATTCAATCAATTCTTGTATAATCAGCGGATGTAGACGTCTATTTTCTTGTAGTTGTGTGCAATTGAACTTAAATCGACGGCAATAAGCAATAATTCTTACCAATTTATTAAGGTCTAAAAACCTTGATATTACGTCAAATGTCAATATTTCTTTGATATTTTGTGTTTCAGGCAAGTTGTGTCTTAAAAATGTGGGGGCCATTTTGAATGGTCGTTAATTAACTATTTGGATCCCAACCACTATAACTGAATTTTACTTAAACTGTCAGCTTGAAATTAGATTGGTTAAATTGTCATACCTGTACGTGCTTACATGCGTCCTATCGCATGTAGAAGTCATAGATTGAATTTGACTTACGCGATTAGCAACAAAGGTTTTCCATTTATTAGGCAAACTATTTATTCAGTGTAACACTATAGCGGAGTCACATCAATAACATATTTTGTTAAAATTAAGCTTTAATGTGAGTTTTACCTTTGTCAATAATTTAGTTAATTATAGAGCACCACATAATTCTAATTTTGTAATTGATATATTTTTTAATGGTGCTACTCTTGATTTTGAACATAATAACTCTACCCATTGAATTAATAGATTTTATGAATATACATGCACCATAAGCTATTTCCGACGCATCACGAAAACCGTGGAGTTTAATGTAATTCTAGTTATTACTTAAAGCAAATCTGTAAGGTATAACTTTGTTAATTTGTTTTAAATTGTTAAAAAAATTTAACCATTTAGTATGAATATTGACTGGTATTGATTCATCTCAGTGTAATTTATTTTGCCATAAATCTTGCATTATAAGTTTGACTGTGATCAAAACTAGGGAAATTATTCTTAGTGGATCAAAAATCTGAGCAATAACTGACAGAATTGTTCGTTTTGTAACGCGGTTATGTAAAATGGTTTTGCTGTGTAATGAAAAGCGTTGACTATTCTATGATACGCCTGAAGTTTTAGTTTCTGAAGCTTTAATTAAATTTACTATTTGATTAGCAGAACACTGCTCAGAGATATCATCCAATATTGTTGAATTATTAGATGTCCATTTTTGTAACTGAAGCCCTGCCAAACTGACAATACTTGTTATTTTTTTTTTTTGATCTAAATTACTTGATTGATTGATTCACCTCTAGTAAGAAGATTGTCTACATAAAAATCAATTTTTTATTATTAAACTAGCTAAGGCAGCGTATTACCAAAAACGGTGCTGATGCAGTACCATAGGTGACCGTATTTAAGTTGTACGTTTTTACGTCATCCCTTTTATTGTATCGCCAAAGAATCATCTATAAGGATCTTTGTTCTGGATCACTTAAGACCTGGCGGTACATTTTTTAAATATCCGCCGGTATGACTATAGGATGCCTTCTAAACCAAATAAGAATTAAAAATAGGTTTTTTTGTATTGTAGGATTTACTAATTGTAAATCGTTTAATGATAACGTTATCTGATTTTGCCAATGCATCAAACACTACACGCAATTTTGTGGTAGTACTCTTTTATATTACAGGGTGATGTGGCATATAATACAACATATTAGAATTAACGTTTGTTTCATTTATATTGGTTGTATGACCTAAATTCCTATTTTTTTATAAACTAACTGTTATCATTTTTAAGATGCGGGTTTTTTTGAGTTACCAACAAACTCAGCAGAGTTGCGTAACGGCATGTTAACAATAAATCGCCCGGTTTTATCGCATTTAGTCGTAGAAATAAAGTGGTTCACATGCTATTTCGTCATTGCTGAAATTAGTTTGATTTTCTGTTTTTTTTTATTTTCCAAAACTTTGTGATTTAAGCTTTCAAATTTAAATTAATAACACTAGATGAAATTGTATGTACATTATAAATTATTACAGACCCAGAGAAAATTTTAGTTTTTTGTAAAGTTGGCAAGTTTCTACCAAAATCTATTTGTTCAACTGACATCAATTTAGCAAACCACCCGGATCTTATTAACATGTCTATTTTTCTACTTTGATTGTATGTTGAGTCAGCTAACCGTATATTTCTTGGTACCTTTATTTTTTTTTGCAATTAAATGAAATTTGAGGTAAATTATCTGTTATTTCGGGTACAATAAGTCACGAAACGTTTAACTCAAAATCGGAATGGTTTGATTTTATGCAAACATTAGCCTTGTGTTTAATTATTGATTCATGTTAATTAACGTCTTTTACAATTATGTTAACGCTTGTTGGTTTAATATCAAGTATACTAAACATTTGCTTTGTTATTAAATTAGACTGGAATGCTGAATCTAATAATACACGGCAATTATGTGATTGTCCGAGCTTATCTATAACTTTGACGATTGTTGTTGATAATTTACTTGAGTTGAATCTGATATAGCATGATTAGATAATTCAACATTTAGTTGAGGTTTGTTTGCTGTCGGTTCAATTTTCTCTGAATGAAGTAGTGTATGATGTCGTTTATTGCAATGTTTGCAACAATTTTTGTTTTTGCTATTTTTGTTTGTGTTCCTTACGCAAACAATTTGTACAATTGCCCAGAGAGCAAATCTTTTCTAATTGTATATTGACCGGTATTTCTAAGAAGGTTTTGCAGCTTTGTATAAACACTACAAAATGAACAAACTACCTAGTTGGTTGTTAAATTAATGTTAGTTTTTTGCTTGTTGAAATTGTGTCTTTGATTATATTTTAGTTCTACTTGCTTGTCTTGAATCTGTAATGTTTCTAATACAACGCATTTATTTTTTAAAAGATTGCATAAATCTGTAAATTTAAATGGCTTGCTCGATTTGTTTAGTGACTCCCATTCACGTCAAGTTTTGGGATCTAATTTGGAAGATACTAAATAGTGTCCCATTGGCTGCTTTAAGGAAGCTAATGCTCTTAAATGAGTAAAGTCACTGTCTAACAATACTCCAGTTGCTAGTCTAGATTCTTTATGAATAGTTTAAAGCTCAAAAAGAGCTCTAACATGCTTATAAATAGCTAACCGTTTATTTTCAAACCTCTCCCTTAGCAAAGTTCATGCTACATCAAAAGTAGCTGAAGCAACATCTAGCGATTCAATTGTGCTTGCGGCTTCATTTGACAGACATGATCTTAACAAATGAAATTTTTAAATTTTATATAGGGCGGAATTGGAGTATATTAAAGATATAATTGTTTCTCAAAATTGAGACTTAAATAATGAAATTTTTGAATTTTATTTAGGGCGGGATTTGAGTATATTAAAGATATAAATGTTTCTGAAAATTGAGACCATTGATGAATGATTCATAAAATGTAGGTAGGTTTAAAACAGGCAACTTTACATTAACTGCGGTTTTACCATTACTACTTATAATGCTAGGGACTGGTCTTAAGTCAGTAAAAATGACTTCAATTTTTGATTTTAAATTAAAATAATTATTTTCAAAAAAAAATCTTTTTTTGTGGTGAGCGTCCACTGATTCTAAATCCAGTATCTTAATTTTATTTATAATTATGTTTAATTGGCCAAACAAGGGCAAAATTGCAGATAAACGTGCTTCTAAATTACGTGCAACCGTATCATCAATTGTAGATTTTAAAACTGTATTATTAAATGTACTCGCGCAAGTAATCTAATCTGGAAGATACTAAATAGTGTCCCATTGATCCACTGGCTGCTTTAAGGAAGCTAATGCTCTTAAATGAGTAAAGTCACTGTCTAACAATACTCTAGTTGCTAGCCTAGATTCTTTATGAATAGTTTAAAGCTCAAAAAGAGCTATAACATGCTTATAAATAGCTAACCGTTTATTTTCAAACCTCTCCCTTAGCAAAGTTCATGCTACATCAAAAGTAGCTGAAGCAACATCTAGCGATTCAATTGTGCTCGCGGCTTTATTTGACAGACATGATCTTAAATAATGAAATTTTTGAATTTTATTTAGGGCGGGATTTGAGTATATTAAAGATATAAATGTTTCTGAAAATTGAGACCATTGATGAATGATTCATTAAATATAGGTAGGTTTAAAACAGGCAACTTTACATTAACTGCGGTTTTACCATTACTACTTTTAATGCTAGGGACTGGTCTTAAGTCAGTAAAAATAAGTTCAATTTTTGATTTTAAATTAAAATAATTATTTTCAAAAAAAATTCTTTTTTTGTGGTGAGCGTCCACTGATTCTAAATCTAGTATCTTAATTTTATTCATAATTATGTTTAATTGGTCAAACAAGGGTAAAATTGCAGATAAACGTGCTTCTAAATTACTTGCAACCGTATCATCGATTGTAGATTTTAAAACTGTATTATTAAATGTACTCGCGCGAGTAATACTTTGCTTGGAAATTAAGGATTTTAACTACTGTTTTATTTTTGCTATCACAATGTATATGCTACGTAATGGTAAGAAATTAAAACAAACTTACAGATTTGTGAGTTTATGAAGATGATTGATGTTGGCCACGTGGCTCTTGTAGAGATGGATCTAAGTATTGATGATTTGAAGTGCTTCTTGCAAGATAGACGTTGCGTTGCAATCCTGAATAACTTCAATCCGGTTTTGAAGGACCAAACTATGTTACGGACAATAACTCCTCTGGTTGCAGGTCAACCGTTATTTATACTGTCACTGTCGCAACTTGAGCGATCAGCTTAGTGTTTTGATGTTTTTAAAGAAAGCAATAGATATTAATAATATATAACGTATAAAAAATAGACAATATTCTTTGAGAAATAAATCTGTACTAGTTGTTTAATTTAATATTTAAAATTTTACAATACAATTCTTAATTTAAACATATACATTTCACTTCACACGCGGACCAACACTATTGCATGATAGTCTTGCTTTGCAAAGAGACTACCAACACTTTTTCTAATTTATTCTTTTTTGAACTGTCAACACCTATGAATCATACTCAGTCTAAACTATACATTTTTGGTCATTTACGCTATTAGGTAATAAAGACTACAAAATCAAATAGGCACAAAATGGACATTAATTTAACAAAAAAAAAACAAAATAACAGATTACTCTAGATGACTTGCATCAACAGTGCAGAATTTTACTTTGGTCATAAACCAAGCAGTTTTTAGGATTCTATAGTAACAATTATCCAACAGCTATCAAAAAACATGACTTTTTGGAGAGCACAAGCAACGAAACAAACCTTAGATGACATAGACAACAATCAGCAAAAGTAAATAAGAACGCAACAACAACACTTGACACCACATTTATCCGCTGTAAGAACGACAGATACGTAAAAACAATCGGCAAAAATAAACAAAAATAACAACAAAACGTAAAAAAATGTATTATAACAAAACATGCATTAAGCTTAAATGTTTTGTTATAATACACGCAAAAAGATTGAAGTTTTAACTGATAAAAGCTATCTGGATCTATCTGGAGTGCTTAGTTTGTTTTCTTCTAGTTTAGATGTACATTGATCTACGCCACTAGCAACTTTTTTACTTATCATTAGTTTGAAATTATGGAACAGTAACAACTAAGGTAAAAAATAATATAAAATAAATTAAAATCACTACGACTAAGAAAACTAATCAGTAGCGGAACCAATTAAATTACTAATTGTTGGATGCAATCCTAATGCACAAAATATTTGATTGAGGAGCATCGACATAACCCTAAGAGATGAGAAACTTTCAGAATATCTTTTAGAAACTAACAAGATCATTATGAGTAAAAGTAACTTGAACATGTTTAGAAACGCAATGGTAATTAAAATTATAAATGGCACGTGTCAGAACTTTTAGCTTTTGCTATTTGACTACGCATACATTCAATTCAATACTAAACTTAAGAAATGAATACAAAGATCAAAAAAAAAAATTAACTGAGATTTATAGAACAAACTACTAGTTAGTCAGATGGGGTGTTGTCCAAAAACAAAGAGAACAAATCACAAGCTAAAAGTATTAACAAACACTTAATAGCGTTAATAGCTTTTGAAAGAAATATTATGAAAACGTTTAGAACAAACCCATATGTTCTTGACTCCTAAACACGTTGAGTAAAAATTGGTTTGCAGATATTATATCCTTTCAGTCAAAATAAAAAAATTACACAAAGTTAATTATAATAGCCATACAAACTTTCAAAAAAATGCAGTGCTGCACAAGAAATTTGCTTTGGTATAGCACTCACGTACGCTACCCACTACACCACATAAGCGGTTGATTTTAGCATTATTTTTGCCGCTGTTAATACGTTGTCGTTGCAATAATCATAGACAAAAACAATGTCTTCAACTTAACGTGGAGTAAAATTGTAGCATTGTTGCGTAAACGGTAATAAAAAAGCAAGTTAGACAATTGTGTAACAATTCTTTGGTATTTTAGTTTGTTTGTATAATTAAACAACTGCAAAAGTTAAATAACTAAGTAAAAAATATAGTTAATTTTTTTTAATTTAATCCTGAAATCATTTACAATTTTTTTTATGTCATTTAAATAATAATGAATTTATGACAAACGTTTTTATTTTTTATTAATCATTTTGATTGGTTTTGTTTATAAGTATGATCTTAGATCATCTAACACTTTTGTGGTCTGTTATAAAACTAACTTTAAAAATTTAAACTATTCTAGAAATATTTGTACCAGCAAAGCTTACAAACAGTAACGTTGCTTAGATTTGGGTTCACCTTTCAATAAATGGTCTTCTTAGTAACATTTATGTTCTGCACACTGTTCTTCGTACTACTTATTAATATTTTACTTTTCATTTAATATGTAAAAAAGTTAACTAACTTTTGTAGAGGTCTCTTTACATTTAATTGAAATCAGACTTTTTTTATGTATGCTACTACGTATCTATAGTTTTAGATTAATAACTTTGATTACATACGCATCTTTAGTAACCTGTTTGCTAACATATAGAGTTATTATTGGTAGGTAAAATATTTTAAATATCTGATTCTATTGTATTTTATAATTGAACAGATAAAAAATTTGAGAAAATTGTAATAACTTTTGTGCAATTCATTTGAATATAACTTGGTCTAACCTTGCGCAAAATTTGCATACGCTTGGTAATAATAATTCCTATCTTACTTGAATAGTAAATATTATAATTATTTCAATTTTCACAAAACTGTTAGTTTGCATGTATGCCTTTGTAGTGAAAGGTATCTGTTATCTTCAAATAACAATTTTAATTAGTTTGATAATTTTATTAATTTCAAAAACAATACTTCGATTACTGGATATTTCAACTTTTATGCAATTTTGGCAAACGTAATGTTAATACATAGTTTATTATATACAAGGTAACTATTAGTTTTCAAACGTGATTTGGTAAAGAATATAAAAGTTGTGTTTTTATGATATTTTTTAAATCAACAGTTTTTACTTAGTAGCAAGTTGACGTCTTAGCAAAACTTACAATACTAGCTGCGTAACTAGCTAATTTACTTAAATCATGCGAGAAACAGGTTTATTAGTAAATAAATAACAGTTATGCAGCCCTATTACCAGTACTCTTTTGTAAACAATGCAATGCTGCAATAATCTGTATTTTTGCTTCCATTTTCTTTTTAATTGGGTTTATCAGGATGATGTTTTAATTGTTAATGATATTTTTTTAATATATTATATTTTTGTAATAATACTATAACTTAAAACAAGTAAAACATGTATAACATTATTTGAGTTTTTTTAATTTAGTTTTTAGTTTCTCTCGACTAATTCAGTATTTATTTAACGTTGTTTAACTATGAATTAGTACACTGACCTGTGCAAAATTTCTATAATCAATAATATTTATAAATTTTGAAATAACTAAGTTCTTTCTTGTCTGGATAATTAAAACTAATCAAAACTAATAAATCTTATATATGTTATTAATACAATAACTTTGTAGAATATAATACTGCGTACACACTTGCAACAATCTGCCGTACCGCAACACCGTCGCGTAACATCCTGGCGCAACATTTCCTCGCAACATGGGACTTTTCTAGCGTCCCATCGCTTGTCGGTTTTATGCCGTCGGATCAAAGGAACGTTGCGCGACGATGTTGCAGCTCTCTTTACAAGTTAGTACGGCAGGGCGCAACAATACGGCAATGGAACGGCATTGTGTTGCGGGAGTATGTTACGCGTCGATGTTGCGGTTCGCAGTTGTGTTGCGGAGTGATGGTACGCGACGATGATACGCGACGGTGTTGCGATACGGCAGATTGTTGCAAGTGTGTACGCAGTATAAGGTACACAGCAATATCATGTGTTAAAAAAACTCATGTTTATCCTATTTATTTGTAATAAATCATTTCCAAAACTCTGTTTATGATAATTACATTCATGTTGAAATTTTCATAATTTTAACACAATTATAATTACATTTTTTTTACATTGGCCACTCGTAATTATAGTTGCAAAATGAATCGTCCAAACAATGAAAATTTAATTGTGCTAAGCAATGTACAAATTATTTATTCCATTGTTTTCATAAACGAAAGACGATACTATCATAAATAATAAATATATTATAATAAAAAGTAATGAAACATTTACATCCGGTTATTATTTATAGTAGAGACAAAGAAATTTGATTGCCATTTATTTTCATACACTTGTACGTTCAGAGGCTACAATTGTTCTTAAAAGATTAATGTTTTATTTTCTCTATTATTTAGTTTAATTTTTATTGATTATGTACTGTAATAAGTTGTTGTGAAGGTATTTTTATAACGATTTCTAATTCTAATATATTTGGAAGATTACAATCTTCTAAACATTGTATCAGTATACTCGCTTATTAATTAGCTAGTATTGTTTATTAAAAAATGTCAACGTCTGCATTCTTATTGAAGATATTTTTTAATTATTAGTATATTCTGTTAGTAATTTATTCTAGACATTGTTTTTAAGCTTAGTAATGTTATCAGTACAGTACATTACTAAACTGACTGTATTTACTTATATTTTGTGTACTTATTTAACAAAAAAGATTTTCAAATAATCATTTTAAAATTATATAATAAGACTCTTAGAGACAAAACAATTTATGCTTTAAACATTAAATTTTTTTGCATTTATTAGGTAAACTAACGAGTAGATATAAAATTTAAACGTCTTTAGTAATAATGTATGTCATTATACTTATTTTCTTATTTTTTTAATCTTATACTCTTAAGGTTCACTATCGCTTGCTGATTTTTTTAATTTATGACTATGGCTTTAGTTAATCGATTTTTTTATTGTAAACGCTTGATTGTACCGACCCCTGGACAAAAGTTATTCAATTTAAGAGCCGTCTTACACGAGACTGATTTTAATACAAGTGTCAGTACAATAATTTTGCGCGTCAATTTTTCAAATATTTAGCAAGCTTATAAGCAAGAATTTAGAACAGGTTCTAATTTTTTTGATGAAATCTTACTAAATAATTGACACATACATCCGTCAATGTATATATATGTCGCCAAAAACACTGGATTATAAAATTAAATTTTTAAATAATTGGCGCGTAAAATTATTGTTCTGACACTTGTATTAAAATCAGTCTCGTGTAAGACGGCTCTAAAACAGTAAAGTAAAGGTGATTGTTAAAGTGATCAAATCTATTAAATAATTAATAATCAAATTCAATCTGCAGGCACTTTTGGGGCTACGGAGCGTAGTGTTTTTAGTCGGTATACAGCATACTGTAATCTACATCAAGTTATAAGGTTCTTACATCAGTTTATTAACTATATAAAATAAAAAGCAATGTACTATATAACTATGTATATGTTTTTTAAATAAATCATCTGCTAAAATATATTTTTCATAACTTTTTGTCTTAAATGTTAAATTTGAGTATTTTTGGTTTTTTGAAATTTTTATTTTTGATTTAATGTTTTGCAAATATTTAATTTATTTGCATTCATATGTCTGCCAAATCTGGAGTGGTCTAATAAAAACTTGTCAAGCAGCATAGAGCCGACAGACTTGCATTTACTTATGTTTTTTTTTTCTTTTGTCTGCCGTGTTCATTTTGCATCCGTATGTTTGATAATGTTGCTTTTCCACCTCATCCTTGGTTTGCCGACGCAATTTTTTGCTTTTTTTCTGGATCTCCATATTGTTGTTTTCTTCTTTTGTTGCTATTATTACATGGCCCGCCTACTACCACTTAAGTTTGGCTATTTGTTGAGGCTTATCTATAAACCCTGTCTCCAGTGTTTTGCCCACCATCTTAATTTTTGTTGCTTTTTGAGTTACTCTCATTGTCTCATTTTGCCTTTGGTTAAGGTTCATGTTTCTGCTCCGTAGGAAAAAATACATTGGTTAAAAACTCTGGTTTTGAAGTATTGCGGGTAGTTGGCTTGACAATTTGCCAAATGCGTTTAATTTTAGTTTTTTTTTATGTTAATTTTTGTTGTTTAAAGATCCGTTTGGCATTAGCAAAAGGTTTGTTTTTCTGTAGAGGTGTGGCAGTTTGTCTGTTGATCATAATTTTAGATTTGTTGTTGTTCATCTTTAATTTCTATTTTAGTTTTGTTTTTAGTTGCAGTATCTAGCTTTTGTACTATTACTTTTAATTCTTCCAATCCGTTTGAAATAAAGAGATAGTGTACTCTTATCAAAGCTCTTGCTTAATTGGTATGGGGTTTGTTGTGACAAATGTTTTTACTGTTCTATGGAACAATAGAACCAAGTACTTTTTATTGATAAGTTCTGCTTTTGTTTACAAACTCTAAATGGTTGTCAAGGAGCTTAGGAAAAGCCGACAAATAATATTTTTGGTGCGGTTTGATTATTTTCTTAAGTGGTATTTTTTAAAACGCGCTTACAAATTTTGTGTAGTTTAGTATGGGTGCTATTAAAGCATAAGTATATTGAACACAATCTTCAAAATCATGTGGTACCTTGTTTACACTTATTGGCAACAATTTTGAATTAATTTATGATGATGCACAACTACAATCACAAGTTGTTAACAAATACTTATATGATGTGGTATCAACGGGTTTCCAAGAATTTCCAACTTGAATTGCATCAAACATGTTTAGGACTTAATAAAGCTTGTAATCTTTGCAAAAAT
Organism: Tachinus rufipes; assembly: GCA_963932245.1. Taxonomy (NCBI): domain Eukaryota; kingdom Metazoa; phylum Arthropoda; class Insecta; order Coleoptera; family Staphylinidae; genus Tachinus; species Tachinus rufipes. The sequence continues at coordinate 61,771,185 of OZ010746.1, forward strand.
GAAACAATATTAAAGTTAATGTAGTCAATGCCATGACGTATAGAGTCTGTAATAGGGCGCGTGGAAACAATACAAGCTTTTAACTAGTAAAAAATTTGTATTTTTTGTATTTATACTTATAGTTGTAGCATTTGTAATTTTTATTATAATCTTGTTAATTTTGTCATTTTTTTTTGCTTGAACAATGTTCTTTACAAAAGAAAATTATAATATAATATTGTTGTAAAGAGTGAGCAACTCGGCTAATGTTTATAATATACACTACTGGCAAATATTAAAAAAATTTAACAGCTATATGTTCACTAGATACATTTTTTTAAGTAAGCACAATTAAAAGTTTGAGATAAAAACTCTTATTTTAATGTGACTTATTTTATATTTGCGACTGGTCCTTTTATGTTTAACATAGTCCAATTCACAATTTATCAAGTTAAATACTATTTAAAGTTTGTCTTAGTAATATTTTCTTGAAAAAAAGGCTTGAAAGCAATAAAGTTACTATAATTTTGCGCACTATTTAAAAACCTCAATGTTTATTAATCACTATACAAGCAAAAAGTTTTATTTTTTTATTGTTTATAAATTGGCTAAGATTTCTGTTGTAATTTTTTTTAAGTACTATTTATAAGAACTGTTCTAAATTTAATAGTTTTAACTTAATTTTTTAAATTATTAATAATATGTAAGAAAATTGACCTTTATTACAATTAGTACACTTAGTACACGCTTTCCAAGGTACTACAATAAAGATTAATGCATATTTGTGCGTCGTTCTGTTGTTTGAATATGGCGTTTAATTAATATTGGTTATAATATATTTTTTTAATACCGTACACTATACACACTTACACCATATAATGCTGTAACATTTTGAAAAAGAATGGAAAGCCGCTAAATCATTTCGCAATTTCAACAATCTTTTCAAAAATAATTACTAGCTTAGACAAGTCAGAAGTGATCGATCTTAAAATTTTAATGACCAGACTTTTCTGGTTGCTATGGAAAAGGACATAGATTGCATTACCAAGACACTGGCCAAGAACTTCAACACTAATCAGTTTAAAATTTTAAAAAAAAAAAAAAAAATGTTTTTTGTCTCAAAAAACTTAGCAAGGTGTGAAAATTGTCCAAATGGGTCTCTTATAAGTTATCAGACAACCACAAAGCCATTTAAATCTATTTTTTTACCGACTTGTCAAAAAAATAAACAAAACCCAAAAGCGGCAAATTATTTTTAGTTTAATTGTAGGCATTGCGCAATTTGTTATCAAATCTTGAAAAACTAATAAGTCTACCTAACTTGGTTGAGTTCAATAAAAACGTAATTTATACAAAATTATAAGTTAGTTTACTGAATATTTTTAATTATTACAAACCTAAAATCTGATCTTAATTTTAAAAAAGTATTTATTAAATTTTTAAACTTTTAGATTTACTTTTAACGTTTTATTAAATAAAATAAATGTTTTTCTGGTATGGAAACAAAGTTATATTATACTTTTGCATAAAGAATACTAAAGTATAAATTACAACTACAGAGACAACCGCCCGGGTGGTGTAGTGGTTAGCGTACTCGACTGCTATACTTGGTCTTGGGTTTGAGCCTCAAGCATCCTATCTGGAGGGTCAGTTTTTCTGGTTAAGAAAAAATGTGTTGTGATAAGTACGCCTTCTTTCGGATAAGAAGAGAATATTTAGTAGGTCCCGTGTACTGCTTTGATGTTGCGTGCACGATAAAGAACCCAATAATTTAGGTTGGAGTTCTTAAATTTGCGGCAAAATTCCCAAATGTAGTAGTTTTAACCTCTGGCGTCAGTGATTAGACTTGGCATCAAAATAGACCGACGCACAGTGGGGCCAACAGACCCAAAAGGTGGCATAAATTCAAAATTTTAAATTGCGTTTATATATTAATTATATTTTTTTTCGATTAGTTAACTATCCTAAGCACCTAAAACCGGGTATTTAAAGGTCCTAGCTTCTTTCCTTTTTTTCTGCTCTAGTTGAAACAAGCTACTTGCGGAGACTACATACGCGTACTGTTGCCGAATTTACACTAAAACTATTAATTAAGGACACTGAAAGACACGCTTCGTCTTTCAGTGTCCTTAATTAATAGTTTTAGTGTAAATTTTGAATCGGTTGAGATGAATCTTTCAAGTTCAGATATGTATTAGTACTTTACAACCAAATAATACTAAATAAACATAAGTTGTTTTAAATATTTATTGTAAATGATACCCCTTTTATTTTTAATCATTTTCAATTATTTTTATAAAAATGCATCTTATTAGTTATGTTCCAAGCTAGTCCAAAGTTTATTTTTTGTGAATTCTGGCAACAAATTTAGTGTACTTTTTGTTAACGTATTTATTTTTTGCGCGTTTTTGTGCCTTTTTGCACAATTTAATTGTTTATGTAATTGATTTTTATTTATGTAACGTAAAAGTTAAATATTTTCTTTTTCTTTTCTATTAGCAACACGTACAAATACTATGTTTGTTACAAGATCTGAACTTTGTAATATTTTGACAAATTTTAAAAATAAAACAACTGAAGGTGTGTTACTTGAAGAAATGAAAAAAGATCAAAATGTAAAAATAAAAATGATATCAAAAATTTGATTAAAAACGTTTCTCCTAATAGGGGACATTGCGTCAACACCCTCGACACATTAGTAAACGTAAATTGTTTAATAGTTACTGTGGTTTTATGTAAATTGTCTCTTCGACCAGTGAGATGCTAGGCACACTGATGATGGGTGCATACCCTGAAACATGTGTATGTGTCTTTTACTGAATGAAGATGCAATTTACTTAAAATACATCATTTATTAATTTTAAATGATTAAAACATTGTTTTATTTTAAATCACAATTCAAATCTTAGTGGATTATAACAAATAGAAAAAAGACAGATTTATTGATCATCAAAAGTGTTGAAAGAAATTACAACTACTTCTCCAAGACTTGCAACTAATAACAGAATGTCGTACAAAAAGTCATTTTCACCAAGACGGATATTAATGTCAGGTGAAGAAGCTTTAGGGGTTTTAATAGATGCAAAATTGACCAGACATCAATACAATGTTGTAAGAAATAGTGCTACTAAAATATTTGATTTACACCTCTTAAAAACCACTCCAATTTATTAATAAAAATTTTAAAATTATTTTTTCTGTAATCAAGAGCTTAATTTAGACCAGTTTTATAAGTTACAAAATTTTACTCTGCAACTTTGATTTCCATCCCTTAAAAATCAACCCCAATTTATCAATCAGATTTTTTTAATTATTTTTTCTATATTCACGAGCTTTATTTAGACCAGTTTAATAAGTTTCAGAATTTCGGCCAACAAAATGTGTGTTTTGTTTCACTGTGCGACGTTAAATAATTAAATAATAATTAAAAAAATATTACAGAAACCAGGGGACAAAATAAAACCTCATGGCAAATCAGCCTGCTAAACAAAAAGCTAAGAGGACCAGAACCCGCTTTTGGAATTTCATACGAGACCGGAAAAGAAATAATTTGCAGCAAATTTTAGGCGAAACACAGCAACATGTGAAAAGGGATTGACACATTCAAGAATATTCCTAACAAATCCAACACATGATATCGAAACAGTGATAACACAAATAAGTCGCATTAGACTACTCTGACCAGTTCAAAAGTTGCATTTTCTGTCAACCTCAAGATGACGTATCTTCCGTTTGGAAACTGTGTATAGTCAATTCCGTCAATTTGTTTACCTTGAGCAGTTCTCTCCTTTTCCTCTTTATTTCTGCAATTTCTGTTAGTACTAATGTTTCAGTATATGTTCTTCTCTTGTCTCTCTATCCACCTTTCATTGCTTGGCAAGCATAGTTGTTTTGACCTTCTTTGACTTTCTCCTCTTTATTACTTTTTTCCATATTCTTTTGCTTCCATTTAGCTTTTTGCTCCTCCTTTCTTTGTCTTCTGTGGCTTTTAATTTGTGTGTTTTTTTTTTTTCATTTTGGTTTACCTAAATCTCAACGTTTCAAACTCCTCTATCTTTTTCATCAGTACTGTTGTTTTACAAACAGTAACGCACTGCTATCTTTGGCAAATAAACTAACCGTTGGCAAAAGGTACTGGGTCTTATTAAAAAGACGGAGCTGCTTAAAGAGTAGGACAACAGGTCCAACAGGACTCCAGTGCAAAGGGCGCTAAGCAAACTACTTCAAGGTAAAGAAAGAAAACGATAGGATTTTAGTCAGTAAAAAAGCAAAAAAATAGTTACATTTGCATTCAATTTTATATCTCTAAATTATTTGATCAAACTATAATATTAGATGCGCACAAGCATTACCACCATTTTACAAAAATAACATTTTAAATATTTTGAATCGAAAGCTAAAACTTTCTTTCACAACCTATTTTAGTTTTATCGAGTAAATTTTAAAGATCTTATTACGAACTTATTCTACTTTTAGTTTTTTTTTACTGTATTAGTTTAAGTGTTTTGCAATTATTTTTAATAAAACTATGTATTATGTCATCATTAACATTATATTTTGGTGTAGATATGGTTTGATGGTTCTATTTATTATTTTTACTATTATTGGCCAGAAAACGCTTCTCTATGTACTACAAGTTTCTTCAAACATTTTCAATGTGTCTAACACTAGCAAGTATTGCCAAATCTTTATGATATTATGGATGCCATTAACGCGTTAATGGATTACTTTATGGTTTATTACATACTTTTAAGCTTGACAAAGTTTTTATAGAAAATCTAAATTTTTTATTTATGTATTTGCTTGTAAACACGTGTATGCCATTCTAAGCTTAATTAAGTCTTTAGAGTTCTCCAACTCTACTGCCAACCTTTTTGTTAATTTTTTCAAGTTTTTTCAGTAAGTCTGACATTTGACTCAAAGCAGGTTTAGCTTATTTAATCTAATATTTTTGCGCTTATAATAGCTATTTATGCAATAAGTATATGGGCAATTCCATTTCAAACGGACCAAAGGAGGGGGGGGGGGAGGAGTGTATTGAAAAATGTGCTTTAGTATTTTTTTTTAGTTTCTATAACTTATTAGTAATTTTTTTATCGGTTTATGAAAGTATGAAACCCTTGAAAATAAAATCTATTTTTTGTTTAAAATCGCAAATTTAACTAAAAAAAAACTTGCTAGAGAAATCAATCAAAAATTTTCCGTAAAATCTAAATCTGCCGTCATTTCAAGTCTACACCTTGTCTATAAGCCGCAAAAGCTATAAAACCATGTTTTTGATTTCAGTGGACATGTTTTAATTTTTTTTTAAACGCCAAAGTTGACGTATTTCGATGTAAATTAGTTAAAAAATATATATTTGTTCTGTGTATTTAACTCTTTAACCCTTAAACAATCTAAAACTCAAAAAATCTGCAAAGTTCTTCTTCAACATAAACTCTTACAAATACACGTTTAGCCGCGCTTAAAGGAACAATACAAAGTCTATAAATAAAGCAAGTCCAAAAAAACTAAATGCACAAAATGCATACAAAGCTTTATGTTTGACTGTTAAAATTAGCATGTATTTATACAATCTTTTCCGGTATAAAAGTTTTTAACTATAAATATAATGCTACAATTGACCATCAATTTATCTGAAAAAGTTGACATTAGTAAGTTTCTAAGTGTCATACCTTTTTTTGGTACAAAAAGAAGAAACTTAAAAAATCTATTATACCATATTGATCATTTTTTAATATAGTTTGACAACGTTAAACATGTATTTAACAAAATATAAATATTTAAATAATGTTTTGTTTTGAAAAATTACTACAATTATATCTTTTTTAGGTTGTTCTTATAATTGATTAAATTGATCGATGGTAGTCCCAAGTAAACAAGAAAATATAAATCTTCTCAAACTTTTGAGATAATACATAGCACTTTGACTAATCAGGACATTACATAAAAGGTTTTTTATCAATTATACTAAAAAAATATGTACTAATTAATTTGTCGGAATACACAAAATTAGTAATATACTAGCTGTGCAAAATACCTAGGTCTAAAAAATCTTTCTGTGTATTTGGGTTATTGCCAATATGAGAAAAATAAAGAGTCATAGAAACTGGCGTTTATCTACTGTGGCAAAATACTATACAGCTGGTTGTAGAAATACTAAAATTAACTTTGCAAAAATGCAAAAAAGATACAAGACAAAGTACTTTGTAAAAAAACTTACTACCATAGCAATCACCAATAACATTTGTTACATTTTAATTTAATTAAATTTGTAATATAATAGCTTAGCATGAGCGGGCAAAATGGCATTGGAAAAAGTGGCAACAAAAGTCTTTTAGACCTTGTATTTAAGATATGAATACCACTGCAAAATGTGATTTGCTAAAGTGGCCGTTTAGTACTTAAAATTTTATAATATAATAACTTTTTTTCTCTGAATTCTTTTAATTTATGTAAAATTCTGTCAAACTTCAAATAATAATTTCAAAAATTTTAGTTTTTTGCTTCAGTTACAAAAGGAATAAGTTTATCATTAATACTAATTTTTATTTTGTTTTTTAATATGTTGAAGGTTTTGTTTTGTTTGTCCAAAAAGTAAAAAAATAGATTTGTTTAAATTAACTTTTAAATCTCTAGTTAAACATTTCTTTTTATACAGACTAGGTTCAAATGATAAATTAAGTTCACTATTATCTGCATACATGTGTCCATTGCAGTAAGAAAGCTGATTAAAAGTCAGAGATGTGTATATAAAAAACAGTAGTAATAATAAGCTTTGTTTAGAAAACATGCACATAACAAGTTAAATTTTAAAAAGCAGCGTATAATGTTAGAAACAAGTCACACATACCTGTAGAATAAACAATTAATATTTTAAAACACTTTATCTTTAAAAAAAACTTTACAATTTAAAATGTTTAAAATTGTTATTAAAAAAAGTTTTGAATTGATATTAGCAGTTTGTTAAAACAAGAAGTATTAAAAAGTCGTAAATCATAATTTACAAAGTTCTTAATGCATAACATATTTTTGAAAATTTACTGCACAACATGTCAATATGTTGCAAAAATGTAAGTAGTGCATCTATTGTAATTCCTAAAACTTTTGTGCTTGCTTCTAGATCAATACAAGTACCATTTAAATTTTTTTTATCAGGAAATTGTTGTAAATCATTATTCACTTATAATGGAAAAGTCAAGTAAGCTCGATCTTCAATATCCTTAAAATGACTACCGTTTACTAGAAGTGTTCTATCATCTGCATATGTCACAAGTTTACATATATGATCTCAAAAAATATTACTTAGATCATCTGCGCAAATAGTGTATAACAATGGTCCTAGTATTGATTCTTGTGGCACACCGCGTTTTAAAGACACTGCATCCGATACTACGTCTTCCAACTTTACTACCTGCATTCTATTACTTAAATATGACTTAAAAAAGTTATGGGCAATTCAACAAATGCAGCTTTGTTAGTAAAATATTATGGTCTATCTACCCTGTCAAATGTCATCTCTCTAACTCTTTCGCTTTTATTGTATCTCAAATTGTATCGTTCCATGGGCTTTTGGATCTTTGCCTTTTTCTTCTTCCTGGAGGTTGCCATTCCAATACTCTTCGAGGGCCATCTATCATCCGTCATCCAAAAAACATGGCCAAACCACTTCAGGCTTTTATTTCCACTCTTTACACTAGTGTTTGTTCAGCTTCCATTATTCGTCTAATTTCCACATTTCTCACTTTCTCTATTCTGGAATTTCTTGCGTTTTTTTTAGGTAATTCATTTCATTAGTATTTATCTTTGTCACTTATCTTTGTCTCCCAGTATCCACATTTTTGCCCTATATGACACAACTGTATCTACCATTGCGCGTCTAATCTGTTTCTTTACTTCTTTTCTTTTGCGTTTGTCCCACCAGATCGAGTCTAGACAGCCAACCACTTTTTTTTTCCTTTTTCTATCTTGTTTCTAACTTCTTCTTTTGCTATTTCATTTTTACTAATTGTGCATCCTAAATATTTAAAGGTTTCTACCTGCTTCACTTCAATTGTGTTGTCAATAATTATTTGCTTGCTTTAAATGATTTGGAAAAATACCGAATACCAAATTTGCAATATGTATCTTGTTTGTCAGATAGTGTCTTGTTTTTATTTGCAGCTTTTTTACTGCAGCATTTGATCAACATATAAGAAAACTAATTAGTTTAGTTTAATTTAGGTATAACTAATAGCAAATGTTACATAAAAAAACTGGCAAAGTGTTTCCAACAAATTTCAAATAAAGTAGAATTTTTGGGTGCTGCGTGTTTTTGCTGCAAACAATTTTTTTTTGACAACATTATATTATGCAATCATATCAATAGTTAAAGTTCTATAAGAGTTTAAAACTACAAACTCTCTAGAAGAAAGAGAATAGTTGAAAATGTTTTTGGAATAATGTATTATAATAAGTTTTCCAGTAAGAAGTTTTATTTTGAATGACAGGTTGTTTGGGCAGCTATCAATTTTGAAGTTATTATCTTTTGACATTTGACCATCACAGTTTGCAAAATAAAGCACTTTTTGGTCGTTGTAAAGCACCTTCTCGGCCGGCAATAGTAAACCTGGTGGAAAAATTTGAGACATTACACCGTATTTTGGATAAAGACTTAAGTCTTAAGGCTTTTAAAGTTCAGTTAACACAAAAATTCAAGCCTGTCGATCACCATAAACGTCGTATCTTCGCCGATTGAGTCTTTCAAATGCATAAAAATAATCCAGAATTTCATCGAAAAATCATCTTTAGTGATGTGGCCCATTTTCACCTCGGAGGCTACGTTAATAAGCAGAATTGTCGCATTTGGAGCTCAGAAAATCCAAGAATGATTGATGAAAAGTTTTTGCATCCTCAACGTGTCACTGTTTGGTGCGGTTTTTTAGCTGACGGTGTGATTGGACTCTACTTTTTTGAAAATAAAGCTGGTACAACTGTTACGGCAAATGGATGGCGCTACCGATGATTAATGATTTTTTATGGCCGGAATTGGAAGATATTGATGTGGATGACGTTTACGTTCAGCAAGACGGCGCTACGTGCCACACAAGCAACGAAACAATTGCAATTTTGCAAGAAAAGTTTCATGGCCGTGCTATTTCTCGAAGAGGTGATCACAAGTGGCCACCGAGATCTTGTGATTTAACATCTTTAGGCTTTTTTCTTTTGGGGCCACGTAAAAGATAAGGTCTAAGCCAATGCTCCACAATCGATTCAAGACGTTAAAGATGGAATTTGTAAAGTTATCGAGGACATACAGTCGCAAATGTGCGAATTGATAATAGAAAATTTCATGAAAAGAATTTGGTACTGCAACCGTAACCGTGCGGCCATTTGACTGATATCGTTTTCAAATGTTAATGGCATACCTTCCTCTTTACAATAAAATAAACATTTATTAATTTTTCTTAAAAAATACCCGTTTTTTTTTTATATTAAAATGAAACCTCTTATACTTCCAGAATGGGTGGGTGTGGAGTGTAGTTTTGGTCGTTTGCAGTTTAGATAATTAGTTATTGATTGAAAAATATTCTATAAGAGCATAAGCTGCTTCAAAAAGCACATTTGACCCAAAAACTCTTTAAACATGTAAAATAATAGATAGAACCTAGCTAAATAAAGATCTACCAGCAGATAACTTGCTACCACTGACATAAGAAGACAGTAATAACGACTCTAAAAATAATAAATATACATCTGTTAAGAATTTTATAATGTTTTGTCTGAGTTTGCAACTAAAAATGAATTAAAGTAAGTAAGTTTTTTTTTTAGTTGATATCATTATTTGTCTTGTGTATTAAAAGATTACAAAAGACGGTGCTATTGTTTTCTGCTTTAGATATTACACTATAATGTTTATGGTTTGGTCCTAATCATTTATTTAGAGAAATGCAATCAAGGCAAACAATTAAAATAATAACCTTATTCCGTACTTGAATGTATCGCCGTGAGCTTAAATTTAAAAGGTACTTATCATATAAGTACCTTATAAACTTGCAGTTTTAACTCTTTCTTGGAACAAAATTACATTCCATTTTTAAAGCGATCAATCCTTCTCAGTTGCACATAAATATTTACTATCAGTGAATATATTAAAAGTTAATTACTATTTGACCTTTTGCATAATAAAAATATGTGGTAATGCAAATATTAACGACAAGTCATAAAATACATATATTATTAAATTAAAAATTATAATTTTTGCTAAAATATCTATTCTTATAATATAAATGAAGAGAAAGAAAGTTGCCTTAATTGCTAATCACAATTTCACACATTTTATGCACTGTTGCAAATCTGATTAATTTCTATTCAGGTTTAATATGCAATTTAGTTTTTTATGTAATTAATTCAGTATACAATATTAGTAAAAATGTTAATTTTAATATAATTATAATTGTTTACATAAAAACATTATAATATATTAGTTTTATAGACAATTAAGTGCATTTTCCATCCTTATTGAGTAAATGCAAACACTTTATAAATTAAAATATGTACCCACTATGAAGTTTTACAATTGTAGCATTTTTATCATAATGAATATATTTCATGTGACTAATATAGGTATATGGTGTAAAAAATATCTTATTTCATTCAACTTTTTATAGACATCCCATAATTTAAAAATAGAGATTTTGTGGGAGCTTATATACGGGTTAAGGTCGGAAGCGGTAGACATAGTTAGACATAGTAAGGGTTCGTTATCCAAACCTCTTCATTTAGAGGCGTGGATGTTTTGTATCTCTTTGATGCGCATTGCTTGAGAATCTTTTAAAATTATATATTCAGTGAACATAAATAATGACGTATTGTTGATTCGAAATGTGGCAAAGAACTATTGTCATCTTGTTAGTTATGGTATTTTAAGCAAAATGTACTTGCAAAACTATAACTGATATAAGATTATTTTAATTAATTGTGCAATTTATTAAACTGCGCCTAGTTTCTAATACTAATATGCAGATTGAATGCGTTTCTTTATTACATGGTAATATTTAAACCGGTAGTACTGCAGAGTTTATTATGTATTAATTATTTTAATGTTGTTGTAATATTAATTAAAATGTCTCTTAATAATACGTAAATGTTAAAGCAATACATGCGCAGGCAACTCAAATAACAATAGTTTAGTTGATATTTTTATATTATTATAATATTGCTAAGACAAATTTTGCATTCATCAGTTGGTATTTGTGAAAAATAATAATAAAAAACAGTAAAATTTAATTTACAGCGGTTTACAGTGTGTACTAATTTTAAACATTATTTTCTAAATTTTTGCCTGTGCATTTATAGATTTTTATTCATCGAAGTAACCTCATTTTACCTTTTATACTTAGAAAAACCCTCGGCCTACTTGAACCAAGTTTGGTAAGGTTGATAGAGTATAAAAACGCTAATGTATTTTTTCAAAATAAATAGTTTAAATAATTTAAAAAAAATTAAAATTGTCATAACTTATAATGTATATAATTAAGTATATAACTTTTCTTAATCTCCGACAGTATCATAATATTATTATAGTATGCCCATAGATATAATGTCTTTACGACATGGCCTTAAATTATCTCAGCGGATTACTTCATTACTAGTTGCTTTGGGGAGACAATTATGTTTGTATTATATACCATAAATAGCTTATAACACTTATAATGTTCAAAGGTGAAAATATGATGTAAACATACAATATTTTCACCCTTAAAATTACCTCGGGTTCCAGGTATATAATACAATGACAATTAGATTGCTAATGAAATAATTTGTTGAGATAAATTAAGCCCATGTCGTAAAGACACTATATCTATGGGCATACTATACGTGCAGTAATTATTCTACATTGTAAGTTATGTTATGTTCTTGGTCTTCATAATAAGCAACTTAACATACATAAAAATATTGTTTGCTCATCCTCTGGCGCGTTTTACTAAATTTTTCTTGTGTTCACATTTCTAACATTGCATGAACCAAGCTAAAGTGACTATACTTTATATAGGAGTGCACAGCAGAGAGGCGCGTATTAAAGGCTGGGTTTGATTATTATAAAGATTGCTTTTGAGGAAGTCTGTCTTAGATGTCAGTTTCTATTGAAATTTCTTTTTTTTTATTTGATAATTTATAAATTTTAATTGACTAGCGTGTTAAAATATAATTATGTTTTGCGGTTAAAATATTTTGTTTGTGTTTACACGACGGTTAATAAAATAATAACTCTGTCTAAATTGTCTAAAAGTTTATTTTTTGCCTGTGAATATTTCCAAACATTGCGTGCAAATGCCAGTTACAATCAGCCAGCACTACAACCACAAGCATTTGTGTTTGGATTGATTGGAAATGTCAACAAACTCGATGCAAGCCAGATAAACTATTTATTAAGAGATTTGCATCAAAATTATTTTTATATTTGAAAATACTGTAAAGTTGAATTTTAAATTATACTGCCACAAACTTGATTAAGTCCCAATTAGAAGTTTTATCAAAAAATGCACAAACAGAACTCAACTATGTTTCTTGGCGTTTTACAGTTGATCTAACGTCAAAGGGGTTGTTTAAAGTCGCAATAAAGTTACAGCCAAAACTTTTCAGTAGTCAAGACGCTGCTGCTGTCAAGGCATAAGTAAAGAAAGATTTAAACGCCCAAGTTGTAGTAAGACTGAATGTGGGCGACAAAATAGCGCACAAAACTGCAAACTGTAATTCTGAAAGTTAAACATTAGAAAAACTATCAGTTATATAAAAAAAAATCAGAATTGATAGTCAAAGGTTTACAAAAACAATTTTTAGCTTTAAATACGACACTACATAAATCAGCCGTAGAAAATTGCATGCAGTTGCAACAACTTGTCAAGGACCTTCAAGCTGAAGGCAAAAACATTAAGGAGAGCTGTGTAGTGTCCAAAATCTTAAAACAACCACATATAAAGCTGTATCATTTTTGCACTGCTTGCGATAATATTTCTGCTGCCAATTTTTTTTTCTCCAAAGTCTTCAAACGCCTACTATTGGCAGAGAATAGACTGAACCCAGAACGCAAATGTTTTTAAGAAACTTTGCCAGTGTTTTAAATATGAAATGAAGAAAGAAGTTTTGCAAAAATAAGTCATATGATAAATATGTGACTTATTGCAAAAATAACTATGGTTGTAATATCGGGAAACAAAAAGAATATTTTACCAAAAACTGTCTGCAATGCAACTTAAATTGTAATAACATTGAAAAACCAAATTGGAAAAACATTAGAGAAACCACAAATTGATAAAGACTTCTAGTATCAAAACTGTGCAGCTACATTACGTATGACGTTTAAAAAAAGTTAAACTCGAACATGATTGAAGATGCAAGCAAGCTAAATTGAAATAGTGTGAGCAATGTGGACCTGGAAACTATTTTTTTTTTTTTTTTGCAAGGGCCAATATTTTAGAGCTTAGGTTTATGCTACTTCAACTAGAAGCAGTCTCTATGGTCTAAAACATACTTTAAAAAAATTTAACAACAAGATTTTATTTTTTTTAAGACATTGATTTTTGTTAACATACATGATAAAGTATGCAGTTTTGATAAAGACAAAAGCATGATCATTGTTCTTTTTGTAGATGACAAACTTGTTGTTGGTAAAAGTTAGGTAGAAATTATAAAATTTTTGAATATAATTAACAGTGCCTTGTCTAGACATCAGTTTTACAGTAAAATACTTGAGTTTCTAGAGTAAATTAATAAAGAATTATTAGAAAATAGTTAAACAAGTTGTTATTTGAATAAATCAACAAAATTTTAAATTTTCTTTAATGAAGATAATCAACTTCATGTTTTAGACTTAACTGTCTGGTATACTCAGAAGCATTAGTTGGTAGCTACTTTATTAGTTGAAGCAGAAAATTTAATACTTTGTTTGTGTAAAACATTGTTTTCTTCTCTTGCCACATATTATTTTTATAACCTTGTAGGTTATTTTAACTATTTCTGTTAGAAGTCGTGTGCGTTCTTAGTGATAAAAATGTTTTAAAGTCTAGGTCTTGCAAGAGTATTTTTGCTCTAAAACCTATTTTTTGAGCACACGTTGTAGGGTTTTTAAAACACAAATGTTGAAAAGTGTTGTCCGCATGCTATCTGTTATACTTAGACATGCCATTTGTTGCAACTGATTTAGTTTGCAAACATTTTTTGTCAAGCTTTTAGTAACCATATTAGTTCTCCGTATGTGAGCATAAGTTTTATGACGGTTGTGTACAACCATAACACTATCTTTGTTGACAGTCTTTAGTTTTTTCAACAGGTTGTCGGCGTTGTTAAAAAAGACATATAAACCTTTTTGCATCTCATAGTTAGATGTGGTTTCTATGTAAGCTTGTTTTCAAAAATCACTATTTAAGAGTTTTGGTAAGGTTGGTTTTCTATTTTTTTTTTATTTTGGGTTTGAGACAAGTAACCGTAAGAGCCTGGTGTTTGCATCATTTTTTTTAAAGTTTTTACTGTTTAACAAGATTATTATGTCATCTGCATAGCCAATTGTATAAAGTATAAAGTATCTGTATGAAACTGTCATCTACTATATTCCATAGTAGTAAAAATAATACACTTACCTAAAGACAATCTTTAACAGTAACTTTCTTAATTGTCCAGCATGTGTTTAATTTATCCATTAGTTGAAAGTTTACACTATGTGTTGCGAGAGCAGTTTTTATTGTTTTTAAGATTGTTTTATCAAAAACTCTATCTATAAGTACGGCCAAGACATTTTGTCTTTTAGTTCTTTTGATTTGGTCTATTAATGAGATGTAGAGCTGATTTGGTAGATTTTTTTTTGAGTGTATGCATGTTGGTTTTAGTGTATTGGCTTAATGATGAGGGTTGTTTTCCAAATTGTTTTTTTTACAATTGCTCTAATGTTTTAGAAGAAAATACGTGATGCTGATTGGTCAATAGAATTTTGCTAAAGTGTAATTGTTACGCCCTGACTGTTGTATAAATATTTTATTTATTTCTATGCTATAAGTATGTATCAAAAAGCAATGCATGCTCTATAGATTCTTGCCAGGTGAGTTAAGAATATCTTCTCTCCATTGTAGAAAAGGAGGATAGCCTAGGCTATACGCATCTTTACAACAAGAAGACAAGCAGCTACCCAGTATTCTTTTGTTGGGGTGTTGAAGTTGCAGCGTTGAATCTTTGTGTCGGAACGGTAGAGCTTAAAAAAGAAGTTTCTAGAAGTATCTCCGTTACTTTTGATAGATAGCACCAGTTGAAGTGTTTTTAAATTATTTTTTTTACACTAATAAATTTACTTAAATCTGTACACAAGTACTTAAACTTCACAATAAGTTGTTTCAAAAGGCAGCCTTATCGGTTAGCTTTGAGTTTCAACAGGGCTTAATTTTAAACTAAGTTTTATTTGTGATGTGTATTATTAAGACCAACGTAAGATACGTGCCACTTGTAGATTTTGCTTAAAATGCTAAAAGTTTGAATCTTTGACTTTGGCATTAAAAAATATACGATTCAAGAAAATGGTACAATACACATTTCAACAACGTATAGAAATAGTGAAAATTCATTATAGACAGTTTGCAGAGCAAAGCCATTGTAAAGCTAATTGCAAAATTTGATTAAGCTACTAATGTAAAATTGCCAGTTCAAACTTGTATGCTAAAAATGCAAGCAAGAAATCCTAATTTTTTCAGAAAAATTATGGGTTTGTCAGTATACAAAACTTCGGCATCTGGAGTTCCAAAAGTGCTTAAACAATAGTCGAGAAACCTTTTTATCTCCAACGAGTTACTGTTACTTTACTTTAGAAATTTTATGAACGCTTTATTTTGCAATTAGACACAAATTGGCCCACTTTTTTAACTTTTTCTTTTAGGGCTACGTGAAACAATCGCAAACGATTTCAGCCCTTAAAGACAACATTTAAGCTGTTATCCGCTAGATAGAACCTCAACTGTACAAAAATGTTTTGCAAAATTTCCTTAGAAAAATTAGAAAAGTGAGAAAAATATTAAATTCGTTTTATTGAGTGCACAATAAGTTGCGTGTAGTAGAATCTGGAAATTTGCAATAAATGTACTATTTATTACCTGAGAAGCATAGATTCATGATTTGGTAAATAGTGAAATATAAACGAAGATAGCACCAATATAAATATGTGTTATTTGATTGCAGATATAATAACAGACCAAAAAATACAAAGACAGTTTTATGTCAATATCGACTAAATTTCCAATTGATGTTCAAACACAAATAAATTATTTAGAAAATACTATTATTGTACAATGTTCATATTAAAATATTTACAAATAGGTGTATTCTTGATTGTAATTTTAAATTTACATAATTCAATAAAAATAAAAAAACAAAGATAACAATGTATTGATTGTTAAATGTTATTATATAGAGTTCTTGAAGTTTAAATACGCTTTGTACATAAATTCTTAAGTGGTTATATATAGTATGCAACCAACATTGAACTTAAGTAGTCGAGTTTATCCAACAATAAAAACTCTCTCACTTAACAATAATCAATACAATTTTTAGTTATAAAATAGTAATAAGTAACATAAAGCTTTTATTTAAACAAAATTAAGTTTACTAGTTTTATAGTAATTAATAAAAAACTATAAATATATAATATTTGGTATACCATCATAAATATATTATGTTGTTGGATATTTTCTTGTGTAGAATTGTCAAAAGATGCATTAGAAATATATTTACAAATCTAAACGATTTGTAAACACGTGTATTTAATGTTTATTCACAACATTAAACAAACATTAGTAAAAAAAATTAAAAATTTAGTTATATAAACTCTATCTATCTAAATTTTTACTTTTATTAGTTTTATTATTTTTATTTATATTTAATTTTTTTTTTTATTATTGTTTATAATAAATGAAATACTAGGTTATTTATTAATTAAACATAAAGTGATAGTTAATAGAATACTATGTTATATTTAGATCATTTTGGTTGTTAATTTAAGTTTGGGTATTTTACCAGCTACTTTTCTAAAGTTTTCATTGCTTTCGTAGTTGTTTTCAAACTACGCTAGTAAACTACATGCGTGTTACTCAACTTCCAAAAGTGAGTATAATTATATTGTTTATTTATTTAACAAATATAGTTAGATTAAAATGTCAGATTATAACATTTATTTATTAATTTGTAAATATTTGTATTTATTATACTATACTTTATTTAAAATTAATTGTACCGTATTGCAGATGCAATATACTTATTATTTTTTATATTAAATAAATCATTAAAATAAATAATAATAAATATTTTATACTTTAAGTAATCGTAAACAAACAAAATAGTATGTTTAACATAAGAACAGCACGTATCGCATATAAAACATGCTGCAGCCGAAAGGAGTTGTGTATCACTGTGTCACTTTTTGTCATTCTAATATCAAAATAAGAAAATTAATATTTATATAAAAAAAAAATTAGTTTTTTAGGTTATCTACATAGATATGAAAACAATATAATATTGCATAAAAATAATAAAATAAAAAGCATACAAGCATATTATATTATTACTTTCCCCACATAATATTGCAATTTTTGTATCAAGTTTTTGTGACATTTTATAGTGTCATCTCCAAGTTTGGTTAAATTATAATTTCTTTATCAAATTAATTATTTTTTGCAAAAAAATTCTAGCTCCCAAATCTTTACTAGTTTTTAAGCCATCCGTGTAGATTCTAATCAAATTATTGATTACATTCTGCTCCTCTTATTCATATGTGCACACTATATTAGAATCTTTGAAACACAAATAAAAATGACATGTTATTTGTTTGTGCTCCTAACAGAGGTATTTTTTTAACAACTTACTTTAAGAAAGTACAATATTAAAACTCTTTTAATTGAGTGTATGTTAAATGAAACTATAATAACAGAGAATATCTACAAAAACACAAATAAAAACTTAAATGCGGCTATACACAAATAAAGAAAACTCAACATTATGCTAACAATACTTAACAACTGCAAGACACATAAATCACAAATTGTTTAAAAAGTAGTCAAACAATTACTTTACAGACCTGACCTCGCCTCCTGCAACAATGATCTCTTTCTAAAACTCAACTATATTTTAGAAAGCATTCGTTTTTATTGAATGGCTACTTGAAAAACGCTGTAGAATTGTATTTTGCAGAATTACCAAATATTTAAAGCATAGAGTTACTTAAAAAAACATTGAAATAAGTGTATTAGTTTTAATAATTTTTATATTAAAAAATAAAACTTTCTTTGTCTTGTATTTTCTCGCCATATTTTAAATCACAAGTATTTAGAAAGCCGCACTTATTGTATATTTTGCGCACGTTGTTGTACGGAAAATTAGTTTTTTAGTTTTTTGTTAATTTGGAAACTCTGTCAAAATTTTGCGCAAAAAATTGATTTAATTTGGATAAAATTACCTGGTTTGTAACAATTATAGCAAGACCTAGTCAACACTGCAACGCTCAATGGCTTTTACATGCGTTATCAATTAGGCAACAAAAGTATAAAGTTGTTTATTCTTAACTTTCTTGCTTTTATTTCAGATCACCTAAACTTAAATTGGTAAAATAATCAATAATCTTAAAAGAAATTGTAGATTAATATCTTCCAAAATAAGGTAACTTAATTGCAAGAATAGATTTCTTTAGCAGAACTTTGAGTTTGACGTTTTATATAGTTTTACAAACGGACGTCATAGTTTAGTCAAAAACTAAATGTAAAAAAATCTTATACTAAAGCTTGCTATTTAAACAAAACTGTTAAAACAAACAATAAATTTTACTGCAAATTAGTCATAAATTTTTTACTTGTTGGAAAAATGCATTTATAAATATTTTGACTAACTAAACTATACAACTTACTTACAAACGGGGCCATTTTGGTAGTGTTTATAATATTAGACTTAAAAGCTGATTTGAACAAAGTTTAGCATTGTCAAAAAGTATTTAGAAAAAATATACTATGCATTTAAATCATATAAAAGTTCTAAAAAAACTATGTTATAAAACTAAATAAAACCAAACCCCAAAGCTACTAAATGCGTGTATTTTAGTACACATACAAGTATATGTTTGAACATATACGGTATTTAAATGTCAATACCTAATTGGATCAAACTGCTTTAGCTTAAAAAACACTACAAAAGTTCTTAGACTTGACCTAATTTATTACAGAATTAAACGTTGACGTCTTGTTTTTGAGCCACGGCAATGTTTCAACACTAAAAATTGAAGTAACAGATCACCCAATTTATTTTCAAAATGTAACCCAATAGTACTTTAATAAATTAAAAAAAAATTTAAAGTTTAAACATAGATTAACTATAAATAAACAACCAATGTAGTTTAAGTTTAAACGATACTGTTTTAAAAACTTTGTAAGAACTTACTTTTTAAGCAATCCTGCCACCATAAAATTTTACCAGTTAGTACTACTGGTACTCTAAATCTTTTTTTTTTGTTTTTGGCAAAATCAGCGTGTGAGGTTTATACCCATTAAAACCCTACCTCACAAAGTTATTGTGCTCAATTTAAAAACCAGTCAAAATCTTAAATAAAAAAAAACGCTAAAACATGTTTTTTTGCACTTAAAGATTACGTGTTACGTTTTCTGCTTTGTTATGATATTTAAGATAAATTTATTGTGCAAACAATTTTTTTTTTAACTTTATTTTTTCTTAATTTTTTCAACATTTTTCTAAATTTTATGCATCTTTTTTTGTT
This sequence comes from Tachinus rufipes, assembly GCA_963932245.1. Lineage (NCBI taxonomy): Eukaryota > Metazoa > Arthropoda > Insecta > Coleoptera > Staphylinidae > Tachinus > Tachinus rufipes. The sequence continues at coordinate 61,790,935 of OZ010746.1, forward strand.
GACTTTGTATCTTCTGGTATTGCAGTTCTAAAACTTTGCTTTATTTAAACAGCTCTTTACAGTATGGCCTACCTCAACACACTTATAACACTTTTTTTAATGTTTTTTTAATTTGCAAAAAGTTCATTATGTCCAAACTTGAGGCAATTGTAGCATTTTAGTGGTAACACAAATTTTTTGATTTTGTCCTCTATTTTTCTGACTTTTACTTTACTTATTTTTAGCAACTTGTTTAACTGAAGTTTGTTGTAGGCAAAGTTAGCACAGCATACTTATATTTGTTTCTATTTACTTTATTATTTAGCCTGATTTCGGATTGACCACTCCTCCAGTTCTGCGCATAGCGTTTTATTTTATTTATTTTTATATTACCTGTAGTTTTGTGTAGTTTTATCAAAATACATGACAATACTTCCTGTAACAATGCGTTCCGATGCCTAAAAATAATAATATTACAATATCTTCAGAAGTTCACTTTGTAGTCTTTACTTATTACATTTATTTTTTTTGTTTTCTTCTTTCTTTTGAGGTTTTGTTTAATTTGATTCTTAACTTTGTAATATTGAGTTTAATTTTTTTTTTTTTTTTTCTTAAAATAATTTTAACTTCATCCTCTTTTGGTTTGATTATTATTGGGTTGATCGTACTTTTAGTTTAATTGTATTTTGTATGTTCTTTGTTATCTTTTATTTTTTATATTTTTTTGTTTATTTTTTTGTTTTTTTGTTTTTGTTTTTGTTATTAGAATATACTTTTGTGAACCAAGTGTGTTTGCTAATTTTTTTTTATTACTTATTTTTTGTACTTTTTTTTAATGTTGACTTAACTTTGTTCTTTCAACTTTCAGTATAATATTACTACTAAAAATTCCAAATCTTTGTTCTTTATCTACCTATTTTGATTGATATCTTTTAGTTGTAGGTGGCTTTTTGCAACCTTGTTTATTGTTTTGTTTTCTGTATTTACATTTTGATCTAGTAGCAGAATTATGTCTCTATCATCTTTTTTTTTTTAATTTTCTTTATATTTAATACCTATCTTAAGTACTTTAGTATTACCATTTGTGATCATCATTTCTTTTTTTTTTTTTTCAACTTTGTTTTTTGTTTTTATTTTTATTTTTTTTTTCATCATCTCTAAAAATTCTTATATTTTTTTCTTTTTTATTTGAATTATGTGCAAACTACGTATTTTATTATGTTTTTTAAGTCTTGGTACTAACATGCTTTTTGATGAGATTATTTAGGTTTTTGCTCTTTTTTTACATTTTTTTTAAATTTGTTCAAGTGATTTACTTCCCTGCTCTCTGTTTGCTGCCATTAATAAGTCGTCCGTAACCGCCTGGTTAATCTTTTACCTTTTGTTTTGCTTTTCTGATTCATCATTTTTATGTTGTTTTGACATTTCTCTCTTAGTGTTTCACATTTATTTCTTATTATTGATTTTAAGATTTGTTCAAATTCAATTATATGTTTTTCTTTATCTTTGACTTGTGCGTATTCTCTATCTTACTACTTTTGTTTTTCAAATTAGTTTAACCAGCAATCAATAAATAAGGACTTCTCTGCACATTTTTCTTAATCAGTTTTAGTAGTATCATTTTGTACTTTATTAGATTCACTTTTTCTTTCTCTTTGTCAAAGTTTTTCTTGTCCCCAGTTGCAAGAGGGTTTTTGTTTACTCTACATTTTGGTTTACTGCAATTTTGTACTCTGTAAGTTCAATCTTTTTATTTATATTTAAAGGTTTTTTACTAAGTATCTAAAAAATAATGTTCTATTGTTTATAAATTATATGTATTTTGCGTTTATTTTCTAATTAATTATTTGTGAAAAAATTATTAATTTAACAAATTTCTTGCTATAGATCAAATAATTACGGTAGAGTTAGTCTTATTTAAAGAAGTGAGTTGGAAAGTTTTTTCAAATACATAAAAAAATTGCAACTCAATAAAGCAGATACAAGCCACAATAGAGCAGCTGTTCACTCTTTAATTTGATTGAGAAATAAACTTTTTGCTTGCTCGATGTCAAATACTTCATGCTGTACGTGCAGTTCAAAAACTTTTCTAAAAACGAAAAGATTTTTAACATCTCTAAACTTTTTGGTTTTACTGTTAAAATACATACTAATCGTTGATTTGGAGAAATCATCTAGTGCCACAAATATTAGTATTTTGGGCACACAGCATTAAGGTGTTTTGGTGATTTCACCTGTGTAAAATGATCTGGCTCGCACAATTCAGTGGAATGCACAAAAGACGTAAATACATGTGCCTTGTACAAACATGCGCATTTGGTTTTATTTGCTGGTTGTCTAGTTTGTAAAAAACGCGTAATTTCTGGCATTATTTTTTAAACAAATTGCAGCATCTTAGACAAATATTGTGTCGGCAATAAGAACACTAGCATAACAAAATATATGTGCCACACTTTCAGGTAATTCAACTATAATTTGAGATTTAGTCGGTAAACATTTTCTTACACGTTAAATCATTTATAAATTCCAGCTTAAGTAGCAAAATATGAATTAAACGTTGCCAAGCAGCGTAGACTTCAATATTTTTTGCCCAAAGTTTTGTTTCTGGCCGGCAAATGATTGTTTTGTAAATAGCTTTAAGAGTACTGAAAATGCGCGATGCTTGCATCAAGAAAAAAAAAACAGAAAAAAGTCAAAATTACATATATCTCTTAGAGTAACTGAAAAACGGCAGTTTTGTTTTTATGCAATCGTGTTGTTTGTTACGTTTTGGGCTAGGTCTGAAAAAGTAGGAATTAATTGCGTCCTGAAGATAAAGAGCGGTTATTTTTTAGGATACCATCAGGTTTTGACGGAGGTCGTTGAAAATACTCACCAAAGTCTTGGAATAGGTGGTCCTGACTAGTGAGTTAAATGTTGGAGCTTTAAAGCTAGCAATGAAACTGGCTGTGAAATTTTGGCACGGCAGGATTTTGATACCGGTACAAGTCGGTGGGATTGCTTTGCTGGATGGTTGACTTCAACGATAAAAATTAGAGTTTCTACTTTATGCTGCTTACTGTAATTAATTTTAGCCTCAATGTGATAGGAAATAATATTGGGAGTGTGCACTAAGTATATTACTTTTGGGTAACACCAGATGTCATGTGAGATGACATGTCTATTGACGCTAATACAATTGTACCACAGTAACTGTTCAGTCGGAGTGGTGCTCGTAGTGCATTTGTTGTGATTAACCTGACAATCTTCTTCTTCATTGACGTCCGGTATCTCTGCTTCTGTTGCGTTTAGTAAGGTGACTTCAGCTGTGATGCAGCTTGTGCCTTTAACAATGCAAATTGCATTTTTTGTAAATGTCACTTACAAATATAATTTTTTACGTTAGTTAATTTGCACCCGTAGTGCAACGATGCAAAATCTTCTTTGTTTTTATAAATGTTTATGAGACAATCCGTCAAGTAGGTAGTCTGGTAGTACATATTTTCTTGTACCAAGTATATTTAATCACCAGATATCATGTAAGATGACTTGGCATTTGATGTTGATACTTAAGACAACATGTCTATAGCGTAACCTTTGTACAGTGTGACTTCCGCGCGTTTGGTTGAGCGCGTCTAAGAATAGGCGTGTGTTATAGATGTTAGCGTTGTAACAGTTTTGTTAACTTTAAAGCTATGCTCTTTGCAGAACCTGTGCTTGCAACAGTCTTCTCGCGCTGCCGTTATGTTCAAGAGTCACTTTTAGTATTGTGGCGGTCGTGGTTTGACTTACTTCACTCGGTTTACAACCACTGGGTCTTAGAGCTTTGCAGGCGTCTGGCTTTTGTAGCGCGATTGAATATAGGTTTTGTGTTGCTTTATTGTGGAGTCAATCTTAACAACTTCTCAGTTTTGCCTTGGTTTTTGCTGACGACGTATGTCATTTTGAAAAACGTAGTTTTTTATAAATGTGGGCACCTAAGCTTTAGTCAATGTAAGGTCATTCTGGTGCTGCCCATAAGTAATGTCCCATGGGGTTTCGAGTCTACGTCTATACGTAAGAAAACAATGTTGTTCAGTAGGGATAGTTAACTTAAACTAAGTTGAGTTTAATTCTTCTGGGTTTTATAAGTCTTTCAGATCAAACGTGATGAGATTGAGCACTTGCAGATTTGGTTTTGTAAAAGTTGCTGGTTTTATCCAAAATTAGTAGAGATTAAAAGTACATTTTCTATAGGTATAGAATTTTTTGCTGCATAAGTTTTCTGTTTCCTGAGCGGTAGGAGCATCTAGAAGTCATTCCGGTAAAGTGGAACAATATTCTTTGAAAAAGCTATCAAGACTCTTTTGTTGTGTTGTGATGTTTGTTGTGGTCTAACTTTATCAAAGATAGTGTTTAACATAGGTTCTAGGTGTTGATGCCCGAAAATAAGTTTGTTATTCTGGAGTTTATGCGGGGCTTTGGACTGTTGTTTTTTTTTTTTAATTGTTACAAAAAGTGAAAACAATTGCAAAAATTGTTGTTTCTTTAGGGTATTACAAAGTTTTAGTCTATTGCGATCGATAGAGTTTCCATTGCTATAAATATTCATTTTTTATAATTCTACGGCCAACGCAGACATCACACAAACAATACTTTAAATCTCACCATAGACTGTTAGTTTTAGATGTTTGACATATCAGCCTAAAAACAGCGACGTTATTCTAAGATTGAAAAATACTACAACTACAGCCAACATAATTTGTATCCACACTCTTATATTAAATGTAATTATGGTTTTGATAAACACCAATCATGTATTAAACCAACGTCCTAAATTAATAAACGCCACATTTTCTTAAAAACCTGCGACAATTTATGCGCTTACTATTATTGTGTTATTATGATTTGTAATATTTTTAAGTAAGAATTAAACATATATGTAGTAATCTAATGCCTTTTGATGTATTTATATCGCCCTAAAGCGACGCTTACCTACCTTACCGTGCAGTGCTATCCCTGGTATTCGCCAATTAATAGCACGCATACACATTGCTATAGTGACAGAGTATAACTGCGATAGGTAATAAATTTAATACTGTTCGTGTTTGTCGCTACACAAAAAAGTTTATGAATTTGTAAAAACAATGTTTAAGTCAGCTATATTATTTAAATGTGATTTAGAGCTATTTAGGGAGACAGAATAAAAGAAGTACAATTCCACTTGATTCCGAAATTTTGTATAAAAACCTAATTTTGCAATTACTTCAACAGATTAAATATACATCAAATAAAAAACTACTTAATAACTTGAAATATTAAGATATAAAAACAATAAATTAAAAAATTGCAAAAAAATAGATCTCTACGAATCTCTTAAATTAAACATTTATATGCCAGTAGCGCAAATTGTTATTATCATAATGATAACAAATTAATTTAATTTTATATATGATGATAACCTTGAGAATAAAATTTGCTTACTAAGTAAAATAAACATGAAACGTGAATTATATTTAATTTCATTTATTTGTTAATTGAAAATTATAACAAACATATAGAAAAATGAAATGCAATATACCATTATTAAAAACAGCTTTTTGCAGATGGCATACCAATTAATTGTATACAATACAATATATTTTATAAATCAATATTTACAGTACGTTTTAAAACAATAAAATTATTTTAATTTTTGTATTCCTTTTCAATGTGCTTGGCAATTGTAGTTAATTGAATATTGTAGGTGCCTTCGTAGATACTTCCAATTTTGGCATCACGGAAGAATTTTTCTTGTGGGAAATCTTTTGTAAAACCAACACCACCCATCCAATCAATGCACTTAATAGTAGCCATTTGAGCAACTTCGGCAGCAAAATATTTAGCCATCGCAGCTTCCTTAGCAAACGGTTTCTTCTGTTCGACTAATCTGGCGGCGTTGTATGTTAAAAGACGGGCAGCTTCAATTTGTGTTTGGACGACAGCAATTTGATGTTGCATACCCTATACAAAAATATTGATTAAAATTAAATATAGATACACATGTTATTATATATTTACTTGGAAAGAGAAAATAGGTTTTCCAAATTGTTGTCTTTCAAGTGTGTATGGAATGGTAGCATCAAAACATCCTTGAGCACAACCTAACATTTGAGCTGCAATACCAATACGTCCTTCGTTTAAAAATCCAGCGGCATATTTATAACCATGTCCAAATTCTCCCAATATTTGTGATTCATGTACTCTTACATTATCAAATGTGAGCATGCACGTGCCTGAAGCACATATACCCAATTTGTTTTCTGGTTTATGTACGGTAAATCCAGGGGTATCTCTTTCTACAATAAAACAAGTAATTCCTTTGTAACCCTGCAAAACATAAACAATAAAATAATGTATAATTAAAATCATTTTAATTCCTTACAGCTGATGGATTGGCATTTGCCATCACCAAAAAGATTCCAGCAATATCTGAGTTAGAAATCCACATTTTTGAGCCATTAATGACATAATCGCTGCCGTCTTTCTTGGCAACGGTTTTTAATGAGAAAGCATCGGTTCCAGAGCCGGGTTCGGTTAAAGCAAAACTTGAAGGTGTGTCTTTGGCTAACATAGGTAAATATTTGTCTTTCTGTTCCTTTGTTCCTAGTTTAATGATGATGGCATTGATGAGGGTATTTTGTAAATCGACCAAAATAGCAACAGCAGGATCTACTTTAGAAATTTCTTCAACTACTTGAACAGTGGTCATAAAACTACAGCCAGAACCTCCATATTCAACAGGAATTTCAACACCCATTACCTATAAGTAAAATAAAATAAAATTATACGACTAAATAATATTAAATAGAAAGTTTATATAACAATTTATTAATTCGCACTGTGACTTAAGTTTTCATTAAACATTACAATTAAACTAATATAGAATTAAATTTGACAAAACCAAAGTAGAAAGTAACACAAGCTAAAATTAAAATTGCATTAACATTATCTAAATATTATCTACAGTCATTATTTTCATTACAGTCTCATGATTTAAATATTTAATTAACGAGTTGTATAAGAAATAACATTAAACGAAAGTGTTTCGTGTTGTCATTAAATTTTAATTATTTAACAAATGTAAATTAGACGTTTGTACATGTTTGGAAGGCATTAGCTTAATCACAATTCAATGTAAATAAAAACTATTGTTTATTTTTTTACAACTGGTAATAATCAGTCCGCAGCTGATCAAAATGTTATGCATGTTGCTAGCTTGATATTTATAAATAATAATTATAAACGTATGCATAAAATAATAGTTTTGTAAATTATTGTGGTTAAAAGAGTTAATACATTAGTATACTACAAAATGTCTAGTTATAAACATTAAAAAGCATATCTATACAATATGCAACTCAAAAGAAATGTTTAATTGATTCAAAAGATTGATGAAATAACTATATCCAAATTAAATAAATAAATAATTTTATTTATTTAGTAAATGCTTAATTATTTTGTTAAAATAGAATTAAATAATGGTTAGCATTATATAAATCAGTGGAAAGGTAAGAAAATCTGTAAACAGTAGCACTCCACATTATTCTATGAATACATGTTTGGTATCGATTGAGTGATGACAAGTTAAAGTGAGCCTTAAAGTGAGCCTGCACCAATACTCATTGTAGTATTTGTATTTTGTCAGTGTTTTCAAGTTTAAATGTTATATGCTATTATAAAACAGTCATAGATAATAGATAAAGTAATAATAATCTCCTACTTGGGTGTAATAATTTATTCTCTCTTTAACATCAAAATGTTAAATGTAAGTTATTTTCTAAAATTGAAAACTAGCAAAATTAATTAAAGTCAAGGGGCGCGCGCCGTTGCCCACAATAGTTATAAATAATATTATTGTCTAACATATTTGATTTTAATAATTTGCACATTTGCAGTTATTGCAGAGTTAAAAAATATATTTAATTTGCAAGTTCTTCGTGCATCTTTGGAGTTTTGTGCAACTTCTCCGAGACATAGCTAAAAATGTCACCGTCCTGTTAGTTCTTCACCCCCTAGCTTCTAGCAAAATCAATCTATACTTATAAAATCAGTAACGCCTCCGCTCCAACAACAAATCTGATCACAAAAGCTCCCGGAAACTGAACCCAAACTTAGCTAAAATCAACTACCACTACTGGCCAACATGATTTCCTACTAGACGCAAACCTAGAAGACTATGCGACAATATTCATAGAGCAGCACTAAAACAACCTTACCTTAGATAAGTCTAAAAAAACCATGTTCTCCAAACCGGCAAACGTTTTCAACAAAATAAAGCAGTCGTCAAACTGACTCCACAACAACGTCTAAATAAAAGCTAGCTACGCTAACAAAACTTGTGTTGATGAATGCAGATCTTCATTACATCTGCAATTCACACACTACACAACAGACCCGCATATATTTAGAGAGCGTAACAAACTACCTTGGAGACAAAACAAAATGACTGTCAATGCAAGATCAAGTACAGCATGCTAATCTTTGTGCCATTACCGACGAGACCAAATAAGTCCAAAAATATATACCGGAACAAATCGAAATTCAAAAAAAGATCATCAAAGTTGAACACCAGCAAGGAATTACAATTCCTCAGGTAATAGACATCGCAAAACACGTTGCGTCAAGAAAGAGTGCCACAAAAACCACTTTAACTCTGCTTTACCTGCAGTCACCAACATATGTGACTCCACCGGGCATAACAAACCAAATAAAAATTGCCTCACGACTATCATTAAAAAACGTTCTGCCTTTCTGCTCAGACCGTAAATAAATTGTCTTCCTTCACATCCGACCTAGACAAAACCAAAAAAACTCACCGGAACAACCTGTAGTTAAACCCGGCAAAACCATCAACGCAACATGTATAGTCCATATGCTTCTCAACGACACCTTCATTGCCGTCTATCACATCAAAGAAGACAACCTCGGCACTCAAAACATCCTAAAACCGACACGTCGGAACTGCAAGAGAGAAAATAACGCCCGGCACCTAGTAAACACGTCAAGAAAAAAAAAACTTACACCAATTAACATCCTAGGTGAATCTTCTGCAACATGTGCCACCACAGTTTAAAATACCGCAAAAACTACCGCCAAAGTCCAGAACCTGGAACAATTTAGGACTAACCCGTGTCGTGAGTGTTTTAAACAAATCAAACCCGCAACACCCAAACTTATAGTAAAATCTTAGCAGATACTTTTGATGTATTATAAACTACTCCTGTCAGAGTGAACACACATTCGGCAGCACCTAGACACTATCTCCATATATTTGGAAGCTTAATCTAAAAGACTAGAGCAAATTCCACCAATCAGACCACGCCCTAATCACGCAGAGTTCTATAAAAATAAAAAAATTCTCCCCAACTAGTCAGTCAAATATAAACCAAAAATTCCATTTAATGCCACTAGGAGCCCTAGTCAGTCACACCACATCAATCCTTGTGAATACAAATCATTCTTCAAGAACATACACGACCACCGTACTCTCATCACGTACGAGAGCTCAGCCGATAACATGTCAGTTCTACTGCCAGCTTTAAGGTCACAATATTAAACTCTGAGTCACCAGTTAACCAGTAAAAATAACTTATATGCTGCAATGGACCAAAATCATTCATTCTAAGATGACTAACCTAGAAAAGTATCTTTGAGAATCTTCGCCAAATCCTAGTGATACTTTAGAAGATAACCGCTGCACACAACTCTAAGACATAATACCTTAAAAGAACAGCTACAGTAGAAAAAGCTACTTGCCCACAATTTAAACTTAGGTACCACCCACCCACTTTAGCGTTAGTTATCATAAGATTTATTGATCAACAGTTTTCTAATATCTAACTGCAAGCACAAAAGAAGTGAGAAAAGTAGATCCTTTAATGACACTTGGGCGGGTAGGTGGGTTACAGTAGAAAAAGCTACTCACCCACAATTTGAACTTAGTTCCCGCCCACCTATTATTAAACAATTTTCTGATATCTAAGTACAAGCACAAAAGAAGTGGGAGAAACAATAAGTCCTTTGATGATTTTGATGGACACTTGGGCAAGTAAGTCGATCACAGTAAAAGAAACTATTTGCCTAAAAAATTATCTTAGTTCCCGCCTGCAAGAACACAAGAGATGGGACAAACAGTAGATCCTTTGATGACTATCACTTGGGTAAGAATTTACTTGCACACAAACTAAACTTTGTCCCTGCCCATCCACGCGTTAGTTATCAAAAGATTTATTGTTCAACAGTTTTGATATATTGCAAACACACAAGAGTTGGTTTTTATAAGTAATTTTTCATAAATAAATTAAATCTAGCGCAATGCTCGATGAATTTTATAAGGTAAATGATTTCAAAACAAAACAAAACACTTTTTTGATAAATTTCATAAGGTAAATGAATGTTGCGATATTTTTAGTTTTTTAAATAAGATTTCTGCACTATGTATGAATAAATTTCGTGCAATATGTGAATTTTTGATAAAAGTTTTAAATTAAATAGAATCCAGCACAATTTTTGATAAATTTCATAAATTAAACGGTTTTTGAAACATTTTTGTTACTTTTCTTACGATGTATAGATAATTTTTTTGCAATATGCGGCTTTTTTGAGCAATTTTTGATTTTTTTTTTAAATAAATGGGAGATACAGCGTAATTTTTGATGACTTTCATTTGGTTTTTTGTTCATTTCTGCACGATGTTTAAACAAATTTTTCACAATATGTGCTTTTCTGAGCAATTTTTGATGAATTTCATAAAATAAATGTTTTTTTGAGATAATTTTGTATTTTTTAAATAAAACTACTATGCTACGCTTGAAGAATTTGATAAAAAAAAATGTGTTTTTAGCTCAATTTGAACACATTTTACGCAATAAATCGATACTCTGTACAAACTACTTGCAATAAATGAGATACATTAACAAGTTTTAAAAAAGAATTTAGCTTTATTGGTAATTTTTGATGTGGAATAAGATTTTTGTCAAAATTTGAGAAAGAGTACGTTCAGGAAAGCAGGAACGGACCGCTACATTTGTAGCAGTATATATTGCTACCAGAAATAAACAATGAAATTGAACCAAGCAGGAGTAAACGTTATCTATGTAGCCTTCCTGTACACACCAGTTATCTGCGCAAATTTGTATAAATTCAAGGCAGTATAGCTTTCTTTATATAGCAAAACGATTTTATGTTGCAATTTTTCTGTGCTGGTTTATGCAATTAATGGATTATCTGCGCAATTTTGATGTAATTCTAGTTATTAATAAATAAAAAAAATATTTTCAAAGCTGCAGAATTTAATGTATATTTATGTGGTTAACTTGATTTGTTTAGACTCATTTTAAAGTTTTTAAATAATTGAGTTTTTAATTAAAAAAAAAATTCTTGGCAAAGAAATATGAATACCCATTAGCGATAACAAATGTTTGTATTCTCCACAATTTGCATACGATTAAGTATTCTGCGCAAATTGTAAGGAAGATCTGTGATACATGATTTGTAAAGTAATAGAAGAGTATGAGCATTGGGGTCTAGCACTGAGCATAGGAAATACAAAATATTTATGTATTGGCAAATAAATAACAAGCAAGAAGAAGCATAGGATGCGTAAATGGTACATACCAAAAAAATACAGAAAAAATTTAAGCTACTGAAATAGACGCATGGATATCACGTCTTGACAGAGCTAGAAACGAAGTAGTGAGACACTAATGAACGATATTGAAAGAACTAATATGGTATGGACACGTAAACAACATAGAAGATTACTAAAAATAGTAACTAAATAAGTTTAAAAAAAAAACAATAGTCAGAAATCTCACATTAATTCTTATTTTCTCAAGCATCAACTTACAACGTAATTGCTTAACGATTGCATTAATAGTCAGCTATTATCCTCTCAATTTGAAAAATATATGTAATTTTTGTGCACAAACTGAGTGCATATACAATTTTTTAGTAATGTTTATGTTTCTAACATCTAAAAAGGCGGCGGCAACATATTTGAAATTTGCAGCTCTATAGTTAGTGGCAAAATACATTTAACATATTTATCCACATCATGCAGTTAGTACAATGACATCAAAATTATTAAGATCAAAATCATTCTAAGTATTTTATTTAACATTTCTGGTGAAAATTTTAGTTTGCAATGTTTTTCATTTATCAATGTGAAAACATTTTCAACTATTCTTATAAAACATCATTAACAAAGCTTTTTACAAGAAATTTAGGAAATTATCTATCTAGCTATAAAAGAAATTAACACTAAACACTTATTACAACGTTTTTCTAGTGGCGCTATGCTATTATATTAGTAATTTTGCAAAATACAACTAAACAACAATTCTAAGTCGTCATTCGATAAAGAGCAAAGCCCCCAAGTGCTTATAAGTTTTGAAAATAGTCACAGCAGTCTAAAACCGCATTGATTGACTAATTCTTAAACAATTTGTGTTTTATGCAACTTGTAGTTGTCTTGCAAAAGCAGAGTTTTCTGAGCAAAACTATGGGGTTCTTTTTTGTGCCGTTTTCAAGTTTTTAATTGTGTCTTTGTATAACTTCCCGTTATTGTAGTCTCTTTTGACATACTCAATTAAGAGAATCTTAAATTGCGTGTTCCTCTTCTTGGGTAATAGAGTTTAGTGTGGTGTATCCAGGTCTAATCCCAATTACAATTTTATAAAAAAAGTTTTCATCTATTCATCGGGAAAGAAAGCAGTAAAGTTCTTTTTGTAGTCTACACAGCTTTTGTTTGGAATTGAGCAGTTTGAGAATCTATCGTGCGGACACTTTGCTCATTCCCAAAGCGTAATGTACAATTTTAAAAACACACGTTTCTAAAATTCCTATTTCTCTAGCAATAACTAAAACTTTTAATCAATCAATCAAGACCAATTCTTCAATTTTGTTGATGATTTTGTCAGGTCGTGCTTCAGATGTCTTTCATACTTTAAGTCATCATAAATAAATTTCCTGCCTTAATTGAACTGCTTGCACTAATATTTGGCTTAAAAATAGAAAGAGTTATTTTCTTCATACACTGAATATTTTTTGAGCTACCGACTTTTTTCGATAAAAATTTTATTTTGTGTTCAAATTGCAAATTCAAATTACTTATTTTCACCTATTTAAGCTAATATAAAATGACAAATGTTCGATTAAAACCAAAGACAACACTACAAAATGTCACAGAAACTTGACATACGAAAACTTTTGCAGTATCATATTGTTTTCATAGCTAGTTAGATAACAAAAACGCTTGTAATGATCTTAAAATTAATATTTCTGCCAACTAGGTTCCGTTCGGTGCATTTTTAGGGCACGTTTAAGGTTTGACTTTGTCTCGTATTAAAATTTATTAACACCTTACACTGTAACGGTAGATAGGCTTAGAATTAAATAAATAAAATGTAATCAATGCATTTATTATAATCTTTGTTGAAATTGTTTTATTTATCTGCAATGGAATAATTTTATTTATATTTTTATTACTTAATCTAATGATAAATGACGAAAGAATTAAATACGTAACTTGATATGCGTCAATAATTGGGTTTAAATATTTTAATTTCTTAATAACAAGTATTATATCCATATGTACATATACCCGATAAAGCTATTAAAAATTATTGGTATTTATAAATTGATAATAATAAATCATTATCAAACGCAATGATCGAGAAGCTAGCAAGTTTCAATATTATTCAATAAATTCTCGATTTATAAATAAATGGTTTTGTTTACTAGAATCGTTGAAATTATATAATTTCTTTGAACACGATTGATTGACATAATTATGTAGATAATAAAGAACCTTGAGCTTGACTATCTTTGTTGGAGTAAAATTTAAAGCAATCTGCAATATAGTGAAACTAGTTATAAATTAAATTTAAAAAAATTTCAAATCCACATGTTATATACAAACTATTAGAACAAAACTTGGATTTGGATATATGCGTAAAGCAAGAGATAATTGTTTTATAAATCAAAATAGTTAATTGAAAACTTAATGTTTTTGGCAAAAACTATATTTCAAAATGCATTTATGTATATAGTTTTGTAATTGAAACAATTGTTAATTCTTAGGTTTAGACACGAATAGTGTGGCCTGTATAATAGGCAACTTAGTATACACAAAAATTATGTTGAACGTGGTTAAACTCATGCCTTACACTATTGTATCTTTTAGTAGCAGCTTGTACTGTGATTTCAACCGATGTTTTCAAATTTAAATTAATAAAATAAAACACTAGTTTGTTTCATTTTATTAATTTAAATTTTTTTTAATGTGTAAAATTTAAAACTTCAGTTGTAATATGTAGTTTATGACTTTCATCATATAAAACTAGTTTTAATAATAATTACGCCAATCATACACAATTACCAATACCAACTACCGTTTTATACAATTTATAGACATTAATTGCAAATTAGTAAAGCTTAAATTAATATTTAGTCGTCTGACCCTAGCTTTGCATCAGCGAACGTCTTTGATATGTTCATTAATCGACACTGCATTGAATCAGCATAAGAAACTTTATCCAAAAGAAACATGAGCTACAAACGATGTCTGAGTGAATCGTATATCTCAAAAATATGCTCATCGAGACTTAAAAAATAATCGTGTTTAATTTTATGAAATTTATAATCATGAGAAATAAGAAAATAGCTCATCACCTAAAAACAAGGATTTTCAACCAGTGCATATTGCCAGTGATAACGCACGGCGCCGAAAACTGGACTATGACGAAACAATACATAGAAAAACTAAAGGTCGCACAAAGAGCTATGGAAAGAGCAATGATAGGTAAATCAAGAAGAGACCGATACCGAAACGATAGAGTTAGAGCAATAACCAAAGTCACCGACGTTGAAGAGAAAGTCGCATCTCTCAAGTGAAAATTTGAGGCTTTTTGTGACATTTTTTTACGTCTCGTTGAGTAATGAAAATTGGTTTTTCTGAAATTAAATTAATGACTTCGCAACTTAACGTAGATTTAATTACATTGGTTTACATGCGCAAGTATAGTATTACGTTTTTGAGTAAAAAAATTTGCTATTTAATGGATAATTGTAGATATAATTGTTTATCACTACTAATATTCCGAATAAAATATAAATAGCTGCCAGAAAGTTTTGTGTTGAAATTCTCGTTGATTAAAAAAAATTGTTAAATCACGTTTTTCTCAAAATGCTTTAAAGAAAGGCAAAACTCGTTTGTTCATAAAATGATTTTATTTTATTTTAATTGCTGTATTTAAAACAAAACGTCAGCCCCTGTTTGAATTGTTTTTCTAGATTTGACTTTAATTATAAACAAATTATTCAAAATTGTTTTTCGATCTAGCTTAATTTGTGAACCTGACTCCGCAAGCTTGTACCGGCCATATCAAGCAGCATTTTATATTAATAAAATTTTACTTTCTCAAAAAAATTACTAAATATTTAATAGTATGTTTATCATCTGCTTAATTTTGATATAAGAAATTATATTTTTCTATTTTTTGTTAAATGCTATTAGGTATAACTGTAATAGTTCAGTCAAGTTAGACAAATATGCGGCACAACTTTAGAAAAACAAAAATGAACTAAATTAGTGTGTACACTTTTATTTAGTGTTTTGCCAAACAAAACAAAAAAGTATGTTTTCTCGATTGAAATCAGTTTTTGATTAATATTTAATGACAAAATAATCCGGTTATAAACTGTTAAAAAGTGCAAAATTTTATTTATATAAAATCAGTCTTAAAACAATCAAATATTGTCAAAAAGCACTAAAAATCAATCTTAAACTGTTCAAAATGAAAATTTCTATTCATCAAAAGTCAAAAATAACCAAATCCGATCAAAAAGCATTAAAATATTTTCATACAGAATCAAAATCGGACCGAAAACGTAAAAGTGCAAATTTTATTCATAAAATGTCAAAAATAGCAAAATCTTATATTTAAACATCAAAATATTGTTATAAAACACCAAAATTTAGTCATAAGCTGTTGAAAATTAAAAAAAATTATGAAATTTTAAAAAAGGCAAAATCCGGCTATAAAATATTAAAATATTGTTAGAAATAGCAAAATTCAGTCATAAACTGTGGTTATAAAACATTACAATAATGTCAGAAAGAACTAAAATTCAGCTATAAACTATTAAAAAGAGCAAAAATTCTATTCATAAACTGTCAAAAACAACAAAATCAGGTTATAAAATATAACATGATATTTAAGAACCTCCATAATGTATCTGTGAGCTGCCAGGAAAGCATTTTCTATAAAGAACAACTCTATGCGTGCTTCAGTAAAAATTCTTGTCCAAACCATAACCGTCAAATAGAAGTCGCTCATCAATACAAACTATAGCGTATCTTTCTCCGCGTCTTCTCCACACTTTCCGACGTTCGTCTGATCTATTGAGGCAAAAGCGCGACTCATCTGAAAACAGTACCCTGCTCCAGTCCTCGTTATGCCATGCCTGGTAATTTCGGCCAAAGCCAATCTTGCATCACGATGTCGACGTTGGAAAGGTAGACTTGTAGCCATCTAAAAGACAATCCAGTAGCCCGAAGCCTTTTCCTAACGGTCCATTCACTAACATTTACATCTCTAACTTTGTGAAGTTGATTTCGTAGATAAACTGCAGAAGCTGTTCTACTCTGCAAACTTGTAGACACCAAAAAACGATCATCTCTGTTTGTGGTAACAATTTGCTTGCCCGGATCTTCTGGTTATCAGGCCAGTATTCAAGTAACGCTGATACACTTTTTGTACGCCTATTTTGGTTTACAATTTGCAAACATAAAGTTAAAACAAAAAAATCTAAAAATAAGTCACCTCTATTTTTTGCTCGCCAGTGTATAAAAAAACATCAAAATTTGGTCATAAAAAAATGGCCAATAACAATTAAAAACTGCAAAACTCTGTTCATAAAATGTCAATACAGAAAAATTCGGCCTTGAAATTTTAAACAGGCCATAAACTTTTAAAAAATGTAAACATTAAAAATAGCAAAACCCACCTAATAGTTTTTAATCCGTTCATTGTGACTCCGTTAAGATTGCAAAATTGAATCCTTGTGTGATTCTTTCTATTCTAGAGAGCAAATTGGCTACTGTGTTTTCACTTTCAAAAATGTGTCTTATGTCAGCCGATAAAGTCGAGATGCAAGAATTGTTGAGGAGAGCGTTTGTTCAAGCAAAAGTGATAAAAGGCTTGTGGTCCGTAAAAATAGTAAAATTCTTTCTCATCCACCATGTCACAAAAATACTTACTACTGCCTTGTAAATGGCCAGTAATTTGCGGTTGTATGCACCTTATTCCTTTTTCACGCCGCTAAGTTTTTTTGAAAAAAAACTTAAGGATTGTCATTTGTTGTTTACTGGTTAGTTGCAGCATTGCACTGACTGCACAATTTACTGTGTCGATAAAAAATGTAATATGCTGCTCAGTAAGTTAGCAAATGTCTAAGAATTGTCAGAGATCTTTTGCAGTTTTTGGTTGCAAAAAACCAATACGATCTCAATCTTCTCTGGAAGCGGCTCTATTCTTTCTTGCGTTACGAGGTAACCCAGGAATTGTATTGATGTAGCTCCCCAAGTGCATATCGCTGAGTTGATTAAAATTTCATAGTTTTTGAATTGTTTGAAAACTTGACAATAAAATGAATTAATAATTTATTCAAAATCAGTCAATCGAATCACAGCGGCCAAGGGTCAAGCATAGACAATTGTTTCGGTTCTACAAACCTCGTCAGTATGCCTTGTACGACCACGGCATCGCATGATAGCGAAGACAATTTTGAATAAATATTTCTGTGCTTATGAACACAATTGATATTATAATTGCAACTAGATGGCAAACCAGTCTTTCGTTTGATTATTTATAACTTGACAATAAACATATTTATGTTCTTTTTTTGCCAACGATTAGTTTATTCACATGACAATTGACAAAATTCTAATGAAACACTCTTCGTAGACCAAAATTTAAAAAAAATGTTGTTGACAAAAAACCGGCAAGTTTTAGAACAAAGGTTGCTACAAAAGTTTATAAAAGATTGCACCTCTTTGAGTCTTAAAATTTGTGTAGTACCAACAGCTACGGTTGCAAGATTGGCTGCGAGAACGTCCGCATTGTTAATTTTGTAAACGACTGCAAGAGCAAGAAAAGCGTCATTTGGTTTAACATTGCTTTCATGGGCAAAAAATAGAGACCTTTTTAACTACAAACGTGCAAAACTTTATTCATAAAATGTCAAAAATGACAAACCAGGTTATAAAAAATTTAAATATATCAAAAAACAACAAAACCCAGCCAACAACACTAAAAAGTAAAAAATATTAAAATCCGGCCTTGAATCATCAAAATAGCAAAATCCGGCTAAAAACATCAAAATATTATGGGAAATAGAAAAATCTTGCCATAAGTTATAAAAAAGTAAAAAACCTATTTATAAAATGTAAAAAGTAGCAAAATTTAATCATAAACAATTAAAACTAAAAAAATAAATTTTTAAAAGTTGTAAAATCCGGTCATAAAATGTTAAAATCTTAAAAACACGGTCTAAAAACAATTGAAAACTGCAAAATTTTGTTCATAAAATGTCAAAACAGCAAAACCCTGCCTTGATAATTTAAACAGTTATCAGAAAACACCTAATCTAGCCATAAACTGTGTTTTTTTATAAAATCTTACAAATAGCATACTCCAGCTCTAAAATATTAAAATTATTGTTGGAAAAAACCAAAATCCGTCATAAGCTGTGTAATGTATTAAGGTACTGTTAAAAAGTGCAAAATCCGATCATGAAATTTTAAACAGTTGTCAAAAAATACCATAAAATCTTAAATTTAAAAAAAATGCCAAATTCTATTTACTGTACATCAAAAACAGCAAAGTTTTTGAAATAAAAGTAAAGATAGCTATGTATGCTTGTAGGCCCTACGCATTGCAGACCCAAGCTTACAGCTAGCTACGCCACTGTTCTTGAGACTCATTCTGGAAAATTTTTCTTTAATACTCTATCACCTTATATTTTGAGCAATTTTTCTTGTAATTTATCTGAATCATTTTTAACACCTATTTTAGTTTTTACACAAAACAATTCTTTTTATAAATCAATTTATTCCAATAGAATTTAATTTTTATTAAAATTATGTAGTACTCTAATTAAAGAAGTATTTATAGATAACGAAATCTATAACTAAAAATAAACCGTTTAAATTGAATTACTGTTCACAAATAGTGTACCTACAAGTACTTGTACAAAGTATATATTTAAATATAGAAATAGTTAGGAATTGAATTAAATCCCAACGAGTAATGATGGGTACTAAAAAATCAAAACTTCAAAATCTCCTACTCTAAATTGTTTTATAAATATTTTTTGTCATTCCTCAAAAGGTTGTGGAAAATTAAAAATTTAATGCTTGACAGTTTGCGGTAATTCCTATAAGCGTAAATCTGTAGAATCAAAATTTGATAATAAAAAAGATGAAAGTCAATTAGAGATTCTTTCAACAAATTAACAGAAACAATGCAATAAAAAAAAAAGAAAAAGTGAACAAATAAACTTAATGTAACTATTATGACTTTTTTTATTAAATATTTAGATCAAATTGAAACAATAGATTAAGCCTAAAAAACTTTGTTAACCTTGACTTAGACGTTTAAAACCATTACGCAAAAACAATTAGTAAAAAAAAAAATTACAAGACTAAAAAGTTTAAGTCATCAGTTTTTTTGTAAGACTATCCTATACCTTAAGTCAATAAAAAAGGAGATATAAGCAAAAAAACTAACTTTTTGTACAACTTACGCTTTGCGCTTTGAACCTCAAGGTCAAATCAAGAGTACTTATATGTTGTTTATATACACAACAAATGTTTATTTGAACTACAAAAATTATTAAAAATTGAATGGTAGATGCCGTTACTATGTGACAATTCATTATAAAATAAATAAAACACATTTACTATGTACTATATCACAAATATATTTAAAAAACCGTAACTAGTTTCAACCTTTAGAAGGTCATCATACAAACAAGTTCATTAACTAAATTTCATTTTGCAAAACGTACCTTAGACGTTCGTATGAGCAAATACTGAGTCTATCAAAACTATGCAGAAAAAGTTAAACTTAATAAAATTTAATCATTTGCTTTTTTAATGATATTGTTGATCATATTTTATCTCCAACATTGATATAAGCAAATAATTTAAAAATATTTAGAACAATAATATGCGACCGTGAAATTTTTTAAAAGCTTGATGTTATCGCGTATACTGAATAATATATGTGTGAGTACGTAAACAGATACCGTACTGAAATTGTCATTTTTATGGGTGTTTTCTCTATCAACTTAATTTTATTTGCTGCTAAAAATGTGCGCAGTTATAAGCCCGTTGAATATTTTAGTGTTGTAATTGTAATTTATTTAGCGGTCCGTTAATTATACGAATTTTAACTACTCCGTTGAAAATAAGGATAAAAGTTTGTCTTGATCAATGTTAACCTCCAAAAAATTAACGTTTGATGAAATATGTGTTCTCATATTACCTATTTTTTACAAATATTGAGCCCATAAAACCAAACAAAAAATAATTTTGATTTATATTAGTTAACATGTTTCATAAACAAAACATATTTACACTTTAGTTTCTAGTTGGAAATGTACGTACATATTTACACACTAAATGTACGTTCTACTCCGAGTGGTATATATTTTTTATTTAACCAAATATTTAAAAATAATAACTTATTAAATTGTGTCAACATATTTCTACTTAAAATTAATTATATTTTTCCTTATTGATTAGAAATTAAATTATTTTCAACCAGCATATGCTATAGAAATGTAGAAAAAAATATTTGTATTTTATTTTGTAATTTTGAAAAAAATATTTACGAAAGAAATCATTTATATTACTTGACTCACTTGTATTTAAATTAAGCTAATTTTATAATATATAGAATAAAATTAAATAATAAATTAAAGTCAGCCAAAATAAATGATAATAAATTATGACATAACTGCAATTGTTTATTATTTTGTGAATCCCATTATTATTAGGTAATTAAACAAAATAGATATAATTAAAGTCATTTATCATAAACTTATTTGCAGTAAGTTAATCAAAGATCAAGCAATTAATCATTTAATGTTAGTTTTCATATTGCTTATCTTTGTAAACACACATGTTGTAACAGATAACCGCAAAACCATATTATATCATACATTTTTTAAACATTTATTTTGATAGATAAAATTATGCGTCTACGCCACTGTTCAATAAAGATTCACTTTTATTAGACTATAATGTACGTGTTTCTTGGAATGATTAAATTAATTAATAAATTTTATTAGCTCTTAAAAGATACTCACCCCGTTCTCAAAAAGCAGGTCAACAACAGCTGGTCTAATTTTGTGCTCGGCTTCCATTTCTTTGACTAATGGACCAATTTGCTCTTTTGAAAATCTTGCCACTAAAATCACCTTAATTAAGAACAATACAAATAAAACACTGCAATATTTTACCGGTTTCCTTCATCATGACTTCATCTTCAGTTAACATAGTAAGTGGCAAGTGGCCTGTTGCTTCCGAACTTAAACTTTTTCCTGTGACAAATGTTCTGGCCCATTTTTGCGAAAAATTCGATAATTTCTAAAAACATAATTTTAATTAATAAAATATTAATTATTACATTAATAACATACTTTGTTTCTAGATAAAACTTTTAAACTGTTCATTTTGAATGGTATGTCGGAAGCGTAGGCACCACGTCACAACGAGTTCGAACACTGGAATGAGATACTACTTTCGTGTTGTGCTTATCAAGAATTGAACATTCGTTTGTATTAGAGACCCGTTCCACGCAGATACTATACTTAAGCAGGTATAGAAGCAAGACAGAATCACTCATGTGGCTTAAACATTTTAAAATATAAAATACCTTTTATTAATATGTTCTCTTAGATACATAACATAAATATCTGTACACTTCATTGTGACCGTGAATTATTTTTTGTCGTTTGTTTATAATAACATCACATTAAAATTTATAAACATAATTTAATTTAATTTAATACAAATTTTGAATCTGCTTAAAAATTAATTCATACATTTATTTTAGATATTGACTAAAAATACAATAAATTTATTTTATTTGTCATCTTATATATATATATATATATATATATCAAATAGTTGAGATTTATTCATGAAACTATCTAGGAACCTTGAATATAAAACTAGTATTCTGTATATTAAATATCATATAATTATTTTTATTTAATGATAAACAGTGGCGTAGATACTTTTAAAATATTAACATTACTTTATATACATATTTATGTTATATACTATTAAGAGCAAATTATTATTTTTATTAAGTTAAATACACAAAATCCACACTTTATGTAAGTAGAAAATCTTATGAAAAAAATATTAGTTCAATTAAAATTTAAGCTAAGTTTTAAAATTATAAATATATTACATTAAATTAACATTATTTAAAATACTAATTAGAAAAATATGTTACGACCATATCATAAGCACAAATACATGAAATTTACTTTTAATTTTGAGCAAGAAGTGGTTATACTATATTAACTATTTGTGCACTTTTTTTCATTCTTTTTCGTACAGGGTCGACTTATTAAGATTTTTTTTTTATATTTTGATGAAAACACACTTTTTATTAAAAATCTCGATTGTTGAGAAGTACAATAATAGCAAAATTGGCATCAGATAAAAGGGTGTTCAAATAAAAAAAAATTAAAATGGCTTTAGTTTTGATAAAATTATAATAAGTATATAAAATGTGTTTATAAAATTAAAATTTATATTTTAATAAAAAACTTATAACAATTAACAAAATATACTACTTAAAAATAAATTATTAAAGTAATAAACTTAAATAAATATTTAACCAACGCACTTCTATTTTCTATACAATTCTATTTGCATCCAAAATTCTTTAAAATTTTCAAAAAATAGTTGAATCTGAAAATTTATATTTGAACTTCTTTTACAATCTTAAATATATTTTAATTCTTATGTTTAACCAAAACTAAAGATACTTTTCCGTACTTAACCGGTTATCCAATATATGTCACAGAGATAACTTCACAAATTGTTCTGTAATTAAATCATAAATCAAATACATACATATACTTTAAAAAAAATCTGTTTGTTAGCTTCTTGACTTAGAAAACCCAGTATAAACATAAAAGATATTTCATATAAAAACAATAAAGATCAAGATTGTTTTAATCTACTAAATTCCTAATATCACTTTCAGCATTTATTTATTTACCAACAATTTTTAAAACTTGAGATAATAATATTTTTTATACAATATTTTTCCGATAAGACTTTTTTTGTAATAAGCATATCTTCAAATACAGAACTTTCAAACTTTTTTATGACCTTTCTAAAAGTAGTAATAGGCTTCTTCAAGGTAATCACAAAAAAAATTAAATTACTGAATTACCGCTTCACATAATCTTACCCAACTTATTTATCAAAGCACATATTTTTCTCAGACATCTTAAAAACCTAAGGTTATTAAGAACTTATATTTTTAAATATACTAAAGGTTGAAGCTGTTGTTTAAGTTGCATTACTTTTTATTGTTACTTATAAGATAAACATAAAGCAAAAATAGAAATAAATTTGATTTGAAGCTATTTGATAATTTTTTTAGCGTAAAATTTGGTCCGTAAAAAATGTTAATATAAACCAATATCTAAGTTATTGTAAATTAATGATAATGCACCAAAAAAACCTGGGAAAAAAAAACCAAAAAACTTCTCGTAAAACAGTAATTAAATAAATATCGTAAATAACACATAAACGTTAACATATATTAAAAATACATCCATATAGAAAACAAAGTCAAATAAAATTTCAAACAGAAAAACCTACAACTGCGTTTGTAGAAACTCAAATTAAATAAATCATTAAACAAATCCATTCTTATAAAAAAAACCTAATAGTGTATTTTGAGAAACGCAGATTAAATAAATCAGGAAACAAATCCATTTTTATAAAAAGTGTATATAAAGGATTTTCCAATAAAAAGTTTTATTTTGAATAGCAGGCTATTTGGGCAGCTGTCAATTTTGAAGCTATTATCTTTTGACATTTGACAAGTAAAATCTACACCATTATTAATAATAGAACGATACACGCTTCAACAACGCATTGAAATTATTAAAATTTACTACAAAAATGGAGACAAAATTTCAGTCACAGTGCAAAACTAAAGCACTTTTTAGTCGTCGTAAAGCACTTTCTCGGCCGGCAATAGTAAACCTAGTAAATTTTTTTAGCTGTTGGGACAAGTTTGTGATGTAAAAAATGGAAACCGTGTGCATTGCTCAAGAACACATGAGAATATTGCTAATGTAGCCCGTAGTGTTGAAGAAAACCCAGGTTTGTCGACTCTTCGTCGATCTTTAAAATTAGACATTCAACAAACGACATTACACCGTATTTTGCATAAAGATTTAAATCTTAAGGCTTTTAAAGTTTAGTTAACACAAGAACTCAAGCCGGTCGATTACCATAAACGTCGTATCTTCGCTGATTGGGTCCATTTGCATCAAAATGATCCGGAATTTTATCAAAAAATCATTTTCAGTGATGAGGCTCATTTTTACCTCGGAGGCTACGTTAATAAGCAAAATTGTCAATTACAATTACAAGATTTTTCCAATAAGACTTTTTATTGTAATAAGCATATCTTCAAACACAGAACTTCCAAACTTGTGTATGACCTTTCTAAAAGTAGTGATAGGCTTCTTCAAGGTAATCACAAAAAAATTTAAATTATTTTGTTAAGAGATTTTAATGTAACATGATACTGAATCGCCGTTTCACATAATCGTACTCAACTTATTTATCAAGGCACATATTTTCCTCAGCATCTTAAAAAAAAAACAAAGTTATTAAAAACTTTACATTACAGTTATTGTTTAGATTGCGTTACATTTTATTGTTACTTATAAGATACTCATAGCAAAAATATAATCATTTCTTAATCAATTTAATATTGATGCTAATTGATAAATTTTTTTGCGTAAAAGTGCTCTGTAAAAAATAAATTAATATGTATTAGTTATTGTAAATTAATGATAATTCACCAAAAAAATCTGAAAAAAAACAACAAAAAATTGCTTGTAAAACAGTAATTAAATAAATATCGTAAATAACACATAAACGTTAAAGTAAAGTAAAAATATATCCAAATATTAAACACTGAAAAATAGAAAAATAAAATTTCAAATTTCAGAAAAACCTACAGTAGCGTTTGTAGAACTTGAGTTAAATAAATCATGAAACAAATCCATTTTTATAAAAAGAAAAACCTACTGTTGTATTTGAAAAAACGCAAGTTGTGATTTATTTTTAAAGAATATTTATTTAGTTTATACAACTATAAACTACTTTTTGTGGTTAAGCATTTAAAATATAATATTATTAATTGATTAAAATAAGTTGTTAGATAAAATATTCAAACTTATTACTAAAGCGGTTACGAGAATTCGATCGAGCGCGCTTAGGTGAGCTGATTTTAAGACTGGATCATCTTTGCAGAAAAATTTCTTAGGGTGCGTTTATGCTGCACATCGCCGCGCTGCTCGCCAAGATTGGCGCTGCCCGCTGCTCGCACATCGCCATTCAGCACCATAAATGCACATCGCCGCGCTGCTCGCACCTCGCCGTTATTTAATTACTGTCGAGTTTTATTTTATTAATCAAATATTAATATATTATAGTTATTAATATAAGTTATATTATTGAATCAAAATATTTAATATAATTTATAATGTTAAAGAAAATAAATAATTAGTAAACTGATTCCAATATAAACTTGCGTACTTATTAATTGCTTATACAATTTTTTAGTCAGTATTATTTAATCTTGATTTGTGACAATCGATATGTATTTTTTTTAAATAAAATATTTTTATAATGAAATTATTAATATAAGTAAAAATATTAAGTTAAAATAATTAATTACTATGCCACTTCAGTAAAAATACAAACATTGCTTTAACAATTTCTTGCTTAATGCGGATTTATTTCAATTATTATCTTCATAAAATTATTGTAAACGCAACAAAGTTTTGATAAATTAACACACTACATGCAAATAAAACTTCATTCTTTTAAATTGCATATAACTTCAACACGGTTTGAAGTAACATACTAATTAATTGAATTAATTAAATAAGTTTGATAATATAAATTACATTATGTTAACGTCTCACAAAACTGGCAATAAACGGACCAATCAGAGCGCTAGTTTGAAGATGTACGGCGATGGTCCGATTATAAAAAACAAACTATTTTGTTCACATCGCAGTGGCGTGGAATGTGGCGAGCAGCGCAGCGATGTGCGAGGTGCAGCATAAATGCTCCCATAAGATTATATAGGTTTGTTTCATCATCGCCACAACATCCCGGCGCCAATCTTGGCGAGCAGCCCCGGCTATGTGCAGCATAAACGCACCCTTACATAGTGTTGTTGTTATTGAGTCTTGTTGTTGAGTCAGCTAGATAGGGCTGCTAACACCACTGGCCTAAGAAGGAAAACATGTTTTCTGACTGCTGTGTCGTCATTACTGATTTTCAAAGAGTAGAAAGTACAGCAATTCACTGGTTTTCTGATATTCTGTTGATTCATTTGGACTTCAAATTTTCATAATGATGAATACACTCATCGTAATGTTTAGAAAAAGATAATAATTGCACTTCACATAGTGAGGTAGTTAAAGGTTTGTTCCAACCAACACCAAACGCGGTTTGGGACCGTCAGGATTGTGCGCAGTTGAACTTTCGCGTTCCAACCGTACACAAACCATGACTCTGACTAGAAGTCGGGCGTTCCAACCTGATCCAAATCGTCCACAACCAAGTTGTGGACCGTCAGAAACAGTCAGCGATCTTCTGATCGCTGACTGTTTCTGACGGCATGTACTAAAAATCCGGAACCGTCCCAGTCATGCGCAAAGAGTAAAAATGTTGCCGCTATTTTTTTAAAGATGAGTAATTGTTTAATTATATATTTATTTATATAAAAATTGTAATAGAATAATGTGATACACAACGTCAGGTGTGATATGTTAAACAATTTTAGTTTTTAATATTTGTTTACATCACATAACCTCATTTTTTAAAACTGTTTGAATTTAATATAATTGATGGTTGTGACCTCTACTACGTGATAACTCATGTTAATGAAATAATAAAACAATTTACTACGTTTTTTATCACAAATTTGTGATAAAAACGTAGTAAATTGTTTTATTATTTCATGTTGGAATTTAGTCAAAAACTTGGTTGTGGCGCGTTCCAACCGACAAGCAATTTGTATTCAGTCGGGGACCAGTACAAAGTCGGCGCTTGCGCAAAAATAATCCATGTATTAGTCGCAACCAGTTTGCAAACTGCCGAGCGATGTCGGTTGGAACAAACCTGATATTTTAGATGATGTTGAAGAATTACATATAAATTCATTGTTTTCGATCTACATACAAGGCGAAGATAATGATACGTACTTGTCGTTATTAATTCAGTGGCGGTTTCAGGGGGGGGGGAGGGGGGGGGTAAAGGGGCAATTACCCCCTCTAAGAATTTTTTGCTTATCAATTTTTATTGTTAAAAATTACCGATATTCCATATTTCAAACAAATAACATAACCGATAAATTTTTCTAACGCTTTAAAACGTTAGAAAAAGTTCTTTTCTATGTTGTTTGTTTGTTGTACTTCAAAATAAAGTATATATTTATCTTTTTTTTTTATTACCCTCTAGACTAATTGGCTGGAAACGCCCTTGTATTAATTGCCAAATAAGGATTTACTGGTATGATATAATTATAAGTGCTCTGATTGTTACGGATAGAAAGAATAAACAAATGATAATAATTATAAGGATCAGACTCAACTAATGGTATTGTGAAGAGAAAAACTAAACGATCTTTTTTTAAATAAGTTTCTACTAATATACATAGTTTTTTCGATTAATTTTATATTTTTTATTTCTGGTGATTTGGGTAACTTGCCTACTTTAATTTGGTTATTTATATGACGTAACTATTCTGTTAGTTGTTTTTGTTCTATTATCGAAAGATGGTACACATTTAATTCAGAAATGTAAGAGCATTTACTAGTGTTCTCATTATATTGTTTACATTGTTAATCAGAAGAATAAGTTGATCAAAGATTGCGTAAGTATTTATTTGATGAGCTAGATTCAACTGATTAATGGTAACGTTCTTGAGAGCGGAATCTATCTACATCATTTGTGATATTAAGTAATTGATTATATTTAAGAGCTGAGATTGTTTTATTAAATTCCAAAATAATTTTTATAGACAGAGTGAACTGTTTTTCGACAATGGTTTCAATTTTGTTTTGAGATTCTGCAAGTTGGTTTATCATATTGTCATGATGCTCGGCATCTTCAGTATCGAGATTATCAGTTATGACTTTAATTATATGTCCCATTGCGTTTATTGCTCTTTGTTTTTCTCGATAGTGAGGTGTCAATAATTGGTTTCTTAGTTTTTTCATTTCTGCTTCACTTTGTTGTAATATGTTTACATAGTTTTCAGTTTCTCTCTTATTAGTGTTTTTGGAATCGTTATTATGAAATATTTTGATCCAGTAATTGTAATTTGAAGAAACAGTATTAATTTTTTCAGTTAATTCTTTCATCTTGTACACAATGGATAATTTTCAATGGCTAATTGTTTTTATTGTCGTTCCCAGTTTAATTGCTAGCAATCCGGTGTTGTCTTTGATTTTTTTTATTATGATATTGCTTCAGACTGAAGTAATGCAAGAATGCTTTAAGTTTCTCATGTAAATACGTTTTGTATTTGTTTGTGTTTTGACAATAACTGTTTCATCGTCGTTAATTTTGATAATACAATATGGTTCGGAATATGGGTTTGTAAGTTTTTTGCAACCATTGTTCTTTACGTAGACTAATGCTCCTACTTCAAAAAGCTTTCCTTTTGCATTTTCTTGAAAGATTTTATCTTCAATCTGTTTATACAAATGTAATAGTCTTTATGATTCTGAAGATATTGGTGATACTAATCTTCAGTGTAGAGAAAGTCTATACAGCATTAAAAGTGTATGACCAAATGTTATTTCCATAAGAGTATGTCTTGTTGTTTTTGAGATGCTATTGTTATAAGCAATAACAGCTAATTTCATTTGAAGTTTAATGGATTCCTTTTTTGTTTCCTGTAGACATCGTAAATGTTCTATAATGATTAAATTGAATCTTTCAATACTGTCAACGTCTTAAGTTGGGTTTCCTGGTGTTCCAAAATAAACTTTTATTTTATGTGCTTCCAAGAATTTTTTTATTATTTCATTATTAAATTTCTTTCCACTATCGCTATTAATTTTTTCAGGTACTCCATAATATTGAAAATATTTAATAAGACCGTCAGCTATATCTGTGGCGTTAGTAGCCATAATCGGTATTGCTTGAGATAATCTTGAATAACGAGTTTTTGAAATGGTTTATCTGGTGTCTCTGTAAGTTGCAATAGAGATTGATTTAGATGTCAATTATATTTTGCTTTATTGCAGATTGTACATTTTTTAATAAAATCAGTTACAGTTTGTTTTATATTTTTCCAAAAATAATTTTTGCTTAACTGAGCTAGCGTTTCTTCGGCTCCTCTGTGATTTGTTTTTCCGGTATGATGACGTATAATGAGCTCCATTTGATCTTCTAAACATTAATAATCTTTTTTGTACATCTTACTAGTTTTGGTCCATTATTACTAAAATTTATTATATTTTTCAAAATATAAAAAGTGGCCTATAAGATATTCTTTAATGAATTGTACTATAGAATTTTTGTTATTTTGATTTGGAATTTTTATTTTAATTATTTTAAATCCGTTTTTGTTTGAAATTTCAACTTTAAGTTCTTCCGGCGTCGGTGATATATGACACTGGTTTCTTTTAGAATTTATTGGTTCATCTAGTATTGGAATACCTTCCGGATTTTTGTTCTACATTTGAATGTATTGTTTCCAAAGAGTTTGTGTTATTTGGTAATGCCATGCTAATTTTACTATTTTTATTCATCATTTCAGATCTTAAAGCCGATAAATTTTTGCTTTCTGGCTGATGTTTCTCTTGTTGAATTGAAGTATTGGGCATTAATTCCAAGCTATCCCTAACTTCATTTAAAATTTCTTGTAACAAACGTTGAGCTTCTTCATCTACGTTAGGCATCATTAATAAATTGTCATTCTCTAAGGCGTTAAGTTGATCAATATTAATTCAAAATAGTGCATCGGCGTTACAATTATATTTTCCTTTTTGTATATAACTTCAATGTCATATTCTTCTAGCTTTAACTTCCAACGCATTAGTATTTAAATTTTTACAAATATTGTTGAATTGCATTTCTTCTATATTGTCATAAAACAATGGTTGTATTTTTTCAAACTTATATTGTATTTCAATATTATCAATAATTTTTGTTTGTAAATTATTGCAAATATTTACACTTTTTTTGTATTCAGTATAATTAATTGGAAGTACTATAGCTTCGTTATTTGATGCTTTAGCGATTAATTCTTTTACTATTATTCTAGGTCTAAATTTTATTGGAGGAATATAAACTATTCCTTCTTGAATATTGACAGGAATTTTTATTAGTTTTGCTTTTAAAGGTTAAAATGTTATTCGGTATTTGTTTAATTGTAAAGGTATTTTAGCTTCTTTAGTTATTAAAAGTTTGTTTCCAATATCAACAATAGCTTCTAGTTTATTTAATAGGTCAATTCTAAATAATCCATCAAATTTTTTACTAAAATTAAATTTGAAGAAGGTATGTTCCAAATCTGAATTAAATATATTTGCTAAAGTAATTATTACTGCATCATCATGGTTAGTTAGACCATGTGCGGTTTTTATTTTAAATGGTATTTAAACTGCGTACTCTTTAAAATGTTCAAATAATTTTGAATTTATTAAGGTTTTTGTAGATCTTGTATCTACAAGAAATTTGTATCCAGAGAATTTGACATATGGTAAGTTGCAATTAATGTTGTTTACGTCTATAATTTTTTGTACGGTCATTTCTTTTTGGTTGTTATCTGAAGAAAGTAAAAATTTTCATGATCCTCCATGTTTTCTTCAATATTTTCGTCAATATGTTTTTCATTGTCATTCATTTCTTGGTAATTATCAGGATAATATGTTTGATTTAACAAAAATTTGTCTGAACATTGTTCTTGTTGATCGTTAAGTAATTTTTGCGGCCCGCAAGATTTATCACACTTTTACAAAATATATTTATTTTATAATGGCTAAAGTAGTAAAAAGCAATATATAAAAAACACATTATTTGTGCACCCATATATTGAAAATTAACTGTAGAAATTATGAAAAAAAATTTACTTTGACTTTAAAATAATATTCTTGCGCATAATGATATTGTCTGTATTATTTATGAGTTAAAGTTATGAGCTTGCAGAATAATTCAATTATGTTCTGCAAACTTATGATCCGCGCGCATTTTGGAACATTCAATCTAATATAACAGGTTCTATATTTTATTCTTATGTGACCCCAGTGACCAATCCCTATATACTCTCAGTTTTAGAATAATAGTAAGCACAATAATAAAAACTCATTATGTTTCAATTTTTCACTCCAAAAAAATGTCGACAGTGGGTCTAAATCTAATATATAGATATAGTCCTTTTAAATTAGACATTTTTTAGAGAAATTTTACCAACAGCTTAGCAACCTGTATACTTAGGTGTATTGGACTGTCTGAAGACTATTTTCACCTAGCGCATGTTTGAAAAAGAGATCAATTGTGTTGCGTTTTTTAATGGTTTTCTGTATTTTTAGCGGAAACTATGCATTTTGAGCAAAAATTACTTTTATTAAAAGTTGTAGAGCAAAAAATTTCTAATTGACATAGATTATTTAATTTTTTCTATATTTTTTTTGCGGGCAATGCACGCATTACTGGAAAAGTTAAAAAACCTAAATCGATCGAAAATATTCCGCTATAGAACTTCAGTATCTTATATTTTTTCTAGAAAACTTATAGTTTTAGCTGTAAATCCAAAAAATTAGCAGAAGGTAACAATTTGCAAAATTTGTCAACGCACTTTAGAGGAAACTGCGCACACTATTAGTAAATACAAAAGTCCAATATCAACCAGACATTTTTTGCTTTACAACTTTGATCTCTTTTAATTTTTCAGCACAATGCATATTTTTGTTCAAAAAAATGAAATCATATACTTGCCCTCTAACGGGAAATTATAGAAAAATTTAAATGACCTATATCGATTGGAAATATTCCGCCTACAACTTTTAATATAAGTAATTTTTGCACAAAATGCATAGTTTTTGATAAAAATGCAAAAAACTATTAAAAAACATAAAAAAATGTGGTTTTAAAGTAAAGCACCCTTTTTCATGCGCCAGGTAAAAATAGTTTTTAGACAATGCAAATACACCTAAGTATACAGGTTGCTAAGCTGTGGGTAAAATTTCTCTAAAACGTCGATTTTTTTGTCTAATTTGAATCTAATTAGTATATAATTTTATATGCGGCCAGCAAAGTTGTGATGCATTTCTAAAGTGGCTGGCAAGATCATTTGGGTTGGCCACCCTTAGAGTAAACGGTTTCTGTATAAAATGATACGGTTGTTAACGTGCTTGGTAAAATTGCCCATTTGGCATTCTATAAGTTGGCCTTGGAAAATTATTATAAATCGGAGAAGTTATTCGTGGTGTTGACATAGAATACGACGCGTGCTGTACGTGGGGTTTCTTACGAATGGTTTAATTTATCAAATTTTTTGATCTTCTGGCTTTGTAATTAAAATTTTCAACTTCAATTACACATCCCATAGCAGTTTCCAAATTTCCCGGTCGGCGGACTTGTTGTCTATTTCTAACAGACCTTGAAGATAAATTTGAACAGCAGTGTATTTTTATAATTTAATGTTTTTAATTGTCTGCTTTCTTGATTTGTGTCAAAAAGTTTTACTCTTGTCAATAATAATTGTAAATGTTCTTTTATTCTTTCACCATAGTTAAAAGCTCCTTCATTTTTATTTGGACAAAGCATTGCGAGATGATTAAACAAGCATTGGTCGCTGCGTTGATCGCCGAAATAATAATAACATTTTTAAGTTGTTCTATGACGTCACTTCTTCATTACTACTTATAACTTGAAGTGCTCGTCCTCGTAGTTTTCCATGAAAAATTCTTAATAGTAAAGCTTAAACTGCTGGATTTGGTTCAAAAAGAAATGTTTGTACCAAAAATTCACACGCAAAAATGTATGCGTTTAGAATGTGTACAGTTATGTCTTTTACAGTTACAGGCATTTTGTTTGTATTTGAAATATTAAGTTGTTTTAATAAATCGCTTAGATCGTTTAGGTTAGATAGTATAAGCATACAAGAAATTGGCAATAATAATATAAATATATTTACGACTTACAATATAAAATTTATATAATAAATCATTACAATCTATCCAAAATTGTCACTTAGGAAGTTTTAATCCAATATTGTGAACTTTTAGTTCAATTTCACACAAATTGTTAAAGCAAACCGTCGATTTTTAGACGTTGCAAAATCCTACCGACTGCGCCAGTTAATAAATGCACTATGTGATTTATTTTTTAAAAATATTTATTTAGCAAATACAACTATAAACTACTTTTTGTGGTTAAGCATTTAAAATATAATATTATTAATTGATTAAAATAAGTTCTGCTAACACGCGGATTAAATACATCAGAAAACAAATCCATTATTATAAAAAGATTAAAATAAAACAACTATTGACACCATAAGTGTATTATGTATATGGTTCTAATCCCAAACCCGTAATAAAATACATATCCTAAATGTTCAGTTAGACAAGAAGGTTAATGTCACACAAGTGACCATTCTTGCAATATTCATAAAAAATTAAAATAATACCGCTAATACATATAAATTAATTAATAAAAACAAAAAAACTAAAAAAAAAATTAAAAATGCAAATACAATAAACCCGGAAATATAACCAAAAATAATTACAAATGTGATAAAACAATAATATTTTTTGGTAACATTTGTAGTTTTAAAATTAATGGTTTATGAGACTAAAGGATAGGTAGCACCAACTCCAGCTGATAATGTACCTTATTGTTAATTTGTATATATAATGACAATCAAAATTACTTGTTATTATAAATTATACGCAAAAGTTCAATACAATTTTTTTTTAAATACAAAAATTATTTATTTATTTATTTAAATCAAATTTAAAAGCCAAATCCAAAATACTATTGTTATGCTAACACTATAAGAATAGCTTAAAACATATCTTGCAGCTAAATATGAGGTAAAACTGTATAAACAAAACGGTAAATTCTTAGATCCAAATTATGCGCTCGGAAGGTCAATTTTTAAAAACAGAAACAGAATGACAAAATGTATTAGTTTTAACAAATTTTATCAGAGAATGTAATACAACCAGCAAAAAAAAGTCATTGTTAATCTAAATAGAACATACATAAAATAAGATAAACTAGAGAACACTACTAAAGTCAACTCTTTTTGACTTTTGTTTTCAATTCTATTTATTTTTGCAAACTAACAAGTAAACGAATCAGAGTATATTTAATTTTTTATGGCACATTTTTATGAAAAATGTTTAATTGTGTAATAAATAAATAAAAACGAAACAAAAAACAAAAAACAAACTTTTGCAAATTGTTCATTAAAAAAACAAAACAAAATTATTCTATAAACGTAATATTTAATGGTGTGACGGTAACATGTAATGTAAAAAATAGGGTAAATCTAGTAAAATTTTCTCCGCGCCTTAAAAAAATAATGGATAATTGTTTTGGTGTTTTAGATTTTAAAATCAAATATTTTAACAATAATAACATTTTTCATAACGTTAGTAAGTTGCAAAAAATAGTTTCTCAGTCCTTAAGTTTTTAGACAAAAGACTCTTCTGCACTCAGGTACTCTTCTTACCTTCAAATTTGCCTTGTAGCTGAAGTAAGTCATATTTTTCCAGATGTTCATTAAGCGTTCTAGATTTTCAGTTTTTTGTTTTGTTTTAATGACTTTTAGTATTTCTGTTTTTTTATTTAACATTGATATTGAAAAAGCTAGATCATTACTCAGGTGTGGGATAGTAATTTAAGTATTTATAGAAAATATGTGACTCTTTGCCCAACAAACTTTGTAAAACCATGTGTATTGTATAATTGCAAAATAAAATATGTCATCAAGTATTAATAAAACTTTATAAGATTACCAGTATTCCGTAAAAGCTTGCTACATTTTTAAATTTAGATAATGCAAAAAATATTCAGGCTACTGCATATAACAAACTTTTGCTACATTTTAGTAGAAACTAGCGGTAACTTTACAAGTTTTAAAAGACATGCTGGTTGAAAATCCAGCACTGTGGCATAAGGATACGTTGACAATATTTTTTTTTTTAAACAAGAACAACACTGCAACAAAATAATAGAACTAGATTACCATAGCACCAGTACAATCATCACTGCCAATACTAATGGAAAACATCAAAAAATTTACAGAAACACATCTTAGAACAGAAATTACAGAAACAAGTCTAGAAAAAAAATTGAGTAATTAAAAACCTATAACAATTATAACATTAACAGTAACAGTTGATATAATTGTTTCCCAACAACTAAAGTAAATGTCAAAAAATCTGATCACAAATGAACAGCATGATTTTTGTAAAGGGCGGTGTACTACTACTAATTTGTTGTTATACCAAGAATATATATTAAATGCATTTGAAAATAATTTACAAATAGATGCCATTTATACAAATTTTGCAAAAACTTTTGATGATATATATCATATTATTTTGGTTGCTAAATTAACAGTTATGGGTTTTAGCAACAACGTTGTAAATTGAGTAAAAAGATACTTGAATAAAAGAACACAATGTGTAAAAATAAATAACAACTTATCCATATTCCTTAAGGGTCACATTGTGGGCCTCTTTTTTTTAACGTTTCTGTTAACGAAATGGTAACTTCATTTGTAAATTGTAATTATTATTTGCTAATGATCTTAAGTTATTCAGGAAAGTAAAGAATACTGAAGATTGTAATTTAATTCAAGAAGACTTAAATCAACTAAGAACATGGTGCATTAATAATAATTTACATTTAAATGTTGCTAAATACAAGTCAAATACGTTCTCTAGAACAAAAACTACATACAACTTAAATAGTTTGAATCTATGTGCCGTGAATGAATAGCAAACTTATATTTAATATCCACATTCAATACATTTCTTTTGAATTACAACCAAACGTCACTAATAGAGTATAGGTCTGTCATGTGGTTTCCATATCAAAAAAGATCTTCAAATATCATTGAAGCTTTTCAACATAAATTCTTAAAATTTATGAAATATAAAATTAGATCTTTATTAACAACAGATCAACTGTTAATGCAATTTAATTTGAATCTGCTTAAAGATCGGAAAATTGTTAGTTTATGTTTTATGCATAAGTTAGTAAATTGGCATTAGCTGTACTGAATTGGTGTCAAAACTAGATTTTAATTTTAGCCCACTACGAATGACCCGTAATACTTTTTAAGCAAAAAGTACATAGGATTAATTATAGCTACCAACGTCCAGATTAACAAAACAAAGTAATTTATTTAAAGATAATGTACATTTTAATTTATTTGTTGTATCAACATAACCTTTTAAATGTTATTGTAGTTATATTTTTGTAAAACCCCCTTGAGTCTGAGACAAAAATTTGTTTATGAATACCAGTGCTTACCTTGTCAAATTCATTATCAGTTTTATTTAAAAATAATTGCCAGTATTGAATGAGCACCCGTTTTTACTACATTTGTCACTTTAATTCTTACAGTAGTACCCTCATCGGTCATTCGGTAATTAGCATCGGGTATTGTTTCCATTTTTTTGACTGCTTGTTGTTAATGATATACAACATTTTATCAAAACTTTCTTCTTCAGACTGCAATTCTATAGTATAGTAGCCAATGTCAATAAAAACTTATTCA
This sequence comes from Tachinus rufipes, assembly GCA_963932245.1. Taxonomy (NCBI): domain Eukaryota; kingdom Metazoa; phylum Arthropoda; class Insecta; order Coleoptera; family Staphylinidae; genus Tachinus; species Tachinus rufipes. The sequence goes on from OZ010746.1 coordinate 61,828,029, forward strand.
AAAAATTAATACTATTAATACATATACATTTTTTGTTTATAATATAATGTATCTCTATATTTGTTTATGTAATATCTAAATGTTGTATGTCTGTAAGATTGCTGGCTAATAGTACTGTATTGTTATTGTTATTGTTATTGATTATTTTTCTTTTACATGTTAAGTAGCAGTAGCAATAAAATACATCCTTGTCTTACTCCTCTGCAAATTTATATTTTATCAGTTAGTGCCTTAATTTGTCAAATGTTTTTTCAAAATCAATGTAGCATACCATTATATCTTAGTTCATATCTAACCAGCGTTGAAAGAGAACGTTGGCCCCAAAGTGTGCTTTTCTTTTTTCTAATCCCGTGCAAAATCTAAACTACGTGCTGCTTATTCCTTAAGTTTCTTGTAGATTTTTTTGTAATTGATTTTTAAGAACAATTTAAGTGTATGACTCATGCGCGCAATGATTGGTATTCTGCGCATTTTTTTGCATTCGGTTTTTAGGAATAAGTGCAAAAGTAGACGTCAACCATTGTTCAGAAATTTTTCTTTGATAATATATTATGTTAAAAAAGATTATATTTGTAGTTAATGTTGCAATGTGTTATATTTTTGCAGACTTTATTGCGTTCTTTTAACGGTTGCTTAGAAGGATTTAGTTTATCTTATTTCGTATTTTTCAAGTTTATCCGCTAAAAACTTTTATGTATTAGTAATTTATTTTTGCAGTTTTGTAATTGTAATTTGTATTTTTTTTATCCAGACCAAAACCACATCCTTCAACTCATTTTTTGTCCGTTTTGTATTGAAATCATCCATTATGATCATTATATTAAAATGTTGTTTCTAGTAATATTTGTATAAAATGTGTATAATTTTTTTTTTAATTTTTTTATCTAGCTTATCTGCCGTTGGTGCATATGTTTGTTAAATATACATACTTTTAGTGATTGTTCCTAGCTGGACTATTGAGACTCAGTCTAAGTATGGAGTGAAGCTAACTATTGATTCTGCCATTTTCTTGTCCGCGACCATTCTAACTCTACATAAGTGTTTCGAGTCGCTGTTCCCATAGTAATAAAATGCTCCATTATTTGTTGTGCATGTTTTCCTCTATTTTTATTGTTAACATCGTATCGGAAATAGTTACGATGTTGCAGGTGACGTTCTATAGATAATGACCCAAGTTAAGCTTAGTATTAGATTGCTCAATGTAATCCGCAAGTAGGTTTACCCTGGTAACTTAAAATACTCCAGAAAATGTATTAAAAAAAGTATTCTGTACGCAAAAGTAAATAAAACCTAAAAACGCTATACAGATTTACTTGTGCAATACTTGTGGTGCTTAGCCATGTTCACTGGTAATGACATAGCTATTAATAAAAAAATATAAATTGGTTGCAATATGCTCTAGACATATTAATAGTTGCTTAAATACATAGAGATTGCTTAATAGTAATAATGTTTTGTACTTGACAAAATAAATTTATAAAAATATTTATCAATATATTTATCTCTTATTGTTGAAAAAAACACTTTTTTTAATTTTCAAAAACATTAACGTTTTTTTGAAACAATCTAGGTTAACTTGCAAAAATCAAATTGCCGTTCTTAACAAGCAAGTTCAAATTAAACGTGAGCATAGATATATTGGGTTAAAGTTAGCACTAGAACATACCATTTTAGACTAAAAACTGCGATATTTTTAGGCGATGTATCAGTCAAGTTTTAGAAATTGATTGCATCTTTATGTAGAAAATGTTTTAATAATGTTGCGTTTGTTTAGAAAGTACATGCAACATTTAGATAAAGTTTTATTGTGTTTGTGTAGATATATTTTTAACTATAAGACCTGCTGTGGTCCGGATTCTAAAGGGTTTTCCAATCAAAAGTTTTATTTTGAATAGCAGGCTATTTGAGCAGCTGTCAATTATGAAACTATTATCTTTTAACATTTGACAAGTAAAAGCTACGCCATTATTAAAAATAAAACGATACACGCTTCAACAACGCATTGAAATTATTAAAATTCACTACAAAAATGGTGAAAAATTTTCAGTTACAGTTCGCAAAACTAAAGCACTTTTTGGAAGTTGTAAAGCACCTTCTCGGCCGGCAATAGTACACCTGGTAAAAAAATTTGAGCTGTTGGGACAAGTTTGTGATGTGAAGAATCGAAACCGTGTGCTTTGCTTAAGAACACATGAAAATATTGCTGATGTAGCCCGTAGTGTTGAAGAAAATCCAGGTTTGTCGATTTCTCGTTGATCATTAGAATTAGACATTCCACAAACAACATAACACCGTATTTTGCATAAAAACTTAAATCTTAAGGTTTTTAAAGTACACAAAAACAACACAAGAACTCGAGCCGGTCGATCATCATAAACGTCGTATGATTGGGTCCTTCAAATGCATCAAAATGATCCGGAGTTTTATCAAAAAATCATCTTCAGTGATAAGGCCTATTTTTACTTCAAAAGCTACGTTAATAAGCAGAATTGTCGCATTTGGGGCTCAGAAAATCCAAGAATGATTATTGAAAAGTCTTTGCATTCTCAACATGTCACTGTTTGGCACGGTTTTTGGGCTGGCGGTGTGATTGGACCCTACTTTTTTTGAAAATGAGGCTTGTGCAACTGTTACAGTGAATGGATGGCGCTACCAAGCTATGATTAATAATTTTTATGGCCGGAATTGAAAGATATTGATGTGGACGTTTATTTTCAGCAAGACGGCACTACGTGCCTCACAAGCAACAAAACAATCGCAATTTTACAAAAAAAGTTTTCTGACCGTGTTATTTCTCAAAAACGTGATCACAATTGGCTACCGAGATCTTGTGATTTAACTCCTTTAAACTTTTTTCTTTAGGGGCACGTGAAAGATAAGGTCTATGCCAATGCTCCACAATCAATTCAAGACCATAAAGATGGAATTCGTGAAGTTATTGAGGACATACAGCCGCAAATGTGCAAATTGGTCATGGAAAATTTCATGAAAAGAATGTGGTACTGCAACCGTAATTGTGGCGGCCATTTGACTGATTCAAATGTTAATGGCATACCTTCCTCTTTACAATGAAATAAACATTTGATTTCTCTTAAAAAATACCCGTTTTTTCATAAAGATATTATAGTTTTATTGCAATAACCATTATTTAACAAACGTTTTCTAATATTGTTGTCGCCAGTGTTAAATTTAACTTTAACAAAAAAATTAAAAATATTTAACTGTTTATAATGTAGAATCTATATTGTGCATTAGGTTGGGTCTAACTATGGGTGGAGTAAATGTGACCAAGTGTATGTGTCTACACATTGAAGCAAACTGCACTTTGCAGTATGATTCTGAAAGCGTGAGCACTACATAAGTACAATTATATTGTACAATTAAATTAAAAAAAAAAACTCTCTCGCATAGATGATAGGTTCCAACATTGTATAATTTACGATCTGGGTACAAAGCAAACGGCATTTCTGCTTTACTGCTGTCGAAAAGTTGGATTCTATAATAAAAGCTCCTTGGAAAATAGTGCTAAACATTTCAATATATACTGGCCGACAAAAGTAAAAATATACCAAAAACCAGTAGCTCAATTTTTATAAAAACTTTGAATAATATGTAAATTGTAAATGGTTAAAATTTCAACCAAAAATTATATTTTTTTTTTTAATTATATAATAAGTCGACCCTTCACAATTTCTAGAGCACTCAGCAACTTATAGGTATGCTAGAAATTAAATTTCAATCTCAGTCTGAAGGATTAAACTCGAAGCTTCCCAAATACGCATCCAAATATCAGTTAAAGTAAATATTCTACACGTTTTCAATAGATGATAGGTCTGGAGAACTAGAAAGCCACAAAAGTAAATAAACATTAACTAGTTTCAGAAATTTTATAGTAATTCTGGTTGTATGCGGCTTTGCATTATTCTGTTAGAAAATAGGGTTTTACAATCTTTTCAGATAGTGCATTAATGTTGTTTCTAAACCGTGTTAATGTAAAGATTTGCCTTTAATTTGCCCTAAATAAGAAACAATTAGGCAGATGAGAGTTTAAAGTTAGTAAAAATAGAGCCAAGATGGTGTCACATGCCATCCTGGCCGAGTACTCTCTCGTTTCGGTGATCAAAATTGGCCGCCCTAAATCGTGTAATTTAACACAATTAGATTTTTTATGGGGTTGTTTGAAGTCAAAGGTCTATATCAACAAGCCCACAACCACCCGTGCATTACAGAAGAAAATTAAACGCTGCATCAACGAAATTCAGCCACATTAATGCAAAATGATCATAAAAAAATATTGACAAAAGAGTGCGTATGTGCCAGCAAAGCCGTGGAGGCTATTTGTCCAATGTGCTATTTCATAAATAACCTTATTCTATGTATTTTATAAATCAATAAAAACATAAGAATCCAAAGACTAAAAACTGTGTTTTCTATTTAATTCAAATCTTGCGTGTAAGAACTGTATGTCGTTCTACAACAATTTTTCATTGTAAGCATACAAACAAAATCTCAATTTTTTGCTAAAGATAACTTGCTTTCACTGATTGACCCATTGCACCATTCCAAACAACACCTTTTATGATAAAAAGTTAAAGGCAAACAAAAAATAAAAGCGGTACGACTTGAGCACCAAATGATTGGATTTTGTGGTAAACTGATTAAACAGAGATTCCTTGGTTAGTTAAATCTTCAATTGTTCTTAATGTTGACAACTTGTCCCGGAAAGCAACAAACCAAATGTTTACGTTATGTAGTGTATCTAGGGCGTCCAGGTCTTAACCTCCGCCGATGTTCCTGTCCTTTGACCTATCTACGCCAATATCGAGCTGTTGAAAAGACATTTTTGCCAATGTATTAAGCAATATTACAAATTGACAAACCTCTTTTTTTGAGCACAATTACTCTACCGCGTTCAATACTGCTTAACTGTTAAAAAACGCCACGCTGGTAAAGATATAAAATGTTATTCTTTTTTTTAACTTATTTTTATTTCATTTTTCAAAAATGTATTTATCATTGTTTGAGATATAAACGTTAAGTATTTGACTGTTGTTGTTAGTGCTCAAATTTTTATTCGCTATGGGTGTTTTATCTAGCTCACATGAATTTTATGTAAGAAAACCGAACCGAAGCGCAACGTTTTTATGTTGAAGCTTATCTAAATTGAAAGATTTTTTTACATCGTATGTTTAGAAGAATTTACTAAATATTGCGTTATACTGGTTTATTCAGCAAACAGTGCCATTTATCTACAAGAGCTAGGTTGATATCTACTCCTAGAACAGAAAAAATTTTAGCACGTATAGAGCATAATCTAGAGAAAAGTGTGCAAAGAATATTAGCCAAGGTAAAAATTAGTGCTTCTCTTGTTTAAAAAATCCTCTCCAATCAACTGCTTTATCCGTACCATGTACGAGTGCAGACATTAAATCCACGATCATTAAGCACGTATAGTTTTTTTGTAGCTGGATTTTACGCAAAGAAGCTGAAAACACTCGTTTTCTCGCCAATATTCTTTTTACGGAGTTGTTAATTTTCACAATACGCATGTTTAAACCGACAAAAATTCCCATGTTTTAACAAAATTTAGACATTAAACACAATTATCATTAAACATTTAGATGGGTATTGTAGGCAACATGTTTCTATACCTGTTGTTTTACCAAACGGGTTAGTAGGCGCTGCTCACCTAAACTTCCTACAGAACACAATGTATGATCTTTTTGATAAAATTATTATTGACCAAAAGCAACTAATGTACATTTATATCAAACTTTTTCACGTAGATGGTTAGAAAAGGGCGGACCTGTTTTATGGCCTACAAGATTGCCTGATTTAAACTCCCTAGATTTCTTTCTTTAGAAATATTTAAACACATTAGTCTATGGTACTCTTGTAAATAGTCTTGAGGAGCTGCAGCTACAAATTAATAAAAAATTCCAACAAATCCGAGCCAATAAAGGAGTTTTAGAAAGAGTTTGAATATCCTTCAGACTAAGATGTCATGCCTCCTTAGAAATGAAAAGAAGGTCCTTTAAATATTTTATGTAACTTTGATTTTTCTTTTTGCTACAAAAAAAAGGAATAAACTTCCTTATCTCTAAAACTGTTACTTTGCAAACCCATGTTTATTAAGACTTTTTTGTTAATTTAGTTCATACTACTACTTCTTTAAATATTTTACAATCTTTTTAACACCCTATATATTATCTAATAGGAGAAAAAAAACTATTGTTTTACTTACATACCTAATCGGTGTTAACACTTTCACTGTTATAAGTAGACTGAATGACTGATCAATTTGGACTACAAAAAGTATAAAATAGGGATTCTCGCTTAGCTCTAATTTGTTTGCGGCATACATTGCAGATGTTAAAGAGATGATATGTATGGTGCAGACGGCCGGGGTGGTGGTAGGCAGAGAGAAATGTGATCGCTGGCTTATGCAGACGACATGGTAATTGTAACAAAACAAGCAAATAAAACAACAAAATAATTAGATACCTGGAAAGATATTGTAGAAAAAAAAATTAAAAGTAAATGTAAACAAAACACAAATAGAGTAGAAAATTGAAAATGAAAAAGAACTTTAAAGGTAAAAACATTTAAATATCTAGGTTATAATAATAAAAATAAACTTGTAAACAATACGATGAGAAAAGCAAATATAGTAGTAGAAAAAAAAATGAATGAATGAAAACTAAAAAGAATTATGTTTGACAGTTTAGTAAAAAATAAATTATTGTATAAACCAAAAATTTTGGAATAAAAAAAGCAAGCAATGTTAGAAGTAAACAGACTCCAGCATACATTGTAATAGAAGAAGTAAAAATGAATAAATTGAGAGTAGAAGCAGGAAAGCGTGCAATGAGGTATGAAAAGAGAATAAGAAATAATAATGAATCTAAAACATTACAAGATTTGTTTAAGAAGAAACTGAATAGAAATATTCAGTAAAAAATAAAAAGTAAAAAAATAGAAATATTGTGAATAGAAATATGTGGAAGCAAACTATAATAAAAAAAGCAAAAGCAAAAAATACAAAAAATAAATCTAGGTACAATGCAAATTATGTATGTTATAGCTTGCATGCACTATCAAAGTACCTAAAAAGTATAAGTTAAAAAAAAAAATTATTGCAAAATTCAGATGTGAAAATGGAGAAAAAATGTACAAATTTTGAATGGGCAAAAAAAAGAAAATAATTAGGATGTGTTGAAAAGTTAGGAAACAGATAGACACATGCTGAAAGAATGAGAAGAAATGAGGGACTAAAACATATGGAAAAAGAACGGAATGCACCACCGCCACCAACTATCACCGTTTGCCACTAACCACCAAAATGTACTACGGTCTCACTGCAGCTACTGGTGACCACCAAATATTTAAATTTCCCACTCATTTCTATGTCAGTAGAAGATTGCTATATTTATATTTCGGGCATTTCATTTACTAATGTAATTAGTTTATTAATGTCGGGTGGTGTCCATGTTTCTTCCATGTTACCGCGTTTTTAAAATTCTCAAATATTAAAGCGAAAATGCCAGATTATGTTTTGATTTGTGAAATATCAAGTTAGTATGTTTCAAATGACGATCAACTGTTGCCGCGCTACCACCAACCGATTTGATATTATGAAACGGTGGTTACCAAATAACAGATGCCTGCGAGAATAGTGAATCAGTCGGACCATCGCCATATGATTTAACGTGTTCGAATTTTAGTTGGTGGCGGTGGGTGGTGCAGTGAGACTGCAGCCTATATACAAAAAAACTTAAACCATGTTCTTAAAATTACAATCTCAATAAAATTGATGACCATTTGTGCATTTTACAGACTTAAAGTTTTGTCTATAATTATATATATACATATATAATTCAAGATATAATTATCGTCGGTACGGAAAATATTCATCATTTTGTTTGAACAAAAAGTAGGATGATTTATTATTTTTTCATCAACCTTTTTATAAGACCCTGTATAATGAGATGCTTCAAACAGTTGGGAAATTATTTTTAACTACAGTTGTACCAACTTCAAATAATTCACTTTTTAATATGTCAAATTCGGATAACCTTAAAAACGACGATTTTACATTTGTTTCCTATAAAAAGAAATATTCAAAGAAAACTTCAAAGAATATCAATATACTACCTGCAGTTGACATAGACGTTTCATACACGTTTGATAGTAATACAGCAATCAGGTAATTATTAAATTTGCAGTTAGAGATAACCTTTAAAAGTTATATAAATAACAATTTTAATATTGGTTTTTATTTTTTAGGAGAATATTAGAAGCGAAACAAGATATTGAAACATCAGATTTTTATTTATCTGTAACAGCATCTTTACGCGAAGGTTTAAAAACCTTAAATAAAAATTCAATAGAAACAATCATTTGTTTTGGTTTAGGCAAAATAGGTGAGTGCATGATATCACGATATCAATTAGCTCTCCTAATTTGTTTGAAAGAATTATTTGGTGCAAATGTACAATCATTTGATCCCATTTTTAGTAACAATGAACATGAGTTATTAAATCACTTTAACATCAGTGTACCATCTAACAATTCCGAAGGTAAATATAAGGTGACAAAAGAGGCAACATTGTTTTTTCTTCCACACTGTCCTAAACAATTAACTAATAATCTTTTGTGGGCAAATTGGGGATTAGAATTGAGTAATTGTATAATAATAGGAAATAGTTTTGATAAGATATTAGAGACCAATTCAAAAAGAGTAATACGTGAAAATGCAAATTATATATTAAATATATCACCTTATGTTACCGAATTAGCTATAATAAATTCATTTAAATATTACGAAATATTTAACGATACAGCAATTCATATCTTTCCCACTGATAAATTAACATTGATTTCTAGTGATTTTTGGAATGATTGTATTGAACCTTCTTATATGTTAGATGATATAGAGTTTATAACTAATAAAATTGCAAATATTTGAATTAATTGTATTATTTCTTCAGATTTCTGAAGAAATTATAAAAATGGCTGCTAATAATATTAAAGTATTAAGAAACTTAGTTTCCGAATTAAGGCGTAGCAGTACAGGTCCTTTGAATGAAAATTATATGTATCAATATATTATGGGTCAGTTTAGAAAGTATCAGACAACCGAACAGCAGATATGCAAAGCCAGGGAAGAGATGAATTTTTTGGCACATACCTATTTGTGTTATTTAAAGAGCAGCAGGTTGCAGCATGAAATTAATGAAGAATATCATGCAAAAGGAGAACGAACAGTTGCTGAAACTGCAAAGATGGTTGGATTTAAATTACCTCATGATCCTAAATGAAATGTTTATTATTTCAATAGTAGTATGTATTGTTTGTAAATAGATATTTTGATAGATTAAATTTGTTTTTTATTTGAAAATTAGATTTTATCCTAAAAAACAGTTGAAGTTGTAGCGAAAAAAGTTACAAAGTTTGATAAGATAAATTTATTTGATAATTAATTGAATAAAATAGTAAAATAAAATTTAATTAAGCTTGTTTTTATGTGTATTTTATTTGAAGAAGCTAATTTTCTTGCACTAGAGATGTCTCTACTTAAAATTTTGAAGATTCTTTTCAGATCAAAAGTAGAAGAATTTGAACAAAAATTTCATTTTTCTTATTAAAAGCGAAAAAAGTATGATAAAGAAATTGACAAACTTTTATTTCTATTCCGGCATGAAATCGTCCAAAGCTGTTTAAATTTGCCTTGTACTGATATCGGAAAAAATCGGTACCGGCATATTCAATACTAAGTATTAAATGGTTAGAAAAACATGAGTTAGTATTGGTATAAGCTATCCATAAATAACAATAACCTATATAAAACAAGGTGTTTTAAAATTTTCGAAATGAACAAATTAATCTAATTACTAATCCAAAGAAATACCGGATATTTTTCCAAACCAGTTTGCAATCAATTCTACTATTCTGAATTGTCTTATTGTTGTAACTATTAGTTTTCATTTGATCCAAAATATTTGCTTTATTATATAAAAAAGAAACATTTAAATTCGTGATATTATAGCCTTACCGTCTCTCCACTGCGAGCTCCTTGACCTTGGCCTTATTGTGTACTTTTAGTAGTTCTGTTTTTTTAATACAGTTTATAAACTTTTGTAAGGAGACTGTTTTGAGTTCTTCTTTGGTTATCTTGTATTTGCTGAAGAAGGCTAATTTGCGTATTATGAGCCTCGCACTCGTTCAACAAATTGTTTTGCCCTAACATCCGCGGCACATTTCCAAGTTTTTGGTAATGTGTGGTGGTTCCGTTAGGAATAGTCTTGTGTGTTTTATTTTTTGAGCATTTTTCTATAGATTGCACATTTACTACAGATTATTTGTTTTTTGTCTCGTATTAGATCTAGAAAGCAAGTTTAAATCTAATAAACGTCTCTTTGGTTTCCTTTTTTGCAATCTGATCTGTTTTTTTTTTGGCGTTTAAATCAGGCGTACCCTGTCATTTGTAGTCAATGCTTATAGACTCGCTATGCAATCCATTAGTTTGGATTTTATTACTGGCGAGCGTATTCTCTGTGCTACCGCTTGGCTATTTGTTGAAATGTTGTATCGATTCGAATATGTTTCATTTGATAGTAGTTTTTTTGCTTAAAAACAGACATGTTTGCTCTGGGATAGCGCAGTTAATTCCGGCTTTTATTTTCATAAATTTCAGTTTTAGAGCTATTTTGATATTCTCTATTTGTACACTTGTCTCGCGCTGGTATTATAACATCAAATAACCTTAGCTTTTGGCGAAGAGCTGCTTAATCATTGTTTTTTATGGCTGCTGTGGAAGTCCTTATTACTCACGTTATTGTTAAACATGCCAGCCTTTCTACTTTGCCTAATTTGGTTGCCGTATTAAGGTTGATCTTTTTGACTAGATACGCGTCATGACCGTCCTCAAAGATAGTTTTGTTAAAAGCTTTTCAAAAACAGATTTTTTTATGCATATATGCAGAGCCTTTAGTGCCTTGTTTCGTATATACATGTCAACTATTTTTTCTTATAGATTTATCATGAAAAATGTTCAACTGGTTAGTCTATAAGATTTAGCCAGGGCATACGTGTTATAAATACCATTTTAACTCTAGCTGCTTGGTATTTGTAAAAGTTATAGGATTTTTGGGCCCCACCCAACACTGAGAAAGGCCCCTCTCTCTGACGGATTTAGAAAAAGCTTCATTGCTTGCTTCTGTGCTTATGGGACCTTCCGCATTGCTTTTTGTTAGCCCGTCACTGAATATGAGTATTCTATTTAAGAGAACATGTTCATTATAGTATATTTAATTTTAAAAGGCAAACGAATAATGCAACGTTATGCCCACTAACGGATGTGTTACTTGAACGAATCTAAACTGCGCAATGGTCAATCACCGTATTGACAATGCCCCCAATATGTGTTTAACTGTAACAACTACTTAACTTACGAAAATGAAATGGAAACAGTTTGTTCAACAATGCCGTTAATCTTCAAGTCAAAGAAAAACATTACCTACCGGCTTCGCCAATTTGATGTCTTACCGGGATATTTTTTATAAGAAGACATTATGTTAAACGTAAATTTTTGTATCAAAGTTGAAATTGAACAACGGCAATTGAGAGACTGCCCACCGACGAATATGTCCTCGGACAAATCTAAACTTTGCAATGGTCAATCGCCGTATCGACAGTGTCATCAAGATATGCCTAACAGTAACAACTGCGGCATTCAAAGACTAGTACATGACAAACCTTAACTCAACAATAGTCAATAAATTTATTTCACCCAAAATTCAGTGATCAATCATGTATCCACAACGAACTGCTTTTAGTGGCGGACTCATATCGAGAAGATTCAAAGACAGCTGAAAACCTTAACTGACAGTGCACTTGTTCTGCTACGAGAGTCTCTAAGGTGACAAAACAAAGTTTTGATAGCATAGTTTGTCCAAAGCTATTTATTATAAAATGATAATTACCAAGAAATCAGTAACAAACAACGGTGCGAAGTAGCAGAGTGATCATCACAGACAAAGCGCTGTTCGATGTGCGAGAGTACGATGCTATTATCGGAGCAAGGATCGCTGTTGTCGTCGATCGCAATGACGTATATACTTGCAAAAGTTAGTAAACTTGAAACAAGCGAAGACGATGGAACCAAAACACAGCAACACAACAAAAGTTTTGCTACAGGATACTTTTGGCTACCTAAAGCAAATAAAAAAAAAAATTCCTACCGACAGCGCCATTTTGGTGCATATAAAACACTGGTTTTAACCAATACTATTTCTTAACCAAATTGCATCAGACATAACATTCATCAAAAACAAAAAAAAATCTACCTACCAATTGCGTAATTTCTATGTCTACGCTTCAATAAACAAATTAAAAAATGTCAGTTTGAACGTACTAAGACTCAACACTGATTTAAGGCAACACAATTCCTGACCAATATGTACCAACTATGATTTTTATAGTTGAATTAAGTTTTCACCTACCAACTGTGCCTTCTATATAAATTTCCTTCAAATAACAAATCGAAACGAAACATACCTTTGCACAATATTGTCTTCAGCTAACATAATGAAGGTACCTAACTAAACTGTAACAGCTATGATGTTCTTTGAAGACTAACATAAACAGGAAAAGTTAAACGTTGCATATCCCGATAAACCTAAACAGTGTAGCAAGTAAAATGTGAGCAACAAAAACACTAGCGATAGTTGCAGAAACCTACTACGTCGTCACAGTCTTAACAACGTTATTAAAATGTGTCTATTAGCATACCACTATCGAGCCATCTTTGGGAACTAAGCCTCGTCCACATTATTTATTAAGTTTTTGACATTAACCTAAAAAACTTTTAATGCCGGTACTGTGTGCTATCTACAACTAAGCAAGCCTTAAATAGCATAAGCAATAATAATAAAATTATATATCTATCCCACAGGGAACAATGGCGGCACAGATGCAAATGACACCACCTTCATCATAAGACGCAACCTCATCAGCTTTAGATATGTTGACTAGACAACCAGCTTGAGATCATAGGCAGCCTTAGTTAAGAGTACCAAAAAAACAGTTGTTTTTTTTTGATAATTTTTCAGGGGAATCACAATAAAGTAAAAACCCAGTTTGTGAATCATCACAGAGAATATGGATCACTCAATTTATAATCTTGATTGACAACATCATTTTCTTGAAAGAAATTACACTGGCTTCAGTTAATACCTGGCCAAACTATTCTTCCAAAATACTATCCAAGGTGGAATAAATGAAATTTGTAGAGCGTATTGTGAAATCAGTAGCGTAGCAAGGATTCTTGGACTCTACCGCAAAATATTGTGAAGGTTTCATTTAAAATTGATTTAAATAACAATGTTTTTTACTTTACTCCTTTTCCCATCAGGTAAAACAAACGTTGCAGGCCCCCAGGCTTGTGATCCCTTCCGCATTGCAGACTCTTGCTTAAAGGTAGCTACGCCACTGCTAGCTTTGAGGATCTTACTTTCTATGTACCTTATCAGAGCAGCAACCCCTTTTTTCAACATAACAGAGTAAACCCTGGTACGGTTGAAGTCGCCAAAAGCTGACAGCATTTGGCGACTTCAACCGTACCAACTTTTTATTCTGAACTCCTTTTTGTTTGCCGTTCTGTTAAACACTTTAAGATCTTGTTTATTATTCCGTATAATTTCAATATTTGCAGTAAAATTTTTGCTGGTGAGTTTATGCTGTGGAACTAGTTTTTTACAAGGCAGTCATCATTTGTCACAGCTTCCTAGTGCCTTTGCTTTGTCAAACTTCTTATTTTAGAAAGTAATCTTATTTGACACGCAAAGCAACCACAAAACTTCTCGAGCCAACAACCCGCAGTTTACAAACCATCATTTTTAAAGGGCAGTACAACAATGGAAAGTCAAACATTGTTTAACCGCTACATATCACCCCCAGGCCAACCCAGCAGAACACAGACATGTTCAGCTCAAGAAAAGCATAAGAGCGCAGCGAGAAGATCAACTCCACAAACAGTAAGACTAATAAAACTGCAGCCGAAGGATAAACGCGGCTACCGGGAAAACCCCAAGCAAACTTTTGTTTGGGCACAACTTAGCCGGGTGATCACCACGGCCGGGACAAACTGTTATTGGGTAGGAGGCCCCACAGGCTACCCGTCAAACTCCACCTGGATGATTTGCGTCCAATGCCACCAGTCAAACATGCTGAGCTAACACTGGGGGATAAAATTGCCGTCCAGCAAATTGGAGGAAATAAATATGAAACTCTAACGGAGCAGATTTCAGTTACTTACTTTAAGTTACTTAGCTGCAAACTTCTAAGGACGATAAACCGGAATCTGGCCGTCTACCTACGAACTCAACATGCGACCCACCAGTGACAATCACCGAACCGATTTCAACCTGCAAACTTGCGGCATTGCACCCGCCACCGTAAGTCGCTTCTCGACCCCTGAAGACAAGATTGTACTAACGTTGCATCCCAGTAAACACAAGTTTAGATAATATAAGTTTATTACACGTATATATGGTGTAAAAAGCGTATATGGTATATGTGTATTCGTATAATATACATTTCTTTTACACGTAAGATATGTATATCTGTATATTATACGTTAATATTTTCCTTTTTTTCTACCGTTGATTAATATACGTATATTATCCATTAGAATATATCTATAAATAACCTGCATAATATATCAACGTATATTTAACGTTTATTATTTCTGGGTTTAGTTTGCCGATCAATGTTGTCTTGGATATTCGTACGTCCGAGGCTACCCGAGCGCGTGAATATAGTTTGCAAAGTGTATGTTGAGATGCATGATTCATCTTTTTTTAAAAAATTTTATCAATCATAATGTGCACTTGCTATTAGTTGCAATATCCGATACAGTTTTAAGTTGTTTGTTGTTACACAACAGTGCTGAAGTGTTGTTTAATTGAACTGGAAGCGCAGGTTTAAGAGTACTAATATGAAATACCTAATTTGTGCTAAGTCTGAAAATATGCAATGACATTTTTGGTTCAAATAACTTGTTTTTATAGCCATTACAGTAACATTAATATCAATTCATCGATTTATTTAATTTTTTTTTAATTTAAATTTAATATTATTAATTGCTATTGTTATATATAGTACTATAAATACAAATAGCAAACTAGTCAAGCTATTTAAAATAAAGATTACCATATGTGTGTCATATGAGGTTGTGGAAATACACACAGTATATTTTTCAGATGTCGCCAAAAGACTGGTTGAAAAATCAAAATGAATTTTTAATTTAATTGTAATGTTCTTTAATATCTACGTTAAATATTATAATGTTTTATTTATTTAGATGTAATACTTTGAATTTTATGTTAAAATGATATACATATTTTATATTATTATATATCCGAGAAAGTAGGCAGTACGGCAGAGAGGGCATGTACAAATACCAGCGTTAACAAAAGTTAAGCAACGTTCGCTCCGGTCACGACTTGGATAGGTGACCCAATTCTTCCCAATATGAGTCCGTTATCTCGTATAGGCATCCAAACATACACATGTCTACTCGCCGGATAAAGTTTAACCTATAATACACGTGTATTTCAATTGAAAAAATATACAATTATATTTATTATATTTTAACGCATTTTTTACGTTGATAATACGTGTAAATTACACGTTTAAAATACATATAACCTATACGTATAATACACACTAAATATACGAGATATATCCGTTTAGTCGCCGGACATTTTTCCGAATAATATACTTAACAAATAAACAAATATTACACTTAGGTGTAATACCAAAAATAAACGTATCTTAAACGTAACTATGTTTACTGGGATGGATACACTGCCCATACCCACAGCGCGTTCTTAATCCCTGGAAAACCACACCAGGTCGCCCACCTGCACCAGGCAAACCAAGGGTCGTATCCCACTTACGATATTCTGGTAAACAAGGTACCCATGTACCGAAACTCAGCGGGACACTGTAAACCACCGCACCAGGTGAAAAACAGAAGTTATATACATGCTTCACAACACACACTGCATTACAAAAGGGGCAACACAACCATGGACTCCATTCTCTATCTCTATATATGCTAGGAGCATGTAACAGGTGCTTATAAGAGATGTATTCTGCGTTTGTTTAAATTTATATTTGATTTTTAACTTAAATTTTGTAGGTTCATCTGTAGGCACACATTATCTATACCTGATTAAATTTACAAATGTTTAGATGAGTGTCCAATATTAACATTCTACTAAGAGCCTCTTTTACAATTGTCAGATAAACTAATCCACAGTTATACCTAGTATAACACACATGCATTTTACAAATGCTAAGTTAGTTTATTCTCTAGGATAACCTATTGAAACGTCAGTTGTGTCGTAAAGTGTTTATAAGCAAATTAATATTGTCACCTTTATAACGTAAATGTGTTTAAATCAGATAGTGACAACAAAAAGACAAAAATTAGAGCAACAAATTCTACTTTTTTCTTTATTTATTTTTATGAATACGATATGTGCGGCGCTTACGAGGTTATCTGCGTTATACTAGGTGTAACTACTGCTCCAAGCACCGGATAAGTTAACCCCGGGTTATTCCCTTCCAAACCCTAACTATACTTTAACTGGGGATTGTAAAAGCGGCCCTAAGTTCAATGCATTTAAATCACCAAGAAAACAAACACGTAACAAAAATAACATTTTATTTTAATAATATTCAATATTGATATAATAATTAATTTAATGGCAAGAAATTTTAATTTTTGTATTCATTTTGTAAGTGCTTTGCAATCGTTGTTAATTGTATATTGTAAGTTCCTTCATATATACTTCCAATCTTTACATCCCTGTAAAACTTTTCCTGTATAAAATCTTTTGTAAAACCAACTCCACCCATCCAGTCAATACACTTAATCGTTGTTTGCTGGGCAACTTCAGCAGCATAATATTTCGCCATAGCTGCTTGTTTAACAAACGGCTGCTTTTGCTCAACCAAACGAGCCGCATTGTAAACTAAAAGTCGAGCACTTTCAATCTGAGTAGCTATTTGAGCAATTTGATGTTGCATTCCCTACAAATTAAATTTATTATTATGTCACATTAATAATGCATTATAATTACTTGAAAATTATAAATAGGTTGATTAAATTGTTGGCGTTCTAAAGTATAAGGAATGGTAGCATCAAAACATCCTTGAGCCAATCCTATCATCTGTGCTGCAATTCCAATACGTCCTTCATTTAAAAATCCAGCTGCATATTTATAACCTTTTCCAAATTCGCCAAGAATATTTGATTCTGGTACACGGACATTATCAAAATTAAGCATGCATGTTCCCGATGCACAGATGCCCAATTTCTTTTCTGGCTTAGCTACTGAGAACCCAGGCGTGTCACGTTCTACTATAAAACACGTGATTCCCCTGTAACCCTATTCATAATATTATATTTAAATACATAATTGTGTCTGTTTATCTTACATCGCTGGGGTTAGCATTGGCCATAACAAGAAATAAACCTGCTAAATCTGAATTGGAGATCCACATTTTTGAGCCGTTTAATATATAGTCACTACCATCTTTTTTGGCTGTTGTTTTTAATGCAAAAGCATCAGTTCCAGAAGATGTTTCCGATAGAGCAAAACTGCTTACCTAAAATAATTTTATTATAGTAGATACTAAAAAATTAAATTTAAACTATTTATGATCAAATTTATAAACCAGAGTATAGTCTTTAAGACTTTTTAAATAAAGACCAGGTTATACCATATTATAGTCTATTTGATTCTAAGGTATAGCACAAAAAAACATATATCGTCAATATGCCATTTTGTCGCGTTATACCATACATTTTTTTTTAAATCATTCAATAATTAAATGTAAAAGATAAAATTTCTTAAAAAAATCACTTAAACCAAATCAAAGTTTACCATTTCTGTGGCCAATCTTGGTAAATATTTTTCCTTTTGCTCCTTTGTTCCTAACTTCATAATAATTGCATTAACTAAAGTATTTTGTATATCAACTGGAACTGCCACTGCAGGATCCACCTTTGATATTTCTTCAATAACTTGTATAGTAGTCATAAAACTACATCCTGCACCACCATATTCCGTGGGAATTTCAATACCAAAAAGCTAAAATTATTGTACAATAAAAATTACTATAATATTCTTGAAAAAAAAAATTACCCCATTTTGAAATAATACATCGACCAAACTTTGTTTGATACGACCGTCTTTTTCCATTTCACGGACTAAAGGAGCAATTTGATCTTTCGCCAATCGAGCAACTAAAATTAAATTTTTACTTTATTATGATCCACTAGACCAGGGGTGGCCAACTTCTTTATATATATGATCGACTATTTTTCTTGAAAATGTGTCGCGATCTACCTACTAAAGTCTTGATATATAACACTTCAAACATGCGGCTGGTGTACTAATAAGTGATGACGGGGAAGGAGGTATTAAACTAACATAATATATATTTAATAATATTTATTAATTGAAAAGTAATCATTTTGTTTTCAAGTTTTATTATTAATGAGAAGTCTGTGTCTGCATGTCTCCAGCCAAGCGTTCAAAATTTGGTGTGTATCCAGATAAAGATAATGCTAATGTATCTTGAGTATGGGAATCCGTAAGTAAGAAACAATGTTTAGTTTTTGTTATCTTTAAATATGAAAAGGCCGATTCACATAAGTATGTGGATCCAAAACAAGAATAGATGTATTTGCTACATTTGGTGATAATGGGATACTTTTCTTGATTGACGTGTTTCCAAAAATCTTAATCAAGTTCTCTGGCTTGTAAAATTAAATCAGTTTGTAGAGTTATAGATTCTTATCTCCTTATTAGGAGTTGGATATTACGGCCCTAAATGAAATTTAATTGCTTTGTATAATTCTAATTCAGCAATTAACGCTCTTTAAAATAGATTAAGTAATTGTTAGATCGGTTTTTTGAGCGCAAACTTTTTAAAGAAATTGTGTTTTAACATGTTAGGGAATATGACAATTTACTTTGATAATAACACTTTCATTCAAGAATTGAACTATTCTTCACTACACAAGTAAACGCTTGCTTAAAATATTCCCGAATTCAGCGCCGGGTAATCACACGATAAGCGCCGGGGAATCCCAAGAGCACACGTTTGCACGCATACTAAAATATTTATAGTTCCAATCATATAAAAAATAATTTATTTCTTAGATAAAACTTTTTTTGATTATTTTATAAAAAATCTGACAAACTAAATAATAAAATTATACAAATTATTTAATTTTTTTTTCGCTCTTTTTAATTTTGTCTCTTGTCAGCAATGATCCACCAAAAATTGCTTCGCGATCGACCGGTAGATCGCGATCGACCGGTAGATCGCGATCGACCTGTTGGCCATCCCTGCACTAGACTATAAATTTATTTGACATAAAAATTACTAAACTTTTCATGCAAATATTTACAGAAAAGTATATATTGGTAAAAAGTCTACTTGTTTTTGAGTTTCTATCGCAGTTTTTATTTTTGGACTAACTGCTATAGTTCTTTTTCGCTAAAATGTGTTTTTCAATGTTATTTCACAGGCGATCTTTGCTATCGTGATGTAATTAGAAATTTAATAGTAAAAAGAAAAAGGATCCTTAGAATACCGTGGACTGACAAAATAACTAATGTGGAAGTTTTGAGAAGAATAGAGACAGAAAGACACCTAGTTAACACAATGCTGAAAACTAGAATATCTAGATTCTAGGCCATGTGGTGTGGGGTCAAAGATATGAATTCCTACAATTGATAATCCAAGGCAAACGCAGCATAGGACGTCGACGAATCTCACGACTACAAAACTTGAGGGAATAGTTCAATTGTACATCTACGGAACTATTTAAAAAAGCCACAAACAAAGTCAAAATTATCATGATGTTTGCCAACCTTCGTTGGAAGACGGCACCCTAAGAAGAAGACAAATAATTTAAAAAAAAAAGATTTTTTCGAAAGTAGACGAAACAATGCGGAACAAAATATTAACAGAAAAATTTTCACAAAAGGGTCATATTTATAGATAAATCAACATTTTCTACCAATAAAGTAGTTAGCAACTTATCGCATATATTAAGCTGAAAGAAATCCTCAATTCACAATTCCATTCAAAAACAATATTTTCGAAAAGTTAGCGTGCAGTATCATGGCATTATTAACAAACACAAATGACATAAGTGAGTATTTATAAAATTTCAACAATCAATTTTCAATGCAAAAACTTTTTTAAATGACGTTTTGCCATAGTAGTATAAAAAACTACTATAAAATTTAATACAAAATACTTTTTTTCTACCACCTTTTAATTTGAAATCATCAAAATAAAATTTGTTTCAAGCAAATTGGGGTTAATCCCATTATGCTGTATTTATAAACATTGTGCAAACGTGACTAATGTGAGTATAGAAATATGTGACACATTAGACATGTACGCCGGTACAATTTATTTTGATAACTTGTTAAATTATTGTGATGATTTATTTTTACTACGTTTATTTTATATAATAATAATATATTATTCAAAGTTTGAGTTCGATGTTTAAGTTTATGACTAAAGTAATTAGGAAATAGTCGGTATTTACCAATGCCTATAGTTGTCGTAATGTTACCCACACATTACAACAAGTATTGGTCCTTAATGACAGACACTGGGGCGAATATGTGGCTTCACTCTAGATGGTTTAAATTAAAGTTCCCGCTCGCATGCCCAAAAATTAGTTATCAATAAATTAATTGTTTCTCTTTTCTACAAGCGTTAAAAGTGTCTAAGAATCGAGAAATAGAAAGTGGAAGTGATAGTGAACTCCAATCCTTTGAAATCGGACAATTGAGATGAGTCACTCTAAAACATCACTCACTCTATAAAATGAGTACAGATGGCTGGTTTAAAAAAGGACTCCCGCCCAAGTATTAATTATCAAGAAATTTGAATTTTCTTCTCTGCAAGCTTTAAAAGTCTTTATGTTAACAAGCTGATAGTAAAGAACTAGAGAGAAGGGGAATTTCAACAATGACTTGCGGGGTGCCTCAGGGGTCTGTCCTGGGTCCCACCCTGTAGAATATATATTATGATGGTCTGCTGAGGGAACAGATGACACAGGGGATTACCACAATAGCATATGGATAATCTAGCTATGGTTGTCAGGGGTAACAGTATAAGGGAAATAGAAAAGAAGGCAGAGTGGGCGTCCTATAAAATAAGGAGGTGGATAAAAAAATGAGTCTAAAACTGGCAACCAATAAAACAGAAACTGTCGTCCTGGTGGTAGAAGAAAGGACATCACAGTTAAAATCAACCTAGGGGATACAATACATCAAATACCTAAGGATGAGGATAGGTAAAAACTGGAATATGGGCCCTCATATAACAGAGGTAAAGCAAAAAGCAGTAAAACTTGTAATGGTCCTGGCACGTATCATGCCTAATGTAGGTGGTCCAAGAGCGGAGAAACGTAAAGTAATGGGTGCAACGGTGCAACTCTATACTGTTGTACGCCGTACCCATCTGGATAAAAAGCTGCAAGAAAAAAATACAGAATAATACTAAGGCGGGCCAGGAGAAAAATGGCAATTAGAATAGCCAGTGCCTACAGAACAGTTTCGTCCAAGGCCATACAAGCAATAACGGGCACAATCCCCATACACCTCCTCGCCCAGGAGCGGGCCGAAAGTAAAGGAAAACGACCAAAAGGACACAGAAAAGACAAGAAAGTGGAGACAATGAAAAATGGAAAACAGAATGGCAGTGCAAGGGTGACGTCGCCAGATGGACACAGACCCTCATACCCTTGGTGACACCATGGGTAAACAAAGAACATGTTAACCTGTTCAGGTTACCATGTTCTCACAGATCCACCTCACACAGATCCTAACAGACCATGGATGTTTTGGGTCATATCTTAAAAGAATGTGCCTAGCAGAACAGGACAAATGCCCCTTTTGTAGAGAGAAAGATACCCCGGATCACACATTGATAGAGTGCTCTCGCTAGAGAAGCACCAGAGAAGAGATGCAGCTAAAAGTCGGTTAAGAGATAACCGTAAACAACCTGACCACACTTATGCTTGAAAGTGCATACAACTGGAGGGCCATTGATGACGGCATACGGAGAATAATAGCAACAAAAGAGGAAGAGAAGAAAGCAAGAGCAGGAAGCCGAAGATAGTAGGATAAATAGAATAGACTTTGTGAAGTAATACCACAACGGTAATCCCGCAAAGCTTGAAGGGCTTAGAAGTTCTAGGGTTTTTAATGGGTATACGGGTAACCGGGAGCCCCACACAAAGTGCGTATTTTACCCCTCAAAAAAAAAGAGAACATAAAGACGGATGGCTAGTTTAAACTGGAGTTTCCACCCTAGTGTTAGTTATTGAGAAATAGAAAGTTTCGCTTCTCTGTACTCGTTAAAAGTCTCTATGTCAAAAGAGGCGATGATGACATTCAACCCCGTGATGACGGACACTTGAGCGGATGGGTGAGACACTTTAGAACATAAGTACGGACGGATAATTTAAACTGGGGTACCCTGACCACCCGCCCAAGTGTTAGTTATCAAAAAAATAATAGTTTTTTTCTCTGCAAGCATTAGCAGTCGTTATGTCAAAAAATTGAACGGTGACATCTAATCCTTGACGAACCCTTGGTGGATAAGCGTGGTACTCAAAAGCATGATTACGGACAAATAATTTGAACTGTGGTTCACGCCCACTCACCCAAGTGTTTATCATAAAGAGATTAGAAGATATCTGATGTTCCGCTCGCTATTCAGAAACTCGACTATATTTAGCTGAAGAACTGGCACGTAACGTTGACCTTGATTCAACACCTCACGAGTTGTTCCATACATCAAAACTAAATTATTATTATTTTTCTCAAGTTGATGGCAGGAAATCTAAGAATATCTAAGAAATTCACTAGATTTATGTGTTGCGCTCAAATGCTTAGTTTTCTAAAGTTATTTGATATTAAAAAACCGGTACGCTTCCGATCGGTTTTTATTAGATTATTACCAACCATGTAAACAATCAATAAATATAATGTTTATATAATAATATTTACCTTGTAATTGTAGGTTATTTTCCCTACTATCTACTACATTATATAATAAATTATTATATTTATAAAGTAATTCAATAATATCATTTAAATTAATTTTGAAGTGACAATTACAGTTATCTATTTTTTAAATTAACACCTGATTCCCTCCGCTACCAACCAAACGCAAAAAAAAGTTCTTCAAAATGGCAACCTTCCGTCCCAAATCGGTAGCGAGAAGGTGACATTTTGTTCTTTATTTCTGTGAGCACAAATACCGCTCCACCAAGAGCGGTCCGCTCACGCCTTCCTGTACGCACCCAATAATCGACAAAATAAAACGTAAAATAAACTCTCGTAAATGTCAACAAATAAGTAGGATTAGGTTTAACACTAAAACTTATAGTTAACGGCCCAACGGCGTTCGATTAACTTAACCTCGAGATCAACAAGTTCATGAAGATGGTACAACGTAATTTTAACATTAAATTCGTTTAAGCAATAAACTCGAAATTAACTGCAATGGTATAACCGAGCCTGAATGCTAAAGTATTACACGCACAACTTATACATTAGCTTCAGCTAATCGATGCTGAAAGACTCACTCAATTTTGAGATTGGTTGTTAAAAAAAAGAGATTGATACAAATTTTATTTCTTCCGTTATTAAGACTAAATTTTTAACAATTTTCTGAAACTACTATTCATTTTATAACTAATTACAGTTATTACAAAACCAGTTTTAAGTAATAAATAAAGTATCTTTTGCATTATATCAGCGTATATCGTTTTACAAAGAGACTTTTGTACATTTTGGAAAAAACTGACAGACCCTGGTGCACGGCAAGATTCCACACGTTCCCAATACATTTTATAAAATCAGGCAACTTGCACAAAGTCTTCTTTGCCATTCCTCTTCTAGCCGGAACTTTTCAAGAAGGACGAGTTGCACTTGCTTATTTGATTGGATGTTTATTTGTATTTTGACGTTAAATAATTAAAACATATCAGACACGGACAACCATTTCATTAACTTACATACTATATCTTTTAAATCAATGTTAAACTAATCTGGGATACCAAGCAATAATCACATAAATACAACAAAAGTGATGATGAAGTAGACATTTGAAAAAATCTTTCACGTGACATATGTATAAATGCTACAGAAACGTATTCCCATAAAGGTGCATGACGCTCAAGTGTAACTTACTTTGGCGTGCGCTAGAGTAAGAGTTTAGTTACCGTAGTAATTGAAAAGCAGGTATTGTAGAGTGACTCAATCTTAGTTTTCAAAACAGGTGGATTAGACATGGACATCCAATACCATGGCCGAGAGATCTCTAAACTCCCTTCATTATTTTTTTAGCCACATGTAACAACAACTGTGTGTCAATAAATACCCCAGAATAATTGTATACAAGATTACTGATTAATAGTTAATCAATAAAACGTAAAAAATCCTCACTTGCTTGCTAAGTCCATAACAATCGGAGATGATAAGTGAATACATTTTTCAGACATCTAAAACCCCAAGGATCTGGAGCAAGAATCTATTAGAAGTTAATTTAGCAATCCAAGTAACTATGTGCTTTATGAAATATTATTTAAGTATCATGTATGTGTGTGTTACTTGTCATATATACTTCATACTGAATTATTGTATTTGTCAACGTTCGTTCTGTATACACTAATAAATTATACCGAGCAGAATTTAATCTGAGTGTTATTAATCTTCAACATTACGTAATCCAAAATATAACCATTGAAGAGGTTATGGGCCCAGATACAGTTGTTGAAGATATTAAGCCATCATAAACGTCGTTTTGTGTGATTAAGTTCTAGTGAATTTCGGTTTTTTATTGATTTTCCACTTGCATAATGACTACAGCAGAGTGCAAATATAGTGTGATAAAGTGGAACGCCACTAATTATTTTAATTGGAAGTTTCGTTTCGAAATGACCCTGAAAGACAAGAAAATTTGGCATGCTGTCAACGGTGACGCGCCTGATCTAGTTCCGCCTGCTTGGATAAAAACAGACAAAAAAGCATTCGCAACGATAGTTTTGGATATCGAAAACGATCAGCTGCAACTTGTCCGTGAAAGTAAGTTTGCAAAAGCCGCATGGAAAGCGCTAAAAATATTTCAAGAGAAAGATAGCCCAGGTTCAACAGTAAGCATATTAAGATCGATTATGCGATCAAAAGCAGATGAAGGATCAAATATTGAAGAGCATGTAAATAAACTCAAGGAGGTAAAATTGACCTCAAGTTTCTAATGAGTGCAACATTGCTTGGTTCATTGCCAAATAGTTATAAGAGCTTGATAACGGCATTTGAGGTTTGCAAAGACAATGAATTTACTTCAGCGCTGGTACGAGCAAAGATAATCAAACAATTCCGACGTCAAAAAGACCGCGGATATCTACTAATATCTAACAGCGCTCCGCTTAGTTCACAGCGATATCTACGCTCTAATCGGAATGACAACAGGAGGAAAAAGGTACATTCTCACATTTATTGACGTTTTCAGCAGTTACAATATGACTTATCTCATTAAGAAGAAAAGCATTTGATAAATTCAAAATTTACGTTGCATTGACTAAGAATTTGTTCGATAAACTAGTTAAAATGTAGTAGAGATGAGATGTTTATTAATAGATTCAGGTTTAAGTAATAACTTATGGAGAGAAGCAGCAATGACGCAAACTTTATTTAAAATCGTTTACCTTCAAGAAGTATCAAGAACAAAACACCTTTTGAGTTATTACACATAAGAAAACCGATTTTTGATAGCATGAAACCTTTTGGTACAAAATGCTTTATCAAAAGTCCACAAATGAGGCGAAGAAAATTAGACCCAAAGGCAGAAGATACAATATTGCTTGGCTTTGACATGGAATCGAAAGCGTATATATAAACAGTGTAAACTAACAACATCATAAGCCAATAGAAAAGAACTATATACATTTTCCGTCGATTCAGGAAGAGCCTGATATCAATAACAAAAATGTGGACAACAATGATAACAGCAAAGTCAACACCGCCCCATAAAACAGCAACAACGAGAACACCAATACTTCAAGTTCAACAAGTGAATTAAGTGAATTAAATTTGGGTAGAGAAAGTGCGAGTAAACATTGTGATATGAGCAAAACTAGTGTGTGTAATGAACTACCACAAAAAGATACAACAACAGAAGTGTCAACTAGAAGCTCATCACGATTGTCAATAGGCATCCCACCAAAGAAAATGAAAGATTACTACTGATTCCTAACATCTAATGCAGAACCACAAACTTACAATCAAGCTGTGTAAGTGAATTACTGCAATACAACAAGAACTTGACAATAAAACATGGTCAATTGTCAATTCGCCAAAAAATGCAAATGTTCTTAGATGTAAATGGGTATTCAAAATCAAGACTGATGCCGCTGAAAATAAAAATATAAGGCAAGATTGGTTGCACAGAGATTTAACCAAAAGTTTGGGATTGATTATGATGAAATCTTTGCGCCAGTGGTGAAACAAACAACTTTCAAAATAATGCTTAGCATTGCGACCGGAACAGGCATAAAAGTGAACCATCTTGACGCAAAAACAGGTTTTCTTCATGGAAACCTAACTGAAAAAATCTACATAAAAATACCACCAGGTTTAAAGAAAAACGAAACCAAGGTATGTTTATTAAACAAGTGCCTTTATGGCCTGAAACAGTCAGCAAAAGTATGGAATGATGCTTTACATAATGTATTAATTGCTGTAGGTTTCAAACAAAGTGATCATGATCCTTGCTTGTATACTATGAAAATTGATGATATAATAGCTTATATTTTAATCTACGTAGAGGATATTTTAATTTGTACAAAACCGAATATTTTGGTCAAGAAGATTGAAAAAGCTTTAAAACTTAATTTTACCATCAACAATTTAGGTAAAATTAGCATAAATGTCCAAAAAGATAATAAACTTTACTATCTAGATCAAGAAAAATATAAAAGAAAAGTAATAATTAAATTTCAATTAGAAAACGCAAAAGTATATAAAAAGAATATATTCCTAAAATCAATAAATATAGCAAGGCTATAGGACATTTACTATACATATCAATAAACACCAGAAAGGTTGGAAAGAAGTAAAAAGAGTCATTAAGTATCTAAAAGGCACTTAAAAATATCAATTAAGATTGGGCTTAAAAGAAATTAATAAACTTATCGCATAGTCAGACGCTAATTGAGCTGAAGATAAAACTAGAAAATTCAATAAAGGTTATATTTTCTTTTTTGGTGGAATGATAAGTTAGTTATGTAGAAAACAAGACTGCATTGCACTCAGTTCAACTGAAGCTGAATTCATAGCTTTAACTTACACTAGTAAAGAATGCATATGGTTACGCAATTTGTTAAATGATTTCTGTTTGTGTAAAAACTCCTAATAAAACTATAATATGTATATGAAGATAATCAAAGTTGTTAACGAATCGTGAAAGAACAACGTATTAGTAAGCGTACTAAACATATCGGTGTGAAAGCATATCATATTAAAGAAACCATAGATAAAGGTATTATAACATATTGTGTTTACTGCCCATCGCAAGATAATATAGCAGATTTACTTACCAAACCACTTTCAAGAGCAATATTTAATAAATTAAAAGAAAAGTGATTGAGGATTTAAATTCATAGAATTTCATTGTCAAAAGTTGTTTAAAAAGTTAAAGAGGAGTTTAGTAAAAATTCATTTGTTTTGGCAAACGTTCACTCGTAATCGACACATTTTTAATTACAAAAAGAATTTTTGTATTTTCATATTTCACAAAGTTAAATAGTAAACTGAGAAATTAAGGAAGAATATTGGAAGTTAATTTAGCAATCCAAATAACCATGTACTTTATGAAATATTATTTGTAGTATTTAAGTGTGTTACTTGTCATATATACTTCATACTGAATTATTGTTTGTCAACGTTCGTTCTGTATACACTAATAATATATATTATTAATCTTCAACATTACGCTATCCAAATTATAACCATTCAAGAGAATCTACTCATAAGACAGATGTTTCAATGCCCTCAGCTCTAAGAATGCATACAAGTATTCTTCAAGCCAGATTCATTTCTGGGGTAATAGAAATTGTAACCCGAAAAATATCTGGTGAAAATGTGAAAATCCTAACAACGTTCAGTAAAACAGCAATTCTGGCTGAAAACTAATATTTAAACCAATTTTAAGAATAAATATCAAAGCAATGTTGAGTCCAATTGACTATTATTTAAAGCAATTTCAAGAATTAATAAAAAAGATATGTCGCGTAAAAAATTATTAAGAATTAGTTAAACTAATTGGAAAATTGTCTTTGGATCTAATTTTTTTTTTAAGTTTATGTTCATATTTTCACTTTTTAATCTTACATACCTTGAGTCTAATTGACTGATATTTAAACCAATTTCAAGAATTAATAACAAAGATATATCGGTTCCCAGCGTAAGAAATAATTAAAAATTAATTAAATCAATTGAAAAATTGTCTCTGGATCATATAATTTTTTCAACACAATGTTCATATTTTCTATTTTATCTTACATATCTCGCAGTAGCGTAGTTATGCCATTGGCTACTCAAAAGAAATTTATTATTGAACAGTATCTCAAAATATGACTAGACAAAAAGATACCCAAAAATGTTGTATTTGATACAGAAATAACGAGCAAAAAGATAACTCAAACAGCGGCTAGTTGGAAACCGCTAGTAAGTTAAACATCAAGGCGACAAACGCGTTGTGCAGTCCAAAATGACAAAACAGTCCAATATAATCCAAATGCTACCACATAAAAAGGGATTTGTGCATTTCACTGAACGCCCATCTCTTTCTATTTACTACATGAGGCCGTACATACAAATTATCTAGCATAGCGTGCGTTAAACTAAAAATCTTGAAAACAATTCTTCCATAACTTTTTCAAACAGAGCAACGTTCACACGCAGTAGCCCAGATGATGTAAGAACCCGATATCAGGGACAAAGTTTCCAGTCAAAAACCCGTGACAAACAATCCAAATAAGCAAGAAAGACGTGGGTAAAAACTACGCCAATGACAAACAGTCTACCGCAAAAATAAAAGTACGTCGCAATGCTGCAACAAGATTTACGCCCGGAAACCAATACCAACCAAAGGTTCCTGGTCAAGTGGGTTGTCGATTGAATCATATCATCTTACCTGCCAGCAGAAACCAATAACAATATACTTAGAAGAATGCTGTATGAGTATTGTGTACCGCCTGTGAAGCAGAAAGTTATAGCCATCTCATTGCTTAATCACAATATTTCAAACCAACTGACCTAAAAAACGAACTATAATTGCTTGAGATGTTGCGTAACTCGAGCTACATCACAATAAATCAAAGGTAAATCATAAGAATCCGGCAGTCCTATACAGCAGGGATGGCCAACAGGTCGATCGCGATCGACCGGTCGATCGCAAAGCAATTTTTGGTCGATCGTAGCTGACAAGAGACAAAATTAAAAAAAGCAAAAAAAAATTATTAAATAATTTGTATAATTTTATTTTTTGATTTGTCCGATATTTTATAAAGTAATCAAAAAAAGTTTTATCTAAGAAATAAATTATTTTTTAGATGATTGGAACTATAAACATTTTAGTATGCGTGCAAACGTGTGCTCGTGAGATTCTCCGGCGCTTATCGTGTGATTCCCCGGCGCTGAATTCGGGAATATTTTAAGCAAGCGTTAGTATTTCACTTGTTTACTTGTGTAGTGAAGAATAGTTCAATTCTTGAATGAAAGTGTTATTATAAAAGTAAGTTGTCATATTCCCTAACATGTTAAAACACAATTTCCTTAAAAAGTTTGCGCTCAAAAAACCGATCTAAGAATTATTTAATCTATTTTAAAGAGCGTCAATTGCTGAAATAGAATTATACAGCCAGACACGAATAGTGTGGCCTCTATAATAGGCAACTTAGTATTCACAAAAATTATGTTAAATGTGGTTAAACTAATGCCTTTGCCCGTTTTGGCATTTTTCATTTGCGCTTACATTTTAAACATTCCATGGGCGATATGTTCTGAGATTGAAAGATGCTAAAACGGGCAAAGGCAAAAGTTTAACCACATTCAACATAATTTTTGTGTATACTAAGTTGCCTATTATAGAGGCTACTCTATTCGTGTCTGACTGTACTTAGCAATAAAATTTCATTTAGGGCCGTAATATCCAACTCCTAATAAGGCACCTAATAAACTATTAGCTAATTAGAAAATGAATCTATAACTCTACAAACTGATTTAATTTTACAAGCCAAAGAACTTGAGGAAGATTTTTGGAAACACGTCAATCAAGAAAAGTATCCCAATATCACCAAATGTAGCAAATACATCTATTCTTGTTTTGGATCCACATACTTATGTGAATCGACCTTTTCATATTTAAAGTTAACAAAAACTAAACATCGTTCCCTACTTACGGATTTCCATACTCAAGATACATTAGCATTATCTTTATCTGGATACACAACGCTTGGCTGGAGACATGCAGACACAGACTTCTCATTAATAATAAAACTTGAAAATAAAATGATTACTTTTCAATTAATAAATATTATTAAATATATATTATGTTAGTTTAATACCTCCTTCCCCGTCATCACTCATTAGTACACCAGCCGCATGTTTGAAGTGTTATATATATCAAGACTTTAGTAGGTAGATCGCGACACATTTTCAAGAAAAATAGTCGATCATATATATAAAGAAGTTGGCCACCCCTGCTATACAGTAGTGTCCTTGAGCAGAAACTACTATTGATAAAAATACAATATAAAACTGCTCCTAAAGAGTGAAAGAAAAGCATACACGAGATACACGATCCTTTGATTTAGATCGCATTGAACCCATTGTGTTGTTTTTGATTTTTTTAATTCCTTTTTTAACGTATGTTTTTGCTAAGGAGCCAATTGTAACGCCAATGCAAGACGCCAGTAGAACTACATCTCTCCAGGAGTCAAATTCAGTGAATGTAAAACGTCTGATTTCTTTTGCAAACAATTAAATCACTTTAAATTGAAGAATGGAATTAGCGTCGGATAGCAAAAAAAAAGATATATAACGAATGCATGTTTGCAAGATTTAGAACAATATATCCGTGTTGAATTTATGCGGCGGATACACATTGAAACTCAATATTACATTAATAATTAAAACAAATGTGGTTTCGAGTTTCTAAGATTGAAAAACTGCGACAGGTTACAACTACTATTAGAAACACAAAGGGAATATTTTTCAGCTAAGTAAACAAACTCTTATCATATTATAATAAATATATAACCAATTTTTATAGATAAAGCTATTTATTTATTTATTGTGTATTTTACAGCTATTTAAATCGCACACTTACGACTTGTTTTTATATATTTTGGGGATCAAACCCCGGTGTGCTCGTGTGCTAAGCTAACGCCCTATTATTGAGCTACATACCTCAACATTATTATTCTTTTTTTCATCTAATTAGTTTCAAAACAAATATAACCTAAAAATATTACCTGTTTCTTTCATCATAATTTCATCTTCGGATAAAGAAGTTAATGGCAAATGATTTGAACTTGCAAGTTTTCCACTTGTTGATATGGTTCGATGGAATGATTTGCATTTTGATAAATTAACCTAGAATATAAAGTTTGTATAATATCAATAATAATCATTAATTAAATTACCTACTGTTTTACGAGATAACTGTTTAATTGAAATCATATTTGTGAAATAATTATTTACTATTCGATAATTAAAAAGTTCCTAATTCCTAAATTAAAACATCTGTTATCTACACATAAAATGCTTGAACTAAACTAAAAGTTGGATTGTATATTTCATAAAAAAGATGTTTATAAATATTTTCAAGGTTAAAGATAATATTGGATAAAGCATTTTGGAATTATGTCATTTAAAATTAATTAAACTGGAATTGATTAAATTAATTATAATAACTATTGATATGGAATATTGAACATTGAAATAAATACTTTTTTTCAGTTTTTTTTAATTATTTACGGTTATTTATCATAAAAAATAGTTGAAAAAAAAGCATAGATATAAAAATAAATATACGTTCGCGCTTAAATTTAAATTAATTATCAGTTTTCTAGCTTAAGTTGGTACGTGATGAGTAGTAGAGTTCTCCAAAGCTGCGTTAATATTATAATTAAATGGAGTTTCAATTGTTTTTTTAGATGTGACAAAATCTAAATATTATTCTTATTTATGTTATGATAAATAAATATTTACTTCTATAGTTTGAATATCATTATTTCTTCAAGAAATGTACAAAATATAATAATACATATTCAAAAGTCATTCAACTCGTGCTACCCATCCCATTGGCCGATTAGTCATTCTGGACTGCCTTATATGTTTTGTTTGATTTGAAACTGACAACAAATTCCTTGGTTGGTAGTACTTCAATTTGCAACGCTCTTTCTCTCTTTCCGCTTTGAAGTTGTGTTGCTGTGTCGGTGAGTAAAAATTTCTCTTGTAATTCAACAATCATCGGGTTTATGAAATAAAATATTTACATTTTGTTGGTGAATACGTACTACAAACAATCTACTTTTATACTTTCCGTTCGTATTTTTACAAATTTTTAACATTTTAATTGAACTTGCTAAAAAATTTCAATAACATAACCTAATAAATCCATGTTTTATTAACCTGTTCATTGTTTTCTAATAACACTGAAACTAATGTAAGTGTATTTTGTTACAGGAGTATAAACAGCATTCAAAATGAAATTCAACAAACTCGTTACCGCATCCAGACGCAAGAATAGGAAGAGGCATTTTACTGCCCCGTCTCATATTAGGCGCGTTATTATGTCTGCACCTTTGTCCAAAGAGTTAAAACAGAAATATAATGTTCGCTCAATGCCAATTCGTAAAGACGATGAAGTCCAAGTAAGTTAAATTCATTTGTTTACATAAAATGTGTTGAATTCACATGATGATCTAAACCATTCGTAGACAACGGGAATAGTGCTTTGCATGAATGCTGTTGCTAAGGTTCTCTTAGTAATAAATTTTGTGCATTGTAACGCCTGTATATTGGTGAAAAATTAGGCTCTGATTTTAATTCATAATATGTTATATTTAGTGTGTTTTTAAAATGGTGTTTGTACAATATGTTTTTATTGTTGTAGGTTGTAAGGGGACATTACAAAGGACAACAAGTAGGCAAAGTAGTACAAGTATATAGGAAGAAATTTGTTATATACATTGAAAGGATTCAGCGTGAAAAGGCTAATGGTGCCAGTGTATACGTTGGTATTCACCCATCAAAAGTAAGTACAATAATATATTGCTATTCTAATGTTTTCATATTTTATGGACAATGAATATAGGTGCATTTTTGGTGCAATATTGATTGCACATCTTTCTTAAATCTTATTTAACTCATTTGCTACAAATTAGTGAATGGCCGGCCCAACTGGTTATGGCAAAATGCACTTCATCAATCGGTGTGCTATTAGTTGTTGGGATATTATTATATATATCTGAAAATATTAGGGGCTGATTCTTTAAGTAACAAAAAATGTATTGATGTAAATAATTTTATGAAGAAAACAAAATTGACGCATGGCATGAATTTTATTTGGCATCAAATTCAGCTTTGTTATTAAAAGCTAGTGAAGCAACACTTCAAATCATAAGAATATTTAAAGATTCAATACAATCATTAGGTGAGTTCCATTTGCTTTATGCACCCGGTGCGTTAGAAGTTTTTTAAATTTTGAGGGCAATAGCATCTCGCTTGATAAACTAGAACTAAAAATATTTGTCGTTTGTAGGACGTCTTCTACCTACCACCAAGTTCGACTATTTTGTCAAATGGAACACAACTAATATAACTATTTTAAATTAAACTACATTTATACTTTTCTAACTGGTGACAAAATTGCTAGAGTTGCTTTATGTACAGTCTAACCTGCATACTTTGTATTTATCTTGTACTTAAACTGAGTAATTCAGAACATAAGATGATAAATAGGCATATTAAAAGTAGTAATTTGTGTAGTTAAAACTACTATAAATAATTCTACCATATTAACATTAACCTTCTTTGTTATTATAAAAATGTTTGTTTTCTATCAATGTCACAACTTGGTTAAACCTTGTAAGAATTTTCCGAAATATTGAAGTTAGAGATAAAATCAAGAAATAGAAATTCGACTTAAGGAGATAAAAATCTGTATAAAAATTGTTTCCAAAAAATGAATATTTGAGTTCTGGAATAATTCGATTTAAAGAAGTTCGAGTTAGAGAAGTTTCACTGTATTTTATCAAGCATTACAAAATTTGACATTTGTTTTAAGCTACAAAAAGTTGCTGTATATATTAAATGTTTAATAAAATTTAATTTTAGATAATATGTTTGTCTGCAAAAAATAAGAGATGCTTGCTAATAATCATAAATTCACCAATTATTTTAAATGCTAAATAAATAGTTAATTTGTTTAATATTAAAAGTATAAATTTGTAAAAGAATAATAAAGTTCAATAAAAATGCAAATTTTAAATTAAAATATGAAAAGTATTCAAAAATCAGTAAATTGTTTAAGAAATAAATAAATACATATGTATAACTAAAACTTAATATATTTAATAAACTATGAACCCTCTGTCGGGCGCACTTAATCTGTGAGATGAAACGGTGAGTATTTTTATTATATCAACTAGAATTTTTTCTAGAATGACTCGTAACTTTCATTAGCTTCCTCTTTCATGATGCCTTGTGCAACGCACGTGTTTGATTTGCTTCAGTATTTTGTCAGTCTTTGCAGTGACCGTATTAATCTATTAGATGAATTGTGCATGTTGTTAAAAAACCCAGATTTGTTACGTTTTTATCAACTTTAGTATTTTTTACGTTTTTTAGATTATTATTACTGTTTTTAACTATAAATTAAAATTTTAGCTTTTTTGTCAAGCTCTAAATATTTTTAAAAGCTTATTGTCAGATAATTTTACTTAAATTTTGTTAATTCGAATTTTTTTATTTTTTTTTAATCATAATATCAGTTTTAATGTTACAACATTATAGTATATATAAAAAAATTTAAAATAAGTAATACTTGTGTGTTTTTGTCTTTTGTATATTAATCTCACAGATTAGTTGCGTTAGGATTCTTATTGCGCCCGAAGGAGGGTTAAAAAAACATAAAATCATATTTTTCTATCTAATAAATACATACAATGTAATAATAACAGTAATATTTATAACAAATATATTAAAGAATGTACTATGAGGTTTTGCACTTTCACCGGCGATATACTAATGTTTAAAATGCTAGCCAGATATATCTATTTTTGTATAACATTTTCAGTTATTTAGATTAAAAGCATTCAATATCTTCATATCCAGCATTGTTACAAAAAAAGCAACTTTGGTGTTATTTTTATTTCTTCATATACAGTAAAGCTCCGCTAATCCGGATCAATTAAAACATGGCTTGATCCGAATTATTGAACAATCCTGATTACTGGAACAACAATAAAATAATTAAACAAAAGCCACAATATATGATAAAGCTTTTATTATAATGACAATAGAACAAAATTTTAAGAAAACATGAAAGCTATTAATAAAAACTCCGATAATTGATAATTTAGTCAGACGAATGCAACCTTCTTTAATGTTTTGTGTGGCCGTTTTAGTGCCATTTTAAAATAAACTAAAAATTCTGGGATTTCCCTTTTTCTTTTTTGATAGTCGGGAGATCCTCGGCCGTACTAAGTAGGGAAACCGTGGTCGGTCCGCTGGTCCGGATCACAAGGTACATAATGTAAAATTTACATTTTTTAATTTTGTCCGAACTACAAGGACATCCGAATTAGAGTGAATCAGATTAGCAGAGGCTTTTCTGTAATTTAAATCAGATTAGCAGAGGCTTTTCTGTAATTTGATGATTGGTTTTATTTTTTTATCAGTACATATATTTACATTATTCAGAAATTATCAAACTATTTTGTAAGTAGTTTAGTCATGTATTATAAATGGAAATAGCTGAAAAATATCAAAATATAGAAATAATTCAAAACAAAAAAATATTGTTTAGATGATTTTTAATTATTTTTTTTTTATTTTTAGTATTTATCTCTAGTAAATATGAAACAAATAAATATTATTTTGATTTGATTGACGATTTCAGCAACATACACGTTTGCGAGTAGCTTTAGCAGTAAAATGGTTCAGCTACACCACATCTTTTGGGCTCCCAACATTTATTCTTCAAAACCTTGGGCCCCAAAATTTACAAATTAAATGACAAAACAATTTTTTTTTTTTCAAAACTCTTTGCTACTGATCAGGCTGGACCATGTTGATCTTTATGATTATCAAATTAACAAGTCCGAAAATTACTTAATTATTAGTGAAATTACATTAGGAACCTAATTTTTTTTCGCTCCTGTATTGCTCAATATTTAAAATTAAGTGATGAAGTTTCTATTAACCCATTTATCATAAAGTATGTGGAAGTATATTTTATTCTTAAAAATAATCATGGTAATTTTGTTTCCAACTATTCATTATAGCTTATTTTTTATACAGTTTAGTTATACATGATGATCCAAACCATTCGTAGACGACAGGTTTCGGGCCTTTTGCAATCTCTGATACCAAGGTTCTCTTGATATTAAGGGGTTGTGAATTGTTTCGACCTGTAGTATGGTGAATAAATGGCACTGATTTATTTGATTAAAATTTTATGATTATGTTTTTATCTACTTATAATTAATTATTTTATTTCTTTCTGTTACAGTGCGTAATTGTTAAGTTGAAAATGGACAAAGATAGGAAACAAATCATTGACCGCAGAGCCAAGGGACGTGCGATGGCATTGGGCAAAGACAAGGGCAAATACACAGAAGAATCTGCATCAGCAGCTGCTGTGGATGCATCTTAAACTGTATTTTGTATTAATACAATAAAAAAATAATTTAAAAAATAAAATTAAGTTTATTATATATAAATTATTCTTTAGAAAAACCTTGCAATAATTTATTGGTATACTATACATAAGTACGTATTATTTATTTTGTCATCATAAAAAGGTATTTTAAAATAAACTTTGACTGTGGGTTGCTTTACAATAGCTCTAATTTAAAGACTTAAGATTGGTTTCAATCAAAACTAAAAATAGGAAGCCAGAATTAAAAGAAGGAAAGGAACTACCCTACCTAGTAAGAAGAAAGTTACTTCTAGAAATAAAGACATTATAATCTTGCATTGACAGAGAAGGATGCATAATGTGAGAAAGGGAAAGAATACACTCTAGATGGAAACTGTTCTACAATATAAATAATTTAGTAGTGACTGCTTCTAATGTATATAAATAGATGTTATTGTCACTGCAATACATGCTAGACTGATGCGTTTTGCATGCATGTAGATATCTTACTTTTGGTGTAGTTTAACTCTCTCATCCCACTGTGACCGGTCACATTATTGTTGGTTTACTGTACCAAATTGCTATGGGTTCATTTACTATATTGTCAGAGTCCTTGGATTTTGAAACAAAAAAACAATTTTGTAAACCAAAAGAGGCCAAAATTAATTTTAATGAAGATATTCGTGTTTTGGCATTATTTTAAAACCAACCTCATCTGTACCCAACAGGTCTTGAAGATTGATATTTAAGAAAGTCAAAGACCTCTTTCTCAATCAATTCTATTAATGACAAGGCAAAATTTAAAAATAATGAGTGATTCAACAGAAAGTATTATATTTACTGAGCGAGAGAAAATCCACACTTAACAGAGATCAACATGTATTCTCAAGTAATGTCTGATGTGGCATTCTTGATACAAAAATATTGGGTCCAAATTTTTATAAAGAAAATCTGAATTCCAAACAACATTAAATTAATTTGTAGTTATGTTAATTATTATGTAATTAGATTGTTAATAAAGCTGTTGTGTATGTTATTGTTGAAGTTCTCAAAATCTAAATTCTGTTTTTTGCAAATTCTGAAAAACTAATAATGAAAATATAATAATCAATTCGTTTTTGAAATCTGTAAAAATAAGCTTAATGAACAAAAGTTTGGCTTATGTCAGACTTTGCTGTTTACTTCACGATTACAACTGTAGAAATACAATAACATGTAAGCCATATTTTTATAGTTACTGGAGTATCCAAGGGTAACTATAACTTAATTCTTATTTGAAAAATACTGTTACTATCTTTATTACATTTGTAGTATTAAACTCAAAGGGCATTTAAATAATTGCATAACTTTAAACAACTAAATTTGACTACTAATATGAATAAATAAAAAATTAAATTCAATTTATTTTGATTTCAATTCCAAAGCATTATAACATGTAATAATAATTATTTGTTTTTTGCAACTTTTCAAACAAAACTAATTAAAAGAAATAAAATAATTTATACATTTTTGAAATCAGAAAAAAATAAGCGTTTTAATGAACCCACAGCAAACTGCTATAAATGTAGCACTCCCCTCTTGCCTTGCTGAACGCATTACTTCATTTCTATAATAAAACAGTTTCCGATAACAAAACTGGCAATGTTTTAAATTATTAATGGGTTAGAAAAATTCTTTCAATTATAGTGAAATTGCTTTAAAGAAATGAACTATAAAATTGTAATATATTATGGGGCGAGGCATGGGGAACTTTTTGATGTTTTTAAAAGAGCATATTAAACTAATAATATTGAGTTTGAGAATAATTGAACAAGAGATTTATAAGAAGACTTCTTGAGATTTGTCTCTTACTATTATAGGTTTTTTTTTTAAGAAAGGATATATGTATTTACATACTCAAAAAATGCAGTGTAGTGTAGTGAATATTTTAAGGCAATATATATGAGGATTTTTTTTGTAACATCTGTTTGAGAATCACATTCTAACAGGTTAAATAACTGCAAATCCATTTTGATCCCTTTATTACAATATGTAAGATTCTATAACTATTTTAAAGAATAAATTAATGGGATTCAATAGGCTAAATTTAAATAATTAACTATAAACGTACGTTTATTGCGAGTGATTTTATAAAAAGATTCTTAAAATTAATACATATTAGTAATTATTAAGTAGATTCCTTTTCTTGTGGCACTCTTTTAAATATTTTACGAATGTGATCATTAACTCCTTCTCGATTTCTGGCTAGTTCAATAGCATAAAATTGAATTCTAGATACCAACATAGAGTTTGCTTCGGTGTAATCCCTAGATGCATCTGCTCTTAATAATGTTCCAAAACTGTAATCTTCAATAAAATTTTTGAACCTTTCGCAGAAATTTCTCCATTTCAT
This sequence comes from Tachinus rufipes, assembly GCA_963932245.1. Classification (NCBI taxonomy): domain Eukaryota; kingdom Metazoa; phylum Arthropoda; class Insecta; order Coleoptera; family Staphylinidae; genus Tachinus; species Tachinus rufipes. Next base: position 61,867,477 of record OZ010746.1, read on the forward strand.
TTTTCCTTCTTGACTTTTCATTTCATCTTCATTTATATTTTTAATATCCATTTTGTTAAATTCGGCTCTAAAAATTTTGTATATTGTGTCATCGAATGAGGTTAAACGTAGCGGTCTTGGGTCTACTGAAGATATTATCTAGATAGAAAAATAAAATAATAAAAAAATAATTACAAAAAAACATCAATTATTGGCAAAGGCTTTAGTATTTTATGAGCAAAAGGTTAATCAGTTGTAATTAGAACTAGAATCAAATTGCTTTAAACACTAGTTTTTATTAGGTGACTTCCGAATCACCCATGCGGACAAAGCAAGTTCTTATTTAGTTATGTTAAGAACCGAACCCCAGCACGTCATGCTCTAACATTTAACCATCTTATAAATTACTTTATATGTCATAATATATTTTTTATTTCAAAAAATAAAACTACACTTGCATTGAAGATAAGAAGTTTCTCTTTATTTACAGTGTTGATTCAGAAGTCATCTAATAAGCTGTTCGTCCCAACCCTCATCCAAGAAGTGATAAGACTTTTTGTGGCGATGTAAAAAGAACAATAAATAATAAAATTGAAAATAATAATTTTCAAAAAATGATTTGGATAAAAAAAAGTTTAGTACTGCTTAGGAAATAATATCTCACATATATTTTTTAAACAATGGCCTTAATTATCAATTAAAAATATGAAACATTATTCCTTGAAAATCACATTGACAATCATAAATGTTTGTTATGCCGTTACACTATTTGTATTTAAAAACCATTTGCTCCAGACACTGCAATTTTGTTAGTTGATTTGGAATATTAGCTCTCTTTCTAAAATGAATAAAATCTGTTTAGATTAAAAACATTCCAAGGTTTCTAAATAATTATGATACATTTATGTTATTGTGAATCATCGAGTGTTTATTTTGATAATTAAATTAACCCTTCTGATTATGGAAAGATTAAAAAAAAAATACCAATGCATCAAAGTAATCCTTTAGAATTATTTTCAATAAGTAATATTCTGCTTGCTATTAATAATATATTTTATACAGTAGAATATTAATCATGCAATGATGATATTAATAAACTTACATTGAAATATACTTCTGCATGTTCAAAGGCTTTCATTGCCCATAGTGTTTCCACTTGCTGGTCATTTTCAAATTCATCTGCTGGCCGTGCTAATACCTCCTAAAAAATAATTAAAATAAATTAATCGTATGTTAAAATATTTGTTAATTTATTAACCATTATTTAAATTTATCTCCTAATTATAAGGTTATAAACACACGTGCAATGGAATTTCACTTTGACAGACAACCTATAGAGATGCCTAGAGCCTTGTCAAAAGTCTTTCAACAATGGACGCCACACAAGTTGGATTTCTGCTTAGTAAAAAAAAAACAGCTCAACTCAAACTGTATAAAGTTTTGAGAAATTATTAGCATTTTAATAGGTTATAAGTTTGATGTTTTGAAATTTTTTATGTTAATTAATTATCTTGCGTTGTTTACATTCGTTTTTTTGCTCTTTAATTATAGGCCTGTTTATTCGTACTTTGTACTGAATAGTTTAGTGTTCTGTGGTGTAAACTAGATGCGACAAAACACAATCAGAATCCGTACAAGCTAGTGTACACTAGTGCAGTTTACACTTTTTTTATTACATTACCTTTACTGGAATCTATGAAAGCCAGTTTGTGTGTTGTCACAAAAAAAGGATGCCGTTTGACCGGATGGCTTCAACAAGTCAACTAATAAATTATACATTGTGCACTAGGAAGATTTATTGCGAGAGTCAATACAGCGTAAGCATTAGGTTTATCCTTTTAATTTGGAAAAAGAATCAAGTGTAAGGTTTGAGAAATCCTATCAAAATATTCAAGTTTTCAATCACGATTTTACCAATTTTTAGCTATAATCTATAAATCTGTCTACAGTAAACATCTTTTTGAAATAAACAGGTTCTGTATAAACGCACAGTCTGGCTGCTATGGCTCAACTGCTTGTGTTTTTGCTTTATTACAGTTGTCCTTCTATCTCGCCCTGTCGCAGCAAGATGCGGCGGTGTCCGGCAAATATATATGCAAAATTGCTTGTACCTAAAATGTTTATATTGTTTTGACAAATACTTCTAGAAACGACTTTGCGGTGCTGCAGTCAAAAGACAAAAGAAGGCGCGGTTGGCTGCTGCAGAGCAGGTCAACCCTCTTCCACGCAAGATCAACACCTCTAGTGCTGGGTTGCCATCCCAGCACAAGAGGTGTGGTGTCTGCTTATCTTTCAGAAAAAAATTCAAAAGGTTCTTCAAAAGAAGGAACATTCTAAGTCCCTAGACAAAAAACTCTTTTGGAACGGGAAGAACAAAAGAAAAGGCTGTGCTTATCCACTTTTCGATCCTTAACATAGGCAACCCAGGAAGAAGGCAAAGGAGTTTAGGCCAAACCAAAAATCAACCCTCCTTTATCAAAAAAAGATAAGACTCAGCTACAAAGAAACTATGCTTAAACACATCCAACTAGCTGTCATAAACTTGAGAGCTGGATAGAACCTTATCCACCCTTAAGGAAACTTCTTTCATCTTTGGAGGAGAAGATCTCCTGTGATGATAACAAATCCTTAGGGTGGTTAGCAAAAACAATCCCCAGCGTAGAATTACTGTAGCCAGAGTCAAAGCTTAGCATTGTGCAGGCGAAACACATCCCTAGGCAGACAAAAGCCAATCTCTAGCTTCCGGGACCTCCGGTTACCATTAAGAGTTTTAAGTCGTTAAGATGAAGACCTAAAAGGTCGGTTTTTTGTCTTAGGCATAGAAAAATAAGACGCCAAAAAGTTAAATAGGAAGGACGGGCTGAGTGAGTTACATGTTCTTCAATCCACTCATTAGAGTAGTCACGAAAGATAGGACGCGACAGGAAAAAAGCAAGGAGGTGAAAAAGGAAGTTGACCTACTCAGACACACCCGGGAAGGGAAACCACTCAGATGAGGCCGGAATAAAATCCTACCCGAATTAAGCAAGGAATGAGAAGCACCTTTTCAAAACACTACAAAAGAAGCCAAATGACGGAACTCATTGACGTAATTTAATGCAACCAAAAATGATGCAGGATACAATAGCCATAATTGTAGAACCATAGATAGTAAAATCAAAGGTTTGTGCATTTGGCAAAATCAAAGAGAATCAAAAAAACACACTTAAGCATAGGATAGTTTTTTACGCTTCAGTTCTTCACCAGCTACGTTGAGGATTAGCTCGGCCACGGGACTCAAAACAAACATTATTGTAACGTTTGCATATCTAGCTCACGATACATCACCTCTAAGCACAGCTCTGGAGGAGTTGGTACAGTACTGCATAAGTGGCAACATAAACTTGTCATCAAATGTGATGCAAACTTCCACCACATTGTATAAGGTAGCAAACAGATAAATAAGACGGATAAGCTTTTACACAGTTTTAATATCAGTATTAACCTAGAAATATTAAACTGAGGCGTTAACACAACGTTTGTTACATCTTGCAATCAGACATAGATATTACACAGGCTAGTATAGGTATTTTAAGCAAAATCCAGAATTAGCAAGTATTTACATCGGCCTCAATATCAGATCACATATGGTTAAAGCTTAACTTAGAGTATACACACAAAATAAAACATAGGTTCTACCAAAACCCAAGACTGACAAGGCTGCTTTTTGAGACAACTGGTGTTTAAGTGTCCATAGAGTTTTATCTGAACACAAAAGTATTGGAGAAATTGAAAACTACGTGAGTTGGTAAATTCTTTAATACAAGAACTCTTGCCCATTAAAGTGACTGTGACAAACTCAAACGATTCAAAGCGGCCGCAAGGAAATCTTTTAATAGAGCAACAAACTCAAAATGTTAATCAGACTGAACGTCTATAAAGACGTTGAAAAAGGTTACAGAAAACTTGTGTCAACGACAAAGAAAAACATAATTTTTTTTTTGCAAAGATGTAATCTAAAACGATCGGACAGCACATACACAGCCAACCAAAATACTTTTGAAAACTCTTTTCTTAGGTTGTACCACCCTGTCACAAAGATGGCATGACGCTACAACCCTACCCCCATTAGGGGATGATTAGGACATTATATCTCATTTGATGAGAATTTATTGTTCATGTATTGCCTTTTGCTACACCCCTAGCATGGATAGGGATATATCTTGTCTTTTCTTTTAAAAACACTTGAGAAACTTCAAAGATCTGTGCAAATTATTTAATTTGCCGATACCCCCAAACCAATACGTATACACTCAGGGATGATCTACGGACTTGGCTTTTCACAGCGTAATAGATCGAATTGAAAAATCATTACAAGACAAAAAGTTTATTATAAAAATTCAGACATCAAAGGCGCATTTGACAAAACCACCTTTCATAAATTAAAAATAGCACTCTCGACGAATAGTGTTAATCCAACAATCAGTGGATGGATAAAACACATGCTAGGAAAAAGATTTGTATAGTTACTGTAGGCGACACAATAATCGAGAAAGTAGTTGACAGAGGCTGCTTTTAGATTGGGGTTCTATCACCACTACTATGGAATATAGTACTGAACAACTCAATGACCGTAGTTTTTACACAATTGGCTACGCAGATGATAAACAATTCTGTTAAGTGGCACATTTATTAATGCAAGAGGCATTGGAGATAATAAAATTGAAGTAAAGACCAGGCTCTTACTGTTATCCCTCAAAAAAACAATCTGGTTTTTATTATGTAAATAAATCTATCTATCTGTCTATCTTTCACAAAAAAAAGTTGATTAGAGAGCTATATCTACCAAATCTCCTAAACACTCCATTAACGCTGTCAACTTATTTCTGGCAATGTAGATGGGCTGTTACCAAGACATGAGAAGTGTCTCCAAACATAGCATTATAGCTATATTTAGCTGTCGTAAAACCTATGGTCAACAGGGTCAACTATTAATATGGTGGCCAAGAACCGCTGACCAATTAAATCATTTGCTACAAATGGCATGCGTGTAAAAGGCGGCATGCAAACAACGCCGTCTGCAGCAATTGAAGCAATGCTGCCTGCCATCTCTTGAATGTAGTAACATCAGCAGAACTGCATCTAAATGCAACCGGACTTTGGCAAACTACAGGAAGACCCGGCAATCATTGTTTCTTCCTGAAAAAGGCTGTAAAGAAAACGTTTCTGCTAAAAGAGCAATCATATATTATATTTTGTATTCAAAAGACCCTACAGTGTACACACACATGAACAACAAAAGCAAAAAGCGGATAAGACTAACTGAACTTTGCCTACTGCAATAAAATTATTTTTTTGTCTGTAATTTTTTTTTTCTATAATAAAGACAAATTATTATTATTGTTTAGTACAAACTCTTTCAGTTCTACACCTATGGCTCAAAAACTCATCAAAGCTCTGGAGCGAGAGTTTAGGTGGCTAAAGTTAGCGTTGGTTTTGTATTTGCTTGAGCGTTGGATTTTGGACGGGTACGTCCGTGCTTGGTTCATGCGGTTGCGTGCGTTACAGCTGCTCAGCAAAATAATGTTTAACCAACAAACTAGGCAACTTGTGATACAGAAACTAATGTTTTCTCCGTTGCACTCATGCTTTGCGTGTATTATTCTTCTCTCACGATCACATTTCTCACATTCTATAAGCCGAAGACCAAATTAATAATTTTTATTAAAATAATCATAGCATCGTTATAAATAAACATATAATTTTTAAATTATTATCATTTGTTTGTAAACAATTAAGAAAGTGACAGATCCAATCAAAAATTAAACATTTTTGGGCAGTCAACATAGAATCATTTTAATTAATCGAGCCGGCTTGATTAATTTTGATTATAAAATCATTATAAGAAAAAACACCCCTTTTAAATTTGCATCAGTTGATTGTTATTTATTAAGGAAGTGATAGATCCAATCAGAAATTAAAAATTTTAGTGGGGTTGTTGTTTATTTGTACGCTTTAATTAATCGAGCGCTTTGATTAATATTGATCATAAAATCGTTATAAGAAATAACACCCTTTTTAAATTTGCATAATTTGTTTGTTATTAGTTAAAGAAGTGATAAATCCAATTAAAAATTAAAAAAATTAGTGGAGTCGTTGTTTATTTGTACGCTTTAATTAATCGAGCGCTTTGATTAATATTGATCATAAAATCGTTAGAAGAAATAACACCCTTTTTAAATTTGCATCATTTGTTTGTTATTAATTAAAGAAGTGATAGATCCAATCAAAAATTAAAAATTTTAGTGGGGTCGTTGTTTATTTGTACGCTTTAATTAATCGAGCGCTTTGATTAATATTGATCATAAAATCGTTAGAAGAAATAACACCCTTTTTAAATTTGCATAATTTGTTTGTTATTAATTAAAAAAGTGATAAATCCAATCAAAAATTAAAAAAATTAGTGGAGTCGTTGTTTATTTGTACGCTTTAATTAATCGAGCGCTTTGATTAATATTGATCATAAAATCGTTATAAAAAATAACACCCTTTTTAAATTTGCATAATTTGTTTGTTATTAGTTAAAGAAGTGATAGATCCAATCAAAAATTAAAAATTTTAGTGGGGTCGTTGTTTATTTGTACGCTTTAATTAATCGAGCGCTTTGATTAATATTGATCATAAAATTGTTATAAAAAATAACACCCTTTTTAAATTTGCATAATTTGTTTGTTATTAGTTAAAGAAGTGATAGATCCAATCAAAAATTAAAAATTTTAGTGGGGTCGTTGTTTATTTGTACGCTTTAATTAATCGAGCGCTTTGATTAATATTGATCATAAAATCGTTATAAGAAATAACACCCTTTTTAAATTTGCATAATTTGTTTGTTATTAATTAAAAAAGTGATAAATCCAATCAAAAATTAAAAAAATTAGTGGAGTCGTTGTTTATTTGTACGCTTTAATTAATCGAGCGCTTTGATTAATATTGATCATAAAATCGTTAGAAGAAATAACACCCTTTTTAAATTTGCATAATTTGTTTGTTATTAATAAAAGAAGTGATAGATCCAATCAAAAATTAAAAATTTTAGTGGGGTCGTTGTTTATTTGTACGCTTTAATTAATCGAGCGCTTTGATTAATATTGATCATAAAATCGTTATAAAAAATAACACCCTTTTTAAATTTGCATAATTGGTTTGTTATTAGTTAAAGAAGTGATAGATCCAATCAAAAATTAAAAATTTTAGTGGAGTCGTTGTTTATTTGTACGCTTTAATTAATCGAGCGCTTTGATTAATATTGATCATAAAATTGTTATAAAAAATAACACCCTTTTTAAATTTGCATAATTTGTTTGTTATTAGTTAAAGAAGTGATAGATCCAATCAAAAATTAAAAATTTTAGTGGGGTCGTTGTTTATTTGTACGCTTTAATTAATCGAGCGCTTTGATTAATATTGATCATAAAATCGTTAGAAGAAATAACACCCTTTTTAAATTTGCATCATTTGTTTGTTATTAAATAAAGAAGTGATAGATCCAATCAAAAATTAAAAATTTTAGTGGGGTCGTTGTTTATTTGTACGCTTTAATTAATCGAGCGCTTTGATTAATATTGATCATAAAATCGTTAGAAGAAATAACACCCTTTTTAAATTTGCATCATTTGTTTGTTATTATTTAAAAAAGTGATAGATCCAATCAAAAATTAAAAAAATTAGTGGAGTCGTTGTTTATTTGTACGCTTTAATTAATCGAGCGCTTTGATTAATATTGATCATAAAATCGTTATAAGAAATAACACCCTTTTTAAATTTGCATAATTTGTTTGTTATTAGTTAAAGAAGTGATAGATCCAATCAAAAATTAAAAATTTTAGTGGGGTCGTTGTTTATTTGTACGCTTTAATTAATCGAGCGCTTTGATTAATATTGATCATAAAATCGTTATAAGAAATAACACCCTTTTTAAATTTGCATAATTTGTTTGTTATTAATTAAAAAAGTGATAAATCCAATCAAAATTTAAAAAAATTAGTGGAGTCGTTGTTTATTTGTACGCTTTAATTAATCGAGCGCTTTGATTAATATTGATCATAAAATCGTTATAAGAAATAACACCCTTTTTAAATTTGCATAATTTGTTTGTTATTAATTAAAAAAGTGATAAATCTAATCAAAAATTAAAAAAATTAGTGGAGTCGTTGTTTATTTGTACGCTTTAATTAATCGAGCGCTTTGATTAATATTGATCATAAAATCGTTAGAAGAAATAACACCCTTTTTAAATTTGCATCATTTGTTTGTTATTAATTAAAGAAGTGATAGATCCAATCAAAAATTAAAAATTTTAGTGGGGTCGTTGTTTATTTGTACGCTTTAATTAATCGAGCGCTTTGATTAATATTGATCATAAAATCGTTAGAAGAAATAACACCCTTTTTAAATTTGCATCATTTGTTTGTTATTAAATAAAGAAGTGATAGATCCAATCAAAAATTAAAAATTTTAGTGGGGTCGTTGTTTATTTGTACGCTTTAATTAATCGAGCGCTTTGATTAATATTGATCATAAAATCGTTAGAAGAAATAACACCCTTTTTAAATTTGCATCATTTGTTTGTTATTATTTAAAAAAGTGATAGATCCAATCAAAAATTAAAAAAATTAGTGGAGTCGTTGTTTATTTGTACGCTTTAATTAATCGAGCGCTTTGATTAATATTGATCATAAAATCGTTATAAGAAATAACACCCTTTTTAAATTTGCATAATTTGTTTGTTATTAGTTAAAGAAGTGATAGATCCAATCAAAAATTAAAAATTTTAGTGGGGTCGTTGTTTATTTGTACGCTTTAATTAATCGAGCGCTTTGATTAATATTGATCATAAAATCGTTATAAGAAATAACACCCTTTTTAAATTTGCATAATTTGTTTGTTATTAATTAAAAAAGTGATAAATCCAATCAAAATTTAAAAAAATTAGTGGAGTCGTTGTTTATTTGTACGCTTTAATTAATCGAGCGCTTTGATTAATATTGATCATAAAATCGTTATAAGAAATAACACCCTTTTTAAATTTGCATAATTTGTTTGTTATTAATTAAAAAAGTGATAAATCTAATCAAAAATTAAAAAAATTAGTGGAGTCGTTGTTTATTTGTACGCTTTAATTAATCGAGCGCTTTGATTAATATTGATCATAAAATCGTTAGAAGAAATAACACCCTTTTTAAATTTGCATCATTTGTTTGTTATTAATTAAAGAAGTGATAGATCCAATCAAAAATTAAAAATTTTAGTGGGGTCGTTGTTTATTTGTACGCTTTAATTAATCGAGCGCTTTGATTAATATTGATCATAAAATCGTTAGAAGAAATAACACCCTTTTTAAATTTGCATCATTTGTTTGTTATTAATTAAAGAAGTGATAGATCCAATCAAAAATTAAAAATTTTAGTGGGGTCGTTGTTTATTTGTACGCTTTAATTAATCGAGCGCTTTGATTAATATTGATCATAAAATCGTTATAAGAAATAACACCCTTTTTAAATTTGCATAATTTGTTTGTTATTAGTTAAAAAAGTGATAGATCCCATCAAAAATTAAAAATTTTAGTGGGGTCGTTGTTTATTTGTACGCTTTAATTAATCGAGCGCTTTGATTAATATTGATCATAAAATCGTTATAAGAAATAACACCCTTTTTAAATTTGCATAATTTGTTTGTTATTAATTAAAAAAGTGATAAATCCAATCAAAATTTAAAAAAATTAGTGGAGTCGTTGTTTATTTGTACGCTTTAATTAATCGAGCGCTTTGATTAATATTGATCATAAAATCGTTAGAAGAAATAACACCCTTTTTAAATTTGCATCATTTGTTTGTTATTAATTAAAGAAGTGATAGATCCAATCAAAAATTAAAAATTTTAGTGGGGTCGTTGTTTATTTGTACGCTTTAATTAATCGAGCGCTTTGATTAATATTGATCATAAAATCGTTATAAGAAATAACACCCTTTTTAAATTTGCATAATTTGTTTGTTATTAATTAAAAAAGTGATAGATCCAATCAAAAATTAAAAAAATTAGTGGAGTCGTTGTTTATTTGTACGCTTTAATTAATCGAGCGCTTTGATTAATATTGATCATAAAATTGTTATAAGAAATAACACTCTTTTTAAATTTGCATAATTTGTTTGTTATTAGTTAAAGAAGTGATAGATCCAATCAAAAATTAAAAATTTTAGTGGGGTCGTTGTTTATTTGTACGCTTTAATTAATCGAGCGCTTTGATTAATATTGATCATAAAATTGTTATAAGAAATAACACCCTTTTTAAATTTGCATAATTTGTTTGTTATTACTTAAAGAAGTGATAAATCCAATCAGAAATTAAAAAATTTAGTGGGGTCGTTGTTTATTTTTACACTTTAATTATTCGAGCGCCTTGGTTAATATTAGTCACAAAATCGTTATAAAAAACACCTTTTTAAAATTTGCATCATTTGTTTGTTATCAATTAAGGAAGTGAAAGATTCAATCAAAAATTGAAAATGTTGATGGGGTTGTTTATTTTTACACTTTAATTAATCGATCGCTTCGATTAAATTCGATATTGATTCAAATGTTCTTAACAACTTTTTTAATTGAATCAGTTATGCTATTACTAAATTTTGTGACTGGTTTAAATCAATTTAAAAATGTAGGTATTTCTAAAAGATATTATAAACAGGTAAATGGTTTCCAAAAAATGCATTGCATTATGTATGAAGTCGTTAAGTTTTTAGATTAGTAATGCGGTTATATTTATTTTAGTAGTTATGAATTAGTTCCTTTTTTTATAATGTTGTTACTCTTAAGAACTAATTTAATCTATAAACCCGTAAATTCCCAAACTGGTAAAGTATTGTATTATACTGCAAATAATAATCTATAATCCTTTGTTTTACAGTTAACTTGATTAACAATACTAGAAAACGTATTAATTTTTTCCTACCACTAACAATAATCTCCCACTCTAGTTAGAAAATGCAATAAATACAAAAAACTATTTGTTTTGAATTTATATTAGTATTTGTATCGTATGGTTTCTGTGTGTTTTTCTATTACGATTGAATGTAAGTACATACATACATTAAATTAATTTTACAGGACAATTTCTAGAAACTAGTCATTTACCTTAGAACTAGTTTAAAAATTATAAAAACTTAAAAAATAAAATAATTTTTTTATTATTGGTTTGAGCTAATCTGATATTTTTTAGAAAATGAATTTTTAATAACAAATAATTCATATAAATTTTGTAAAACTCAATTTATTGTGTTTCACGTAAAAAAAAACAAGTTCATTATTTTTGTAGTATTATTAGCGCCCATACATACATAAAAAGTACAAGGTATATAAAATATATCATAAATAAGAAGTGTCAAAAACATTAATAATATAAAACAATTAACAAAAGTAAAAAAAAAGGTTATAGATTTATCTGCAGGAGTTTTGAGATCATTGCGATTTTGTTTGATGATTGTAATTGATAAAACTTTTATCAAACAATATACATATTTGATAGTTATAGTAAACAATTTTACCGGCGGGAAAATAGGTTTTAATAGGTTCCAGCAATGTAATAAAACATAATGTTTTGTGTGAATTCATAATTAAAATTAAAATCAGTTCATTAGATTCAGATTTAATCAAAAGCCAGTAGTTTTGTAGTTATTAATTATTTTAGGAAAATACGTAAAACATAGTTATAACGCCATAGCTCGTTTAATAATTAAGTAATTAAGGGTTACATTGCAGATTTTGAAAGAGAATTTTACGCTGAGGTTATAGCACATTTCCCATGAAATGAGAAACAATAGATAATAATAATTTGATAGTTTGTAGTAAACAATTTTTACTGCTGCGAAGTTGGAAACAAATTTTAAAAAACCTAGCAACAAATATACTCTCAGAAAAAAGGCATTATCTCCCTTATTATGAGAGCTAGGTCAATTATAAATACACCGTTAGATCGGCAAGAAAAAAACACATATTTCTATAGCAAATGCAAGCAATAATTAATGAGCATTAACTAACTAATTGAGTATTTTATTAATTAACAGTAATTGTTTAGCACAGCTCTTACCCAAGGTCAAATCTAAGTTCTGAATACGGCATTTAAATAGTTTTCACATAGATTGCACGCGCCGAAATGACAGATCTTTAAAATAATTAATTACCGAGATTAGACTAATTCAAGTAAATAGACAAACAAGTGTTAATTCGGTTATTTATTAATTTATTTTAAATTTGAAAATCAATTTTGAATGATAAAACAAGTACCTTAAACATATATCAATGACAGAAATCAGATTTAATTAATTACCGAGATATGAACCGATAAAGTGCTCGCTAATATAAAACAGTCGCTACTTTTGTTGCCAGGTTATTTAAGGGTAATAGAAATTGATAAAATTAAATTTTGAAAACTGCATTCGATAGATAAAACATGTAAAATGATCATATATCAAAGACGCAAATCAGATTTAATTAATTACTGAGATATGAATCGCCGTAATTAAATACATACTAAAGTGTTCCCGTATTTCAAAATAATTCTGTTGTGTTGTAATAGCACAGTGATAGAGCAGTTGCTTCGCAGTCTGAAGGTCCAATGTTCGATCCCGAGTAAAATTTTTTTTTTTTTTATTAAAAAATTTTAAACATTTTTACAATGGATTTTATGTAATTATTTTAACTGTAAAATTAATACAATTAAATTGCATAAATTACTATTAAAATTTAATAATTGATAAAAAATTCACCAAGCGCCATTTTTTGTTGCCAGGTGATTTAAGGGTAGTAGATATCAAAAAAACTGAATTTTGAAAAATGGATTCTATAGATAAAACATGTAAAATGATCATATATCAATGACACAAATCAAATTTAATTAATTACTGAGATATGAACGGTCAAAGTGCACACTTATTAGCGCGCGTAATCCCACGCTTATTTTGTTGCCAGGTGATTTAAGGGTAGTAGATATTGAAAAAATGAAATTTTGAAAAATGGATTCTATAGATATAAGTTGTAAAATGATCATATATCAATGACAGACATCAAATTTAATTAATTACTGAGATATGAACGGATGAAGTGCGCGCTTATTAGCGCGCGTCATCCCACGCTCATTTTGTTGCTAGGTGATTTAAGGGTAGTAGATATTAAAAAAATTGAATTTTGAAAAATGGATTGCATAGATAAAACATGTAAAATGACCATATATCAATGACAGAAATCAAATTTAATTAATTACTGAGATATGAACGGATAAAGTGCGCGCTAATATAAAACAGTCATCTCACGCTCATTTTGTAGCCAGGTGATTTAAGGGTAGTAGATATTGAAAACATTGAATTTTGAAAATTGGATTCTATAGATAAAACATGTAAAATGATTCTTGATTATATTACTATCTCCAACACAAAATCAAGAAGTTAAAGACGCATTATCCAATATTATTGATTTAAATATAAATAATTTGTTGATTGAAAATTCAATTTTTTTGGAACATGATGACAATGAATTTAAAGATGGCAAAATTATTGAAACATTTTTTTATAATTTTTTTTCCAAAAAATGTACGTGGATGTTGAATCTTCTATCAATTTAGATCAAGTGGAAGAAGAGAAAAATGTTTTTTATTGTGTTGAGTTTGCAGATTACATTTTATTACATTACATGCCATATGTTTCTTTGTGGACATCTATTATTAGAAAGTGTCGATTTTCAAATTCCAATTTTGGATGAAAATTAAAAAAAAAAGATGTGTTACAAGGAAAAACAAATTTGAAAGTGGGAAGATTAATTGAAATACTCAAAAGAAAAATATACGCAGATATTAAAGACATAGAGCTTGATATTACGAAATCAATAAAAGACAGTAAAAGAAAAAATAAAGTACACTGTAGCAATGAAGGAAAAGTAGATGACGTAACTGCTACAGAATTTTGACAAAGGCGGCTAAAAAAATCACATTCTTATTTTCAGCGCGCCGAATCGATGCTAGCCAAGTCAGATATCAAAAAGGAACAAACGCCGACAAAAATTTCAGATAATTATTTGGAATTAAAATCAAACGGATTGAAACTGCTACCAAATGGTTTATATTTAAACTCTGAATATTATTTTGAAAGTCGTAGTCAAAAAATGATTAAAATGTGTCATTATACATATGGACGCTTGTCGGTGAAATTAGGTGTTGCAGATTATTACACGTTAAACCAGGAGAAAAATGTAAAGGAAAAGTGGCTTACGGATCTTGTTATTGACTCGGCTGCTATTATGTTTCTGCATAATAAAAACAGTTTATATTATATAGATTGTATTGCCACAGCCATAATATTTAGTGGAAATATGGATACAAGAATGGATTGTTTTAAGATCGAAATGAATAATAAGTTGTTTATTATCATTCCGAGCTTGGAAAATTGGAACAAATGGCTTATTTCCATTACAAAAAGATTCCTTCAATTGTGGCGTATTTATAATATATTATATTCATAAATTATCCGAATCGGAGACAATGGAGGATTTTTTTCAAAAATGCAGTTTAAAATTTGATGCGGAAGATTATAGAGTATCACTTCAAAAATTACTTTTGATACATTCTATGTGCGTGAAAAACTTATGTGTCATATGTGGCATTACTGACAATGTTAAAGAGAAGTCTATGGCGAATTGTCAAACTTGCGGAAGATTAATTCATTTTAAATGTAACACTACCTGTACTAATAACTGTATTTTATGTGAAAATTATTCATGGCCAAACATTTCTCTATTTAAAGTATATTTACAGAAGATGGATTATGAAAAATATATGTATAAAAGATAACGAAGATACCTTAAAAGAAATATATGAGCAAAGAATTACTCATTCCATGGCATCGAGATACATGTCTCTCTCAGGAAATAAGCTAATCAAAATATTGGCAGATTATTGTACAGAAATATTTTCTTTTACAGATATGGTATTCATGTGCAACTATATTACTTCACATGTTTGTAACGACAGAATGTTTTCTTGTTTAATTCTACTACCTTACATATGTGATCAGATACTACTTACAATATTTGGGAAGAATAGCAAAGACTTAATGGATGATCAAAACTATGGTTTAGAAGTACCGCCAAGTAGTTATAGTTTTAATGATATTTATGAATCCACATGTTAATAGTAAAACTATTTATTCATTTATATTATCAGTATTATTTTGTATTTACAGGTTTTAATAACTAATTTTGTTGTTTATTTTTTTGATTCTGTAAACTCTTATAGTCGGTACACACTTGCAACAATCTGCCGTACCGCAACACCGTCGCGTAACATCCTCGCGCAACATTTCCTCGCAACATGGGACTTTTCTAGCGTCCCATCGCTTGTCGGTTTTATGCCGTCGGATCAAAGGAACGTTGCGCGACGATGTTGCAGCTCTCTTTACAAGTTAGTACGGCAGGGCGCAACAATACAGCAATGGAACGGCATTGTGTTGCGGGAGTATGTTACGCGTCGATGTTGCGGTTCGCTGTTGTGTTGCGGAGTGATGGTACGCGACGATGATACGCGACGGTGTTGCGATACGGCAGATTGTTGCAAATGTGTACGCACTATTAGTCGGTACACACTTGCAACAATCTGCCGTACCGCAACACCGTCGCGTAACATCCTCGCGCAACATTTCCTCGCAACATGGGACTTTTCTAGCGTCCCATCGCTTGTCGGTTTTATGCCTTCGGATCAAAGGAACGTTGCGCGACGATGTTGCAGCTCTCTTTACAAGTTAGTACGGCAGGGCGCAACAATACGGCAATGGAACGGCATTGTGTTGCGGGAGTATGTTACGCGTCGATGTTGCGGTTCGCAGTTGTGTTGCGGAGTGATGGTACGCGACGATGATGCGCGACGGTGTTGCGATATGGCAGATTGTTGCAAGTGTGTACGCAGTATTATGCTTTAATTTATTTAAAATGTTGAGCTGGTTCTCACAAATAATATATTTTGGGTTGTAATTAGACTGCCTCCTCGTGGTGCAACCTGGGT
Organism: Tachinus rufipes; assembly: GCA_963932245.1. NCBI lineage: Eukaryota > Metazoa > Arthropoda > Insecta > Coleoptera > Staphylinidae > Tachinus > Tachinus rufipes. Next base: position 61,883,531 of record OZ010746.1, read on the forward strand.
AATGCTAAATAGTCTAACTAAATAATTAAAATCATTATAATTGAATTAAATTTTGATTTCTATATTCAAAATCTTGATTTTTTAATAACTTTTAGACTGAAAGGTCAGTCTAAAACTTATTAAAATTAATTTCACCAAACTTATTTCTTTAATATATAAATGAATTTTTATTATAATTCATTTTTCTTTATTCTATTATTTAAAATTAATGTTTGTTGTTTAATTTTAAGTATGTATTTTGATAAACGTATTATTGTTTGCTTTTTATTAAACTAATATAAGATCAAAAGGAATGCAATTTTTATTAAATGGATGGCAAGAAATAGCGTAAAAAAAAACTATTTCTGTTTCGGCTTTTTCATTACAAGGTTACATTTTTTTTAGTACTACAAAACATATTTTTATACATACTCAGTTATGTGATTACAACGATCAAGTAAAAAAAATATGTTTTTATAACATGCAGGAGATTTATAATTATATTCTACTTCAATACAATTTGGTTTAAATATAAAATAACAATCACATTATGATAACAAATATAATGTAACTATACATTTTTTAAAATGTTTAATTTTATAAAATAATAATTTTAATTAATAAAAGACTGTCATGTCAGTAAATATTGACTTCTCTATAATTTAAGTTTCTTATCAAATTGTTTAATAATGCGTTCACACTTATAACAAAGTGCCGTACCGCAACACCGCGTAACATCACCCCGCAAAACTGAACAAACTTTTCTCCGACTTCAACATCGTCGCATAACATTTCTTTGATCCGACGGCATAAAATCGACAAGCGATGGGATCTGTTGCGGGATGATACGCGAGGATGTTACGCAAAGGTGTTGCCGTGTTTAATTAGGGTGCGTTTATGCTGCACATAGCCGGGGCTGCTCGCCAAGATTGGCGCCGGGATGTTGTGGCGATGATGAAACAAACCTATATAATCTTATGGGAGCATTTATGCTGCACCTCGCACATTGCTGCGCTGCTCGCCACATTCCACGCCACTGCGATGTGAACAAAATAGTTTGTTTTTTATAATCGGACCATCGCCGTACATCTTCAAACTAGCGCTCTGATTGGTCCGTTTATTGCCAGTTTTGTGAGACGTTAACATAATGTAATTTATATTATCAAACTTATTTAATTAATTCAATTAATTAGTATGTTACTTCAAACCGTGTTGAAGTTATATGCAATTTAAAAGAATGAAGTTTTATTTGCATGTAGTGTGTTAATTTATCAAAACTTTGTTGCGTTTACAATAATTTTATGAAGAATATAATTGAAATAAATCCGCATTAAGCAAGAAATTGTTAAAGCAATGTTTGTATTTTTACTGAAGTGGCATAGTAATTAATTATTTTAACTTAATATTTTTACTTATATTAATAATTTCATTATAAAAATATTTTATTTAAAAAAAATACATATCGATTGTCACAAATCAAGATTAAATAATACTGACTAAAAAATTGTATAAGCAATTAATAAGTACGCAAGTTTATATTGGAATCAGTTTACTAATTATTTATTTTCTTTAACATTATAAATTATATTAAATATTTTGATTCAATAATATAACTTATATTAATAACTATAATATATTAATATTTGATTAATAAAATAAAACTCGACAGTAATTAAATAACGGCGAGGTGCGAGCAGCGCGGCGATGTGCATTTATGGTGCTGAATGGCGATGTGCGAGCAGCGGGGAGCGCCAATCTTGGCGAGCAGCGCGGCGATGTGCAGCATAAACGCACCCTTAGAATAAACATTTAATACTTAATAATTTTAAAATGTCTGTTTATCAATGCGCTCGATTAATTAAAGTGTAAAAATAAATAATAACGCCCCAAAATTTTTTTCAGTTTTTGATTGATTCCATCTCTTCCTTTACCAGTAACAAACAAATGATGCAAATTTAAAAGTAGTGTTTTTTCTTATATTGATTTTATGATCAATATTAATTAATGCGCTCGATTAATTAAAGCGTACAAATATACAACAACCCCACTAAAATTTTTAATTTTTGATTGGATCTATCACTTCTTTAATTAATAACAAACAAATGATGCAAATTTAAAAAAGGTGTTATTTCTTATAACGATTTTATGATCAATATTAATCAAAGCGCTCGATTAATTAAAGCATAAAAATAAACAACGACCTCACTAAAATTTTCAATTTTTGATTGGATCTATCACTTTTTTAATTAATAACAAACAAATTATGCAAATTTAAAAAGGGTGTTATTTCTTATAACGATTTTATGATCAATATTAATCAAAGCGCTCGATTAATTAAAGCATAAAAATAAACAACGACCCCACAAAAATTTCCAATTTTTGATTGGATCTATCACTTCTTTAATTAATAACAAACAAATTATGCAAATTTAAAAAGGGTGTTATTTCTTATAACGATTTTATGATCAATAATAATCAAAGCGCTCGATTAATTAAAGCGTACAAATAAAGAACGACCCCACTAAAATTTTTAATTTTTGATTGGATCTATCACTTCTTTAATTAATAACAAACAAATGATGCAAATTTAAAAAGGGTGTTATTTCTTATAACGATTTTATGATCAATATTAATCAAAGCGCTCGATTAATTAAAGCGTACAAATAAACAACGAGCCTACTAAAATTTTTAATTTTTTATTGGATCTATCACTTCTTTAATTAATAACAAACAAATGATGCAAATTTAAAAAGGGTGTTATTTCTTATAACGATTTTATGATCAATATTAATCAAAGCGCTCGATTAATTAAAGAGTACAAATAAAGAACGACCCCACTAAAATTTTCAATTTTTGATTGGATCTATCACTTCTTTATATAATAACAAACAAATTATGCAAATTTAAAAAGAGTGTTATTTCGTATAACGATTTTATGATCAATATTAATCAAAGCGCTCGATTAATTAAAGCGTACAAATAAAGAACGACCCCACTAAAATTTTTAATTTTTGATTGGATCTATCACTTCTTTAATTAATAACAAACAAATGATGCAAATTTAAAAAAGGTGTTATTTCTTATAACGATTTTATGATCAATATTAATCAAAGCGCTCGATTAATTAAAGCATAAAAATATACAACGACCTCACTAAAATTTTCAATTTTTGATTGGATCTATCACTTTTTTAATTAATAACAAACAAATTATGCAAATTTAAAAAGGGTGTTATTTCTTATAACGATTTTATGATCAATATTAATCAAAGCGCTCGATTAATTAAAGCATAAAAATAAACAACGACCCCACTAAAATTTTCAATTTTTGATTGGATCTATCACTTCTTTAATTAATAACAAACAAGTTATGCAAATTTAAAAAGGGTGTTATTTCTTATAACGATTTTATGATCAATATTAATCAAAGCGCTCGATTAATTAAAGCATAAAAATAAACAACGACCCCACTAAAATTTTCAATTTTTGATTGGATCTATCACTTCCTTATATACTAACAAACAAATTATGCAAATTTAAAAAGAGTGTTATTTCGTATAACGATTTTATGATCAATATTAATCAAAGCGCTCGATTAATTAAAGAGTACAAATAAAGAACGACCCCACTAAAATTTTCAATTTTTGATTGGATCTATCACTTCTTTAATTAATAACAAACAAATGATGCAAATTTAAAAAAGGTGTTATTTCTTATAACGATTTTATGATCAATATTAATCAAAGCGCTCGATTAATTAAAGCGTACAAATAAACAACGAGCCTACTAAAATTTTTATTTTTTTATTGGATCTATCACTTCTTTAATTAATAACAAACAAATGATGCAAATTTAAAAAGGGTGTTATTTCTTATAACGATTTTATGATCAATATTAATCAAAGCGCTCGATTAATTAAAGCATAAAAATAAACAACGACCCCACTAAAATTTTCAATTTTTGATTGGATCTATCACTTCTTTATATAATAACAAACAAATTATGCAAATTTAAAAAGAGTGTTATTTCGTATAACGATTTTATGATCAATATTAATCAAAGCGCTCGATTAATTAAAGCGTACAAATAAACAACGACCCCACTAAAATTTTCAATTTTTGATTGGATATATCACTTCTTTAATTAATAACAAACAAATTATGCAAATTTAAAAAGGGTGTTATTTCTTATAACAAATTTATGATCAATATTAATCAAAGCGCTCGATTAATTAAAGCATAAAAATAAACAACGACCCCACTAAAATTTTCAATTTTTGATTGGATCTATCACTTCTTTATATAATAACAAACAAATTATGCAAATTTAAAAAGAGTGTTATTTCGTATAACGATTTTATGATCAATATTAATCAAAGCGCTCGATTAATCAAAGTGTAAAAATAAAGAACAATCCCACTAAAATTTTTAATTTCTGATTGGATCTATCACTTCCTTAATAAATAACAATCAACTGATGCAAATTTAAAAGGGGTGTTTTTTCTTATATTGATTTTATAATCAAAATTAATCAAGCCGGCTCGATTAATTAAAATGATTCTATGTTGACTGCCCAAAAATGTTTAATTTTTGATTGGATCTGTCTTTTTCCTAACTGTTTACAAACAAATGATAATAATTTAAAAATTAAATGTTTATTTATAACGATGCTATGACTATTTTAATAAAAATGATTAATTCGGTCTTCGGCTTATAGAATGTGAGAAATGTGATCGTGAGAGAAGAATAAAACACGCAAAGCATGAGTGCAACGGAGAAAACATTAGTTTGTGTATCACAAGTTGCCTCGTTTTTTGGTTAAACATTATTTTGCTGAGCAGTTGTAACGCACGCAACCGCATGAACCAAGCACGGACGCATCCGTCCAAAAACCAACGCTCAAGCAAATACAAAACCAACGCTAACTTCAGCCACCAAAATTTAGACGTCCTAATATCCTTACCACTAGGGGCACGTACAACTATTTGGTAAGTTGGCCAGAATAACTCATAGGGTATTATAGTAACCTGAAAAATATCTGGTAAAAACTTGCGAATTTGAGAGGACAACAGAGCGGCAATGCCATAGAGCTCTCATATTGGCAGCTCGCGCAAGTAGCATAGAGCTGTGTTGCGTGAAAAAGCACTCCAACATAATAGGTAACGTCAAGGCTGATAGATTGGCCCTCAAGATGTGTGAACATGAACCTTGGACCGCACTACTAGTAAAAAGTTTCAACACCATACTAAAAACAAATACATACAATATAACATCCGGGCTGTAGACAGACTGACAGACAATGATTGTCCCAAACCAGGCGACTACTACTTGCAACTGTTCAGAAAGATCCTGCAAATCATAACAGGGATCATACTACTCAATTAAAAAAAACACATGCATACAATGAGCATTGTAAACATCCTAATATGTAAAGAATGTGAAATTGACGACGAGATGACAGAGCACGTACTATGTACCTGCCAGTTTATCACTGGAGAAGGTACAAAAGTGCAGTGAAATTTATTTTTACCCTCTCACAATTTTGAAAATTATTATTTTTAATTTGATTACTTAACAACATACATTATGAAAAATAATCTAAAAACTAGTGATGCCGCCGGATCCGGGTCCGGTATCCGGCCAATATTTGAAAGATTTGGTACCGGCCGGATCTTGATAACTATCCGGCCGGATCCGACCAGATACGTTTTTAAAAAATAAATGATACTAACAGTAACATTTTTTAAACTGTTAAGTGACAAATAATTCACTCCGCAAAAATTACAAGTTAATAGCGTGTGTACAAGAAATAAAATAACAAAAGATAAGATTTTGATTAACATAGAACATGAAACACTACTATGCTGCAGGTTCTGCAAGATTTTTGAAAATAAGTGAATAAATTATAATGTAAAATTAAGGTTAAGTGGAAGAGCAGCAATTGTGCTGAACTTCGCCATTTTCACATATTGTTATTGTATATAATGTATATGAAATAAAGACTCACTAATACTAATGAAAGTAGAACAATAATGTAAAAAAAACAAGTAAAATTTATTAATAAATGTAAACAAAAAATAATAAAATATAAAAATAATAATAAATATACTATAATAATAAATATACTATAATAATATTAATAAATAATAATTAAATATTTTTTAACCGATTTATATAATTAAAAACGGTATAACTTGCCATACAGTTAAAGCTGTACTAAAACAATAGCAATAAATGAAGAAAGTACTTAAAAACATCTCCTGATTTCAACTTACCAAATTAAAAACATAAATTCAAAAATTTGGAATAAATTTATATCAGTGTATTCGGAGTACTTACTAGAACTATAAACACAATTTCTTAAATATATTTAATTTTCTTTATTTTTTGCATATCAAAACACATTTTTTTTTAATTTGTTATTTAATATTTTAATTTAGTCTTCACATTCTTCGCATTCAGCTTTATAAAATATTTGTTCTATTTGATATTTGATGTCTAATTGTCTTCTTTTATTTTTAATATTTTGCAATCGTTTGCCTATATATGTTCCATATAAATCATCTAAAGACATTATCATCATTTCATTTCCAGTTGAACCATTAGTCGTTTCATCCAATAGCAATGAGGATTTGTTAACAGCTATTTTGAATTTTTTTTTAGGTGATTCTGCATTCGAATAATTGTTTGTATACTCCATTGAAGATGCAGAGGGTGAAGATAAAGGGTCATTCTGTAGATGTTCATCAACATTTTCTTGAAATTGTGAATCATCAATATTAATAAGTAATGGAGCTGGTGCCTTTATAGTAATATAATCATCAATGAATTTCATCTTATCATAATAAAATATTGACGGTAGATTTGCCTTTAAATTTTAATATATATTACTATATATTCATCTATTCAACTGCAATACTTACCGATTGTCCATTTTTCATGAGATTAATATATTTTGATTTTTCTGTTATATAGTTAGCTCGTAATGCATATAGTTTCTTCTTCAAATCCTCAACAGTTGTGTTCGGTCGAGGAATTTTATCTAGTATATTTTTCAGTGCCATACCTCTTTTTTGTTTATAATGATAATCTGGGTGTTTTGTATCGTATAATAAAGTATGTTTTGCATACTCTTCTAATAATGTGTTGACTTGCTCTTTAGACCAAGTCATGTTATATAATGACCAGTAATTTTGTAATAGAGTACTCTAGAGATGCTTCACCTGAATATAATTAATCAATATAAGCATTCATTATTTAATTCAATTTTAATTGAATTTTGTATGTCGTAGAGTTATAATGAAATACGGCTTTACATGAAATGCCTAAACAGTTCATAATCATATAATCATCAATCATATAATTAAATGACCTGCAAGCTGATGGTAGATTGATGTACATACTATAATTTAAGTTCTATGTAACAATATTATTTTACATAATGAAATAGTAAGTAAAGTGAGAAACGAGCCAGTCTATAATATATTATTTATAAATACTATAATGGGGACGTAAATGTCCAGTGTATTTCTAATGGACCCAAGATCTCTAATTTATATTACAATTCATAAAACCAATTCAGAGGTTATGTATAATTCTATACCCATATTGTCCCATATACTACTAAATTCATAACTACAGCTTGATTTATAGATATATTTGTACTAACAACTGCATCAATATTTCCAAATTCCAACCACAATTCTCACGTTTTACACACACAATTCTTACAACAATTATAAAAAAACCGTTTTGCAGGGCTTATAATTATTACTACAATTATAAGTTTAATTTTAATCTATAATCGACCTTGAAATTACTGTGACTTGGTGGTTGGTTACTGGTTATACTTGTTTTATAATTATAGTTATAATTGTAGTAATAATTATAAACCGTGTAAATCGGCTGCGTACATTTTTTAAAGAACAAATGCAATAAAAATAGTTTTATAAAACGTATATATATATACTTTTTTTTCTATTTTGCATATTTTATTTATTAAAATGCGAACATTATACAGGGTATTCTCAAAGTCGCGTATTAACAAACTTTTACTTCATTAAATGGCCGATCTCGCTGACATTAAAATTATAAGCCCGCATTAAATTGCTAATTAATAATATTTGCAATCGTGTAAGTATTGGTTAAATATAAGCCGTCATAAAAACTAATAATTCGATTTTTTTAATTGTTTTGGGCAATTCTACCCTACGTATACAATTATTTTGCAGTATGTAAATACTACTATGTATACAGGGTGTTGCAAAAATGACATATTAACTCGGCACTCATTGCGATCTCGCACTACGTCATAGATTTCCCCTAACGGAGGGGAAGTGTGACATTTAAATCATAAATTTGTAATTAATAATACATATTGACGTTTAAAAATGCAAATAACTTGAAGCTTGGTATTAAATTTATATTACTAGATAGTCCTGTAGTACGAAAAGAGATCGCCAGCAGATTTTTTTAATTAATGATGACGTCATTAATTGCGATAAGCGATACGAGATACATGCCAGAATAACCCCCCTGAGTGAATATGTAAAAAAAGTTAAAAAAATATTTGTGGTTTATTTTCAAAGATATGGAAGGTCAAAGTTTATTATTTTGACTATTAATCTGCAGTCTTTTATTTAATTACACTGAACTACATAAAATACATGTTTATTTATACTTGCCAATCTTAAATAACTGTGTTTGAGTCAAGGTGTGCCTAAGTATTGGCTTTAGGGCGCAGTTTGATGAGTGTCATAAAACTACAAGCAGAACTCACGCAATTTTACTCCTTTTTAAAATCGTTTTTTGCAACGTGTTGAGAATGAAGTTTTCAATCTAATGAAATATAAAAAATCCAAAACCTTTAATTGTTTATTAAATTTTGAAATTAATTTGTAAAGATTTTGTCAAAATGTTTGCTTAAACTTTAAGAGTTATACTTCATTGAACATTAAACTTAGTAGACTTTTTATTGTACTGTTCTGCACGTATTTGACATGTGTTTTCAAGGTAGAGAACGTCAAGTTGTCTACCTTGAAAACACATCAAAAATGTATGACGCGTTTGAAAAATAAATTAAAAAATCACTGAATTTTAGTGCCACTAAGTGCGATTATTTTATCAAATAGAAAACCTCTAATGAGTGTGACCAGGGACGGCGCTAGACGGTATTTTGCAATTTTGCAGCATCATATTACTGTCGAACATTTTTTTAAAATAATTTACACAACCTCATTGCAATTATTGCAGAGTTAAAAAAATATGTCTAACTTTTGCTTTAAGATATAACAATTCATTTCTTAGGGGTACTAAGAGAGCGCGACCGCCACACGACCTAGTGGGTATTTAAGCAGTTTCGGTGTTGAAGTTCAGCGACGTTGGAGTTTTTTCTGCATTTTAGAATCTTGTACAACGTCTGTAATTGTTTTGCGTCATATTTGCTCACAAAAAGTGCAAAAGTGCGGGTTGTTCATACCTACTCATCCAGAGTGCGGTTCTAGTTAAAGAATAGATTTGTTTTATTTTGCACGACGTGGTGCCACTTGAAACGTGAAACAATAGGCGTGCGGAAATGTCCAGATAGGGTGTGCAAACACAAGGACTTCAACGCTTAGTTTTTTTTTTTTTTTTGGTGTAACTACTATAATAAAGGGTCTAAACTGGTAGTAAAATTGACGGCACCAGTTTGATGGTGATGCATATTGGGTTTATGACTCAATGTGGCACGAGTCGGTAAATTCATGATATGCCAAAGTCTACCAAAAATTATGTAACCATGAGTGTTGTCCGTGTGATGTCTGCTTTGACCTAAAGATTCGACTAACTGTTGGGTAAAAACATTGGATGTTAAAAGCAATAGAAAATCTATCAGCCGCAATTAGCCAAGACTTCTTAATACCCTGAAAGGTTAACCACCCCCCACAACCATTTTTAATCTTTGTGGCAATTTGTAGACTCAAAAACCTTGCACAAACCTCAGAATAATAAATCTATTCTCAGGCAGCACATAACCGTTGCTAACCAACATCTCTGACAAAGCTAAACCGCAACAATTGGCACCATACGTGAGACAAATGCAGTAAAGATATTTCAACTTTACGGACCTGTAATTGAACGGATTTATAACTAAAACTTAAACCGTCCTGTTCAACCCTACCGGAATGATTTCCAGACGCTTTTACCACTTAGGTATCACCTATCATAGCAGCAAGAAGTAGATGAGGACTGCAAAGAACAGACGAACATAGAAAATAAGAAAAAAGTTTATATCCAACAATAGAGTAACTGAAAGCTAAGAAGAAAAAGAATTGCACATATTGGTTTAAACTCAAACCAAGATTAACTTAAACTGTAACATTTTTTATTTATAACAAATAAACTACACAAAAAGAAAAAATCTATGCTTATAAAAATTGTATGAATTGGTGAGAATTGTCACCAACTTTAAATAAAACCGGCAACGTTCTTTCTCTAAAATCGGATCGGCAAATGCTCGGTCTGATGACGTTTAATTTGATCGACCTTGACAACCCAGTAGCTAAACCTAAACTTAGCTGAAGTCAACTACTACTACTGGTTAACACGGTTTTCTCACATCTACACTTAGAACCCAAAGCTCAAGTGTCTACGTCTAAAAAGAACTACGTTTTCTAAACTGGCAAACGTTGTCAGCAAAAGCCCAGGCAAAACCTATTAGTTGTCAACACCGACTTCATAATGAAACTGCACCCAAAACCTAGACTAAGTGCGCTACATAAGTCAGACTCTTGCAGATTCTAGGGTTTATTGATTAAAAACCAAACTGAGTGCAAACTATAGTAAGTTAAACCACGACCATTCAATAGTGACAATACCAAAAATTACTCTCTGACATGACATTAATGTTAACCAAAACTGAGTTTATTACGTAATCCATTCCTGGACGTAAATTCCAGAAGGCTTGGTTTTTACTATTTTACGCTTTTAATGACATTAACTTTGGTTAAAAAAAATCCGGTAATCTCCACCTAATAATATAAACCCAACAACCCAACGAAAAGCTTACGTTAATTGCATTTTTTAACATTAAAATGTATTATTAATTACAAATTTATAAATTAAATGTTAGATTTCCACTCCGTTAAGGGAAATTTATGACGTAAAACAATATTGAAATGAAATCAAATTGAAAACATCATTGATATTTATTTAATGCATAATTATGTCAAGGATTGCTTATTAGGATATTTTATAATAAGTAAATAGTTATAGTCCAGTCAAAGTAGCTTTTCACTTCCGGAAAAATCTAACAGTTTTGAAACTTTTTACACTAATTTATAGGTACCTAGTAAAGAATATACCAAAAGTCGTGACAAATATGACATAAGTTCTAGCTGCAATGACCGAAAATAAGGCATTTTTTGTTTGTTTTTTCTTAATATTTTGAGAACTGTAGGTTGTAGGAAATAATTGTGAAAGAGAACCGTCACCCAAATATGAACTCTATATACAGGGAGTTTATAAATGAATGGGATTATGTTATGTTATGTTTACTTTAAATATGCCGCATTTTTAAAATTGTCTACTATACTATTTGTTTTGACAGTTCAACTTTGACAGCTGTCAAGCAAGCAAGGTTATAAGAATGTATACAAATGAAGAGAATATTTTTATTATTGAATACTACTTTAGGAATGGGCGGTTTGATAATGGGAAATGGCTCTATTCTATTCCGGATTGTGTTCGAGAGTTTACTACTGATAATTATAAACATGTAAACATATGAAAATATTTTTATTATTGAATTCTAAGATAGGCAACTTTATTTACGCATTTTTGTGTATATTAAGTTGCCTATTATACCGGCTCCACAATTCGTGTCTAGCTGTAGAGCGGCACAAACGTACATTAGATAGTTACATAATCCCAAACATTTATAATCACCCTGTATATATACAGGGAATTTATAAATGAATGGGATTATGTAATCACTTTAAACATGGCGCCTTTTAAAATTGTTTACTATACTACATATGTTTTCATATGTTTGCTTGACAGCTGTCAAAGTTGATCTGTCAAAACAAATAATATAGTAGACAATTTAAAAAAAGCGGCACATTTAAAGTGATTACATAATCCCATTCATTTATAAACTCCCTGTATATATAGAAAGAAAGAGCTATCGGGTATGCGGCCGATAGCTCTTTCTTTCTAATATCTAATGGTCGCGAACTTTTCTTCTATATATATATATATATATATATATATATATATATATATATATATATATATATATATATATATATTGCAATGTCTGATCCATCCATAAAAGTAGAAGAAATCTGATTGCTACTACGTTTAGATTTGACGTATCCCCAAATAGAATTAAGATTAGATTTAATCGAATCTTCTACCTTTTTAATGTGATTGTAATAACACGTATCAGCAAATTGCTTACGTTTATCACGGGTAGCACTGAATTTGTAGTAGTCAGTTACTGAACGAAATATCACATATGATTTTTTAGTAAATACCAGATTTTTTATTTCTCTAGAAAACCATTTAGAAAATTTATAGATTTTGTTACAAGTCCCCCTAGTTTTTGAAACATAGAGGTCAATTATGTCAAAAATAAAAGAATAAAAACTAGAACATGCTTTATTAATGTTACAATTTACAAACAGTTTATCCCAACTTGTATTGATAAAAGCATAATTTAAAAAAACGTAATCAGCATCTTTAAAGTTATATACAGGTGCGTCATCGTTGTTGTACCAAAAGTTGTCCAATGAATCATGTGTAGAATCAAGTTTTAAAACAAGATCTAATGTTGAGGATTGCATTGTGCAATAGGAAACTGAGATTCAGAAAGGGTTATGTTTAAAAAAAGCGCAAATAATAAATCCAACAGTACTGAATGTTTAATATGTGATTCCGCTTATGGAAATTACTATAGATACACGTGTTAGCAACTAATGTGGCTTTATGGCATAAGGACTAGGTTCTTACACCGTATTCATTATTAATCCAACAAACACGTGGCAAGTTGTAATCACCGACGATAATGACGGCATTGTACTTGCTAATTGATTCAACGCTTACACAGTGGCGTTGATAAACCGAGTAGTTTGAGCCAAGAGTAATATATACTGTTCCAAAGACCAATTTAATACTGCCAATATGGAGATATAACTCTTCATGGTCAAAGCAATGATTAAATATTTTGTAAGAATTGTACTTGTTCAAAACTGCAATAAGGACACTTCCAACAATTAGTTTGGATGTTACAACATGATCGCGATCGCACCGGTAGACCTTATAATTAGAAAATCCTAATTCTAAATTATTGAATTTAAAATAACTATTAAAATAAGTTTATTTTTATTTTATAATATTATTGTATAATTTAGTTAATATAAAAAACCTAATTTTTATAGGTTTACATAATAATATTACTTCATAATACACTCTAAGAAAAACACATTTTAAATCTCCCGCCGCCAAGAACTTTACCCATCTCCGAGAAACGGGTAAACTATTTTTACCCGGGCGTCTTTTTCCTGTATTTATGAACGGCTTGAACGTACATTTTCGGACAAACGTCCTGCATTTATGAAGTTAAAAAAATAACGCCCGGGCGCGTTTCTCTTCTAAATCGGAACGCATCCCAGTTAAGAGGAATTAAATAAGTGTGGATTTATTGCGTTCATAGAAAGAAAATCATTCTTTTTGACTGTGCTTTGTGTTTGTTCTTTAGCTTGTACCTTCGGTTCTGTTCAGTTCTCTTCGTACTGGATGATGCCGCCGAATAACCATCAAACACAACGGTACAGCTTTTGCCAGCATAATGCATAAGCGACATAACATTGGCAAACTGTTTAGATTGATGATTTTTTGGGCCACACCATCTTGTGTAACAGTAAGAAGAGATTTGGCTTCTTCTTGTAGTACAAGAAAAGTATGGTATAACTTATAAAGCGAATTTTTTTCTTTTCTGCATTTCAGTGGTGAAAGGTCTAGCGGTTATTTTAAGTGAACATTTGGTTGCTTACATTGTGAACCTCAGTTTTTCTCGTTCACACTGTTTAGCATTATACAATTGTACGGATTTTGAAATAGCGCGCGTATGGATTTTGAATGGGGTTGGCAGAATGGGGTGCTAACTTAACGTCGGTTCACACTGTATATATATATGTATATGACCACAGGAGTGCGTTCCTAAAGTACTTGGGCGAGAGTGAGAGTGACCCAAATGATCACCTTTGCCGTTCCTAAAGTAGGGGTGAAGGGAAAACATTTCACTCTCGCCGGCGTTCATACCGTACCCATGTTACCGTCCTCTATGAGCGGGGGAAATATCACACCCGACCGAAGTTAGTCTGTTTTTTATGTTATCTATGGTTTGTTTACGTCGTTATTATTATTTACATTTTGAAAATGGATATTACAAAAATGTCTATTTGTTCACATGAAATAATAAGAACAGAAACAGGAGGAATTCAATTAATTAATCAAGACCAAGTCATGGTCAAAAATAAAAATAATGCATATTGTTCTGACTGCATTTGCTAATGGAACAACAACAGCTAAAATTTTTCTTCTTTTATTAGCTTGTGCCATATTAACTAATAAATGTTGTTTATATTTGACGCATTGACGTTTGATTTTTGACAGCCTTACCCAATGAAGTTGGCCTTACCTTAATACCCTACCCTAAACACGCCCGACTCGTTCATAAACTATTCCCCGTTTGATCATGTGACATCACACTCGCCGAGGTGTCACTCTCCCCTCACTCCGTGTTTAGGAACGCAGCCCAGATCATACAATAGTATATGACAGTCCAATTGTACCACACTTCACGATTGTTTAATTTTTTCCTTCTGTCACAATCTTATGTCAACCCTTCCATAATGCAGTGTTAAATTATATTTAAATATACCATAAGCTTACTAAATAATTATCAAATATGAAGTGCATATTAGTTTTTGATCATTTAAATGATATTATTTACACAAAGTATAATAAAAAATTTGCTTCCCATATAAATGAATTTGCAAAATCACAGAAACTGCTTTCTGAAGAGGTTTGTTATAATTCTAATATATAATTTAATTAATTACAGTGAAATACTGCTACAGTTCTAAATATATTAGTCAATTTTCTTAATATATAAGGTGTGTTCCATTTGAGCGCTTCATGCACCCGGTACTCTACCACAAAAACACATCAAAAATGTAAGACTCGTTTGAAAATCGAATTCAAAAATTACTGAATTAGTGCCACCAAGTGCGGCTATTTTGACAAATGGAGCACAGCTATAGTGTTTTATAATTTAGTAGTAATAAAATGGTCCAGCTCTACTTCTGTATAGAACATTTTTTATTAAGTTAATTAAATTTTATTTGAGATTGTATAAATGTTCTTACAGGCTATTAATTCAAAACTAACTGCTAATGTTATTGTGCAAATATTTTCTCCAATTGTGACGTCACAACGCATTATGAGCTGCCAATTCGGCAACTCCTATACATCCATACAATGTCAAGATGGACTGAACATGACCTTTGAAGAAGTAAATTAATAATTTATGTAGAAAAGCTTAAAATATTATAAATGTATTTTCTTTTAGTACATGGGATATTTATTTGTATGCATAGGGTTAGATGATGTTTTAACTATGAAAAGATTTTTAAATACTTGTGTTACAATGGTACGATATTTATGTGGACCCAATGTAATATTGTAAGTAAACTATGAAAGATATTAATAAATGATATAAAATGATACATTTTTTTAGATTAAAAAGTAATACGCAACTATCAGCACTTATAACGGGATTATTAGACAGTTGGAGTGTTCTCCATAATACTGATCAGGCAATGTTTGTTGAGGCAGTTGAACAGTTAATGGTGAATTCCGATTTAAGCAGTGCTTCTATTCATGCTATACAAGAAGCAGTTGATAAATTGCAATCTATTACAGATTGCAATAAAATACATGCTATGATATTAGTTGAAAATAAGTTTTTATCATTATATTCAAGGTAATATGAAAAAATAGTTTAATAATCTTTAACTTATTAATAATATTTCAGTCAAAATGCTAGAGAATTATCACCTACGGATATATTATTCACAACGGTATTGTGCGATTGCACGAATAAGGATAAAAACCATCAAGAAACTGAATCTGAAAGTGATAGTGAAGAAGAATTTTATAGCCCTTCATCTAGTCCCGTACATAATTCCATATGTACAAATATAACCGAAATTTTTCAACCTGAAGTTTATGATATTAATAGTTATCAGGTTTTATTAGCTGGAACTGATTTCCAACCGAAATGTATTCCACATACAGTTCATATTAAAAAAATTGCAGAAGGTGTTAATATGATAGTGCTTATGGAGATTGGAAGCCCTATAATATCTGCATCTCTTTACAATACATTTTTGTGTATTCATACAATACAAACTGTACAGATTCAACGTGATGTAGATACATTGAGACCTGTTTTTGATAATCTAGATACTTCAGTTAAAAAATTATGTGATGGATTAAGGAAGATGAAAAGTGTGGCGATTGAATGTACTTATAGGCAGTTATTGAAAAAATGGGATTTTATGCGTAAAAAATATTTAGAATTTATAAAAACTTACTCTATGGAAGCATTGTTAAGAGCAGAATCATCAACTGGTGGTTTATTGGATTTATTAAGAGAAGTGCTATCTTTAACAGCTTTTGATCAAACTATAATGCATACTAGTCAAAGACATGTTGATGAGATATCAAAACATGTTGCCAAGAAATTATCAAACTATAATGATTTCCTAAAAGTTAAAGCTTTGAGGAATTTTCCTCTTGGATCATATCCTTTTTACACAATAGTTTTGTTTTGTTTTGTATGTTTTTTTTTTCATTTTGTCCTTAATTTTTGAGTACTAGAGATTCCCTAACCATCAATAAGTATTTAGAAGAATTTCCAGGTTTGGTCCATTTCTTATATATCGATCGTACTAATCACAGGGTTACTGCACCAAGTTTGGATTTTAATTCAGAACAAACAAATACACTTACAAAGAAAAAGGTAAATTTTAAAATACATTATTATTATTTAGTATAATTTCTGTTTGAATGCACATACACTATTTTTGTTAGATTTTCTAGAGCTTGCAGAAATATTTAGGTCATACACAATGTCATTTTTTTGATAATAAAACTATAAGTAGTTTAAAAGTACAAAGATTTAAATATTCCATCCTCAAGGTGTTTCAGTTTTCAGTAGGAGCCTTTGTTCTCAGCACATACTCAATTTTGTAGTTAATTTTTTTATTTGCTTTTACTCGAAATGATATTGTAAAACGTTGCTCTATTAGGGATTGGAAACTGCACCGCATTGTGACACTAGTAAAAAAAAAAAAAATAGTGGTTTTGAGAAATATTTTGTCTAAGAATCTATGTGTTGTTGGATTATCAAGCTTAGAAGGACTACATTGTTGTGGTTACTGCAAAGCTAGCATTATATAGGCCACAGGTTGAAACATTATAGGATTAATAGGTTTAGTTCAGCTGTATTTCTAATAAGACGTATGTTTGTTTGCCAACTGCAGTTAAAATCTCAATTAAGTAAACTTATTAAATTGATTTGTTAATGTTTATAAGTGTGTATGTATTTTTTGCGATTTGTACCTGACGTTAGGTATGTTCCACATTATTTTATTACTAGGTTTATGGAACTAAATAAATAATTAAAAGGCTAACCATCTTTAAAAAAAAGCTTTACAATGAGTTTCAGACAAAAAATTATGATTATTATTATTCAATTTAACTACTAGATAAATAAATTGCGGTAGATGCGGCAGGAGGTATTTCAATTTCAGTAACGGCAACATTTTTACTTTTTGCGCATGGCTGGCGGTTGCATTTTTATTGCATAGTTTTTTTAACTTCTTAGATCTTAGAGTTTCATTTTATTATGACACTGTTTTTTAGTTTGAGTTGTATTATAAAATTTAAAAAAAAAGTTCAAATTGGTGCTCTTACAAAAATGCGTGTTGTATGATTAAAGATCACACGCTTAACACAGGGTTAAATATTTATTAACTTCTTATTTTAGATATGGTCAATGATTAACTTTTCAAGAAGCCATCTACAGGAAGGTCATTTGTCACTAATGTGGAAAGATACAACATTTAATTATGCATACTTCCTCTGGTTTGAGGATATGACTGGATCTCCATTGAAACCAACAATTTTCCCAACTAATGCTTCCAAAGCTCTTCCCCAACCAGGCATTTTGTGTGGAGATTTTTATCAGTAAGTTAACATTATCAGAAAAAGTTTAGTTAATAGTAATAATTATATTATAGAAAATTAAAAGAATCATGTTTTCCAAAAATATCGCCTGTCAAAATAAGGTGTTACGAATTATTCTGTATTCATTTGGGTTTGGCAACTGCTTCATGTGTATTGGAACATACAAGAAGATTGGCTGCTACTATATGGGAGTTAAGGGGACATCCAAATCATCCAATGGATCTTCTATAATCAACATAATTTCTATTAAGTATTATATTAAAAGTATTAAAATATGTTAAAATTGGAATTTTCCAATTGTTAGCTTCATATATTAATACTATTCAATCCTTGACAAAACAATTTAAATGTATTTTAAACCAAAAAAATGTTGCCTTTTAGTTCTAAAAATAATGTAGCTAAAATAATTATTTGATACCATTTTTATATTAATTGACAAATCATCTTCATATCTAATAACTTCCAATGTTATTGTGATGTTTTAGAAATTAAATGTACTTATATTTTATTATTTTGTAGACCAATTGTGTATATTATACAATATTTTTTACTATATACATGTTAAAAACATATTATTTTATATTTATTTATGTTAAATGTAATCGTATTAATGTGGTGGATATTTATGTAAAATGTACCAAATGTAAATTCTATAGGAACAAATAATAGTATGTTGTATGCTTTTAGAAGCAATTTAAATCATTTCCTATGGCAACGTTTACTACATTCCAATTTTATTCTAGTCGAAAATTGTTTTATATTATGAATAAATATGTCAAAAAGTATTATTGTTATTATTAAGCTTTCAATTCAAGTTTTCTTCGAAAAATGATGCAAGAGTATCTATCAGTAAGTAATTTAGTTTGAGAATCCCAAGCGTCATTTTCAGATTATTTTTGATCACTATATTAAAATATTGATGCGACATTATAGTATGTATATTAGGTTTGTATTGTATTATGTTGCGTATATAGAAACAAATGCCGGCTTTAAATTTTGCAAGAGACCTTGGTGTAACTATTTATGCACTTTTTACTTGATGGAGGTTTGGTAAATCTCGTAGATTTAATAATAATTTTGCATATAATCACTAGAAAAAGAGAATTTCTTTAATTGTTGCAATAATGAAACTAGTTTAGGGAATATTTTAGAAACAAGAGCTGATAGGGATAGAGGATTATGGATATTATACACTATTTGAAAAAAGAACTGATGAAACTTGCAGAAAAAATGTGATGTTTGTGATTATAAAAGACAAAAACATGTGTTAATTAATTAACTTTCCTTCAAAAGAGACTCTGAGACCAGTGTGATTGATGACAAATAAGTGTGGGGTTCTACTCGTTCGGCAATTGCAAGTGCCCGAGTTGTCTAAAGTAATTTGAATTACATATGTTATAAAGCTCTTAACGATCGGATCAATTTTAATATAAGGCATATAATCTCACTGGCCACTAGTACAACTTTTGAAGCTAGATTACTTTTAAATGAAAATGCGGAGTACGAAAAAAACGTAGCGGTATTCATATTGAAGAAAATGTTAACTTGTTGCTTTGCGATTCACAGCTACATCCCACAATGTTTATATACGCCCTTGTAAAGAATACTATTTCCAAGTATGGGGAAGAACATAATACACTATCGCTTCTAAATTAAATTCATAAATAATAATAAATTGCCGATCCAAAACTGACTAATGACAACATCGGCGTAATGCAACATCTTTGGTATTAACTAGAGTTGTTTTGCTACCTATAAGAATCTGTAATGCGAAAAGGCACCTGCGTCGTAGCTAGGCCCTGAAGCATGTTTCAGTAGCGTTTGAGGGGAGGGAAGTTACAAAGTAAAATAGGACCCAAAAATCGTAGCTACGCCATTGGTGGACAATGTTTCAGGAAGTTTGAAAGTTTATTGATTTAGCTCAAATACCGCAAAAGATGTATATTGACTTTTCAGCCCTAGAGCCGCTGAACGACGATCCAGCTCGCATTTTAAAGTCTAAACAGATGGTTTCGGTAGAAGCAAGCGAAAAAAGTATTTTTGATATGCTTTTATCCAGTTTTCTTACAAATACCGAGCTTTACAATTATTAACTAACACTTTGGACTTTTTGGGTTCTGTTGTGGTCAGCCCTGGTAAGACCCTATATTCACGAAGGAGTTTGTGGTGAGTGGCAAGAGATTAAAGATTTAAATGTCATTCAAACATTTTGTACAAACAAATTGGTAAAGTAAAGTGACATAAAATAGCGTTCTCATAACATTGGATTAGAAAAGTTTGATTATGGGATATCTTTATAAATCAATTAAGACATCAATGTAAAAAAAAGTTAGCTCAATTTTTTGAGTTTATAATTATTTGTCAACAGTTGATTACTGTAGGATACTCGTTTGCTTAGTAAAAAGTAAGACAGCTCCATGTTCTATAGCAATGTTACAACTTTGTAACAAGGACATAATATAAGTTTTGACAAACTGAGCTATTTCATGTTTTTTTATTAATTAAAAATAACACTACTTGAATAATACGGTCGATTGTCAAATATATGATGTACTACATGCACAACCAAGATGTAAAAGGCACTGAAATTGAATAATACTGATTTGTACATGTAAAATAGTAATTAATACAGGGTGAACGAGAAAACCTGAGGTAACGATGTAGGCAACCAAATATACACTTCAGGCACAACAGTTTTTTTGTGGTATTAATTTAATTAAATATAATTAAAATAAATACAAAGTATATAATACACAAAGAAATAATTTTTATTAAAAAACATTTTCAATGATTATATATATATTAATAGATAAATAAACTTTTGTTATCCGTTTTTAAAAAAGGTATAGCAAGCCAAGAATAGATTGTCCGATAAAATAGGCAATTTAATGTACACAAAAGTTATGTTTTCTCTGTTGCACTCATACTTTTGCCCATTTTAGCATCCTTCATTTGCACTCACATTTCAAATATTCCAGGAGCCAGTTGTTCTGGGATTACTGTACATTAACTTATGTATTTTTATGATCATATGTCCTTCTCTTAAAGTCACTACACATATCTTCATTTTTCCAAAGTTGTCATCTCTCCTATTTTCCAAATAAAATTATTATATTATATTTTGTAAAGATTTCCACAAAAATACATACTTTTTTATATAAAAAAAACACTTTACATATAAATGTCATCATTATAAATCATTTCTTGTTGAAAGCAGATATTTATTCTTTGCTTCATGTTTTCAAACACTTGTTGAAACTGCTCTGTAGTTGTATTTCTTAATTCCATTTCTACAGTCTCTTTTAGTTCATTGAAGGTATGCATACGTCAACACATAACGAACGTGGGGCTATAATCTTCTACTTATAAATAGATCTTCATAAAATTTTTTTAAATAATTTATTGTTTGATTTGCCATATGAGCAGTAGCTCTGTCTTACTGAAAATAGCTGGTATGAAATTGTTGATGTAATCCATCTAAAATTATAGTGCTTTACCGTTCTAAATTATTTGTTTCATCAAAAATATAGGTCCAATTACTTATCGCCTTAAAATTGCAACCCAAATACCAATTTTAATTGAGTGTAAACTTGTTTTGTGCAAGTTATGGGAATTGACACCAGCCCAAGTTCGATAATTTTGGCTGTTTACATATCCTGATAAGTAAAACCAAGCTTCATCGATAAAAAAGATTTTATACAATATTTCATCATTGTTTAAATTTTCTAGCAGTTACAATACTTACAATGCGGCACATGAAGTTCTTAGTTAAGTAGAAGTCATTCTTGAACTACAAGATCTTCTTTGCAACTTCCATATGAAACTCCAGTTTCAGCTGATAATTTCTTCAATGACTTTTTTGCTCTAGTCAATATTGTATATTGTGAACAATATGTACAGTGTTTATACATATCAATGTTATCGACATATGAATGCAGAATGACGCATATCTTGTTTACAGTAGCGCTAACAACTTTCTGATTCGGCCTTAAATGCGGGCCGGAACGAGGTTTCAGAGGCCCAATGACCGATGTCGTTTAGAGTATTCGATTGGCTGTTAATCATCATTTCACATGACGTCATACCTTGAAATCTGACAGTGGTGTCAAATAAACTTAAATATATGGAGTGCAACCAATGAAGTAGAGTGCAACTACATCATTGAGTGCAACTTGTGACAAAATGCTATAGCAGCCCGCCAAGCAGCAAAGCCCTTGATATCTATATTAGATACATATGAGGTTTTCCATTTGACAAAATAGTTTCACTTGGTGGCACTAACTCAGTAATTTTTGAATTTATTTGTCAAACGAATTTTACATTTTTGATGTGTTTTCCAAGGTAGAGAACATCTCACAAACGCCAAATGTTTTCTAATGCGTTTGTCAAGTGTGAGACGCCCTTGCTCGGGATATTTAAAAATGTAAAAATGCACCGGGTGCATGAAGTGCTCAAATGGAAAACACCTATAAATACACAAATAAGGCAACTTATAAAATTTTACAGTATCTGTCGGCATTTCATGAATTAGGATTTTCATGTGAAGCCTTACTACATTGACTATGACGAACAAGTTAATAATTATAATAAGTTACAAGGAATATGAATAAAATTAAAGATGCATTATTATTTATTGTAGTTTACGCATGTTTAACAAATATTATTGGACAATCTGATTAAAAAATATTGTTACAAGTCATATCAACAAATAAACAGAGTCATTTTAAGCTTACAGATTAAATATTATATTTGCGAAATGTCTCTTTGGTATTTTATTTACAATGTTTATCTGCGATTAAAAAGAAAATGTTATAAAAAGGCACGTGCCAAACAGGATTCATTATACAATGATAAAACTTCTATCATTTATAACAACTTTGAAGGTGAATGCAATACTAAGTTTTATTTTTCGATTGTGAACTTTTTGGAGTACGTACTGGATCAACTGTTTCCTTCACTGGACTTTTGCCACTGCTTCTGGTTACCCTTGATGTTACATTAGTATTATTTGATTTTGTAGGTGTTGTAGTTGCTATATTAGAAGCAATAGAAGTAGTCTCATTTTCTATAGCACCATTCTCTAAAAGCCCAAAATCATCTTCAAAATCATCAAAGTTATGCATGTAATTTAACTTTTGCCTTAAACGCTTTACTTCTTGTTCTAAATCGTACATTTTCTTTTCAGATTCACTTAATTCTTGCACAACTTTGCTTATATGGCTATCTAAAGCTTTTTCTAGCTTACTTACTATTGTGTAACCCTGAGATTTTTTAGTATCCAATTTCAGATTCTTCACAATGTTTTTGAAAGTATCTGTACAATCTTCAGGATTTTTATATAAGTCGTGGGAATCTTTTAGATTAATAATATGCATTGGTAACGTTTGAAAATTTGAATAATTGTATCTGATGAATGTTTGTGAAAATAAGTGAGTTGCTCCACTTTCACTTGCAATTTGGGTTGTTAATAAACAGCATAAAAAGTGTTCAGGTATTTTCGGTGAAAATAATCCAGTTAACTGTTTTATAATAATTTTTTCCCTTAGTGTTAGCTTAAATGAAGATGTATGTTTAAATTTATACCATGAAACAACATTATCAAACTGACCACCTAAAAACTGCTTAAGTTTCTTTTTATTAATTTGACCACTATTGTCATAGAAGTAAGCCATCTGTGGCGATGGAATAACAGAATTAATTTTTATAATATGTTCTATGCTAATAACTTCTTGATCATTATCGGTTATTGTTCGCTTCTCGTTAGATATTATTTCACCAAGTAGAAACCCTTCCTATAAGAAAATTATATTATATGAAGTAGAATATTTCAGTTAAACGTATTGTATTTGTTTATATGTTGTAATAAGGGTTAATTTGATTACAATACTAGGAAACAAATATAGGTTATATGTATATAAAAAATTACCTGATCATATTCGTTCCGAGTATTTTCGTATAATAATAATGAAAATGCTGGACCCGACAAATTTACGCAAATACTTTCGCCCATTTTCTTAAATATTTACGATTATAGAAAATATCGTCATCCACAAAAGATGAGATCACACTCTAAATAACAAATTAATAAAATGGGTTTTGTATGCATATGCAACCAACGTTGACTGCTTGTCTAAATATAGTATCACAAATTACACAGTGGCGGAGCATATTTTAGTCAGTAATTGTTTTATTCTGGTGGCGCGCTTGACAGGCTAAAGACAATATTATTGTCTGTGTTTGCTACTTATTCTAGTCAAATAATATTTTTTTGTAATTATTTTTATAAAAATTAATACTGAAAATTATTGACTCAAATTGCTTTAACGACGTCACAATTTTAGCTTTGTTTTTACCTATAAGTATTTAGGCAACTTATAGTATAAGACATCCGTAAAATAGGAGCCAAAAACAGTAATCCTACGTTAACTCATGGAATGTGTGAAATGTGACTGCAAGAAAAAAATGCCAAAAACACGCAGGCATGCATGAGTGCAATAGAACACACAATGTTTTAATGTATCTATTTCGCAGGTCAATTTATGTTTGGAGTAGTATATTTATTTATTGTTTCAAAAAAGGAAAAGTACAATAATGCCTTGAACTAGTAAAATCAAACCAATCAGTTTATTGTTCTTTCCTCAACTTGCGTTTTTACATCATCTAAGCTTTACGCAATTTTTCGTGGTTGCTTTCTACATGTAAATCTTACCATTTTACTTGAGTATAGTGTACCATATGTTGCACTAGCTTTTTTATATGTATATGTTTGTTACTCGCCAAAAGTAAAACCCTTAGCCCTGAACTTCTCACCATAAGAAGTGCTGTCTGGAATCAATAGAAGCAAGTTATATTTAACAATCGAGATTTTGTTAGACGTCGCCAAGGAGAACGAACATTTTTACAATTTGCTGTGAAACGACATACAACTCTTATATGCGGAGTGATGGTATAGGGAGCTTATAGAAGTAAGTCTCTTCTAGTGTTCATTCCGGGAACATTAATCGCAAATCTACACTAACACACTAATTAATACGCTATCTGAGTAATGTTGGCAACCCTCGTTTTTCGCATACAGCTAAGATTATTATGATGAAATTCCTGGAACTAACTAATATTGACAATTTGATTTCTAGCATGCCTAGGCGAGTTGTAGAGTGCTACAGAAATCGTGGAGCGGCAACTCATTATTGAAATAAAAGAAAAACTGATTCTTTGTTGAAATTTTAATCTGGTGTGAATAATTTACATATTTGGATTTTCATAAAAAATGATCTTCAGGTGTTCTTTCTTTTGGCGGCCAGTATATTAATGTTTTTATATCTAATAAATTGTAAATACACAAACTAGTTTCGATATTTTAATTTAACTTAAACCTAAATATCAATTATTCAAACCCAATCCACATACTGCCAACCAACTGTTTAGACAGCTTTAGAAAACCTAGTCTTAAAACTAGTACAAGAATCGCCAAGTCCAGAAAGACAGACCTACTATCAAGTGCTAAAATCATATGGGGCTAATAGAATTTTCTTGTAATTTAGGAAGGTTAAAGTTCACAAAAGAAAAATCCAAAGTTTATCTGTAGTTCCATAATAATTGAACTGGCATCTATTCCCACTAATAGATAAATTTTGGTAGCAACAGTTCACCATAGTCAAACCAGTAGTCCGGATTCAATCCCTGGCAAATATAAACAGTAAGTCCGGTACGTTTGCGTAGAACTATTATATCATACCACAAAACATAGAATCCTACTGATGCAAAAGTCATATCATGAAGCAACTATTAAAATTGTCTTAATAACAACCCAACAGCAAAAACAATCCAATATTTTTTATTTTCTTTAAAATATATTAATAAAATTTACTTTGTAGCTATAACACAAACATTTTCAGGTGATATATTTGTAGTGACATAGTAATTCAAAGTACAATTAAAGCCATTTTCTTCTAAATAACATAATCTACCATAATCTAAGATATTTTTACATCGTCTTCCGACTTCTTCTTTTTCTTCTCTAGTCAATCCTATTTCTCTGTCACTACAATAAAAACAATTATAATATATAAAAATAAAACAACCTTTCTAAAAAAGTAATTACCGTTCATTAATTTCTTTCATTTCTGTACCATCCTTTATTTTATCTCTACTTTGACCACTGCCACAAATGGCCCAGCTTACCAAACCGCACATAATATCAAAATCATTTCTTGACAAACCATATTTCTGAAAGGAATTTTTAATAATATTTATTTTAAACAATATTTGTTTATTACAACCTTAAAGAATATTTTTCCTGTATAAGCAGTCCATTGACAACGATGATGACAACAAAAAGCCATTATTAAACCAAGAACTTTTCCACCACTCAATTCATAACTCCTCGTACAACGCAGCGCCAAATCTTGAACAAATATAATACTAAGTAACATTAATACCAAATATAATTATCCTTACTTACCAGTAGCATCTCCACAAAGATGTTTTGTCAATCCTACTATACCTTTACTTTTCTCAACTGCTTCAACTTTGTGTAAAAGTAAATCACCAATATCAGCTTTAATTCTATGCACTTTACCATCCGATTTATCTAATTTATTATCGTATTTATGACGATGTGAAGCTCTTTCAACAAGTAAAACACAAGAATTTTTAGTTGAAGTAATAGCCTGTGAAATCCAATAACTCAACTGACCTGTGAATATTATAACAATTATTTATATCTAATTTAAATAATATTTATTACCTTTTCCAGCTCCATATTCAATATAACAGGTATCTGGCTGAATTAAATTATGTTCTTCTAACAATCCAACAATGGAAGAAGCTTGTTTTAAATGTTTTTTAGTTCGATCGCCATACTCAGGTTTTTTAATTTCTTCTTCAACAATTGAATGAGTTTTTATATTTTCAAGTATCTTACCATTTAATATTTCTAAAATTTAGAATATAAGTTATTATCCCTTATTTTCAATAAATCATATTAAGTAAAGTTATCATGTAAAATCTGTTAACATCTATGTTGATAATGGTGACAGCATACACACAATAAACTATAAAATAAATAATTACCATCATATATTTTATTAAGCCTTAATACTAAATCCTTAATTAATTCTGGTTTAACTAAAGATAGTTGTCTTTCATTTTTAAAATCAACAGCATTATCGGAGTCAACTTCTCCACAATTAACACCTTTAGATATGTACGGAAGAGATGTATTCGGTCTTGCATTGCATATTTTTAAATGTTTTGCCAATTTATGAGCATAACATGTACTGAAAAATAATAATAATAAGGATAATTTTAATTAAAATATATATAAATAATTCAAATTAAAGTAATCTTTTTAGTAGCACCAACTGATAAATATATTAAATTTCCAAATTCTTACAGCTAGTTTCAAGTTAAATTACTGTAATTATACTTACTGCTTACTATCCAAAGGGCATACTATTCGAAGTGTTGCTTCATTATCCTCTTTCGTATTCGGTATGTGTTCACCACAATACTCATAACCCTTTTTTAAGGTCATCTTACAAAATCTCTTTTTTCGTTTCACATAATGCAAACAATGAACACCGGTAGTTTCATGTGGCTTTTCCTCAACAATAAGAACGTTTTCACTCATTATTAATAATATAATAATATTTTGTGAGGTTATAATATTTTAATGTTTTGACACGTGACACGTGGTGTTGCCTTGAGATTTAAGAAACGTCAAGTTAATTAAAGTCAGCTTTACAACCAAACAAATTAATAGGTGTGAAGTAGCTAGTGCCTGCTGATCGGACATAACTACCGACTTTTTAAGTTTTTTCAAATAATAATTTGTTAAATTAAATAAATATTTTTTTAAATGAACAAATGGATTGAAATTTAAGAGAAATATTAATAGAACGACAAATAGGTTGTTTGCGCAACAGCAAATCAACACTCTAATAGTCTATAACGACAGATTTATTATTTTTGCAGGACAGACTTGCACGACATATTACTTTTATTCTGAAATGCAATATATTATTTGTTGTGCAATGTATTATATTGTTGTAGATTGCATTATTTCGTCGTCGTAAAATTTATTTGATTAGTTATTGCATTTTTTTTCGTAGCAACACATTTGCTTTATCAATTGCAGTGCAGTCTGTCGTGAAAAAATAAAAAAATCTTTTGTTAGTTTAGCTTATTACTGTGTTGATATGCCGCCGTGCATGTACATTTTTTGTCGTGCCATTAATACTTCTACATCTACATAATGCCCGTATGACACTATCTAATTCTTTATAGAATTATATGTAAGCACAAATGATCATTAATTTTATTGCAGATTGAAATTTTTTTAAATATTTTTAATTTTTCTTTATTATTGAAAAAATGTACGAAATATCAGTTTAAAAAAAAATAGTTAGGTTATATTATAAATAGTTATAACTTATTTAAGCATTGAAAAAAAAGCAAGAATTGAATTAAATGAATTGTAATTGTAGTAATTTCAACCCAGCTCTGTTTTAGTGTAAAACAGGCTTTGATTTTGATTTTTATGCTAACGGTTTGTCTTAACCTAACATGAAGAAGTAATATTTCGCGCGTAATTACTAATTTTTAGCAGAAATCAAGCAGAGCTAAAAATGTCTATCAAAAGGGGTGCATTGATTGTTCTAGAGGGTGTTGATAGATCTGGAAAATCAACACAATGTAGAAAACTAGTAGAAAGTTTAAAATCTAAAAACATTCCTGCAGAATTAATGGTCTTTCCAGACAGGACAACATTAACAGGCAAATTAATTAGTCAGTATTTAAGCAATAAAGAATGTAAATTACATGATAAAGCTATACATTTGCTCTTTTCTGCTAATCGTTGGGAAAATGTCGATAAAATGAAGAATTTGTTATCAAACGGAGTTACTTTAATCATTGATAGATATTCATACTCTGGTATAGCGTATACAGGAAGCAAAGGTACGTACAATAACATTCAAACTTAATTTTATATTAATTTAACTATTTTATTATTAAATTAAGGAATGGATATTGATTGGTGTAAAACTCAAGAAATTGGTTTACCAAAACCAGATCTTGTTTTTCTGCTTACTTTAAGTGATGATGAAATGAAGAATCGTCCAGGATTTGGAAACGAACGTTATGAAAATCAATCTATGCAAAATAAGGTGTTAAAAATATTCAAATCATTAGCTGATAATACCTGGGATATTATTGACGCTAGTGGAACTATTGATAATGTTCATATTAAACTATTAAATAAAATTCTTAATGTTATTGATGATGTTAAAACTAAAGAACTTAAATCATTACAATTCAATAAGAAAAAGTTATCTGAAATTCAAAATTTGATAGATATAGAATCTTGAGAGATGTAGTTAATGAAAAAAAGAAAAAAATAGAAAATGATCTGTCCGATATTTAATTTATATTGTATGTAGTTTATGTTCATATATATTTTCAACTATTATAGCTTTATATTATTTTATTATCAACATATGTATATTTACTGGCATCTGTAATTTTCATAATCATATGAGTATTTTAAATTTATCTAATTACTTTATTATTGTATTTTATGGCATCTCTAAATATGTAGCATTCATAATATTCACATGTGTTTTGAACTTATTTTACAGGGTAATATTATTTCAGCACTTACTTTATATTACATATTTCACTACAAGCATTTGATATTATTGTATGTTTAGGGCTTCTTTAAGCACAAGTATTTCATAACATTCATTTACACTTTTGTTACAGGATTTTTATTGTATTTTTATTGGTTTTTTTAAATATATTTATTTCTAAGATATATAAAATTATTTTTTAAATTTACAGGCTACAAAAATTTGTAGGACCATCTGCTCTGGGTAGTACCGGATATTTACTGGATCGAGCTTCTCTGTTAGTTTTGGCTGTTTGCCATAACCATTCATTCATTTCTCTTCGTTTGCGTGTAGTACTTGCATTTGCAAACTTTTATTAATTTTTCTTTGTTTTATATCGGCGAGTTTTGAGTGTACTTTGCAGTTTTGCACTTCAGTTTTCTTAGCTTCTCTCATCTGGGTATGTTCAGGCAGAAAGATAATTGTTTTGTATGCTTTACAAATTCACGGCATTTTACGTAGGGCTTGATGCATTTTGTCAGCATATTTTTTGTCGTTTGAGCACGTCTTTTTCTTTGCTTCACTAGATCTCGTGAATCTCGTTATGATGCGGGCGATTGCATTTGTTTTAAGGCATGAGTTCTTGGTGGCTTCTTCAACGTGTGAACAAAACGCTTTTTCTGGCATTAGGCATATTTATTTTGTTTTCATCATCAATAAGTTTGGCAGCTAGTTTTATCTCCGTTTTTAAGACTTCGTGATATTTAATATTTCATAGTATTGATCCAAGGAGAGTCATTTGTAGGCTAATCTGTCATTCTTTTCTTTCTTTTAACTCTGCTACTATGTGTACGGATACTAGCTCGTAGAGGTTTCGGCTTTTTCTGTTATTGTTTTAATGTTCCTGCTGTGTGTTTGTTTGATTTGTAGTTTCTAAATCCGATTTTCTATCTATATACAGGGTGATTCTTAACCTATGCGCATAAACTCGAAGAATTATAGTTTACAATCAATATTATTGAAAAAAGTTAAGAAAATAAGATAATGAATTATAAAGTTTCTGGAAAATTAAAATTTATTACTTGAAAAAATCGGTGTGTCACGCCAAAATTAAAATAATGCACGTTGAGTCCCGGTGGTTGTTGCCGAAAAATTAAAAAAAAAATCTAGGTGGCGTTTGTCAGTGTGTAATAAAATTAAATTATGGCGCAACATAACATGACCAATGCAGAGTTTGTGGATATGATATTGGTGTATGGAGAAGTTTATCAAAATTCAGTGGCTGCAGCTCGCCTTTATTCCGAGAGATTCCCTAAAAGGTATTATCCGGCTCGTGGATTGTTTGTACGTTTGGTACAGCGTGCAAGAGAAACTGGGCACTTGCAGCCGAGACCTGGACAATATGGGTGACGTTCTAGACCAAGGGTTGGCAAACTACGGCCCGCGGGCCAAATCCGGCTCGCCATGTTTTTAATTTGGACCGCAAAATCCTCATATTAGAAAAAAATCGCGGCGGATATATTTTCTGAACTTAAACTAAAATAAGTTTGCCGATCTCTGTTCTAGACCAAGGCATATTTTTAATCTCGAGTAGGATATTGTCGATATTGCTGAAGAATGTCCTGACATTAGTACCAGGATAATTGCATATCAAACTGGGGTATCGCAGTCAACTGTATGGCGCATATTAAAGCACAAATTACTGTATCTCTACCAGGTGCAGCGTGTACATGCCTTGTTACCAACAGATTTTTCTCTTAGGGTAGTATTTTGCGAATGGCTGTTGCGTCAGCATGATGTGAACCCAAATTTTTCTACTAACATTTTAGTGACAGATGAGACAATTTTTACTCGTAGCGGTGTGCACAATTTTTATAATACGCATTATTGGGCAGTTGTACAAACTTTCAACACAGATTTTGGTGAATGTATAGGCTGGAATTGTAAACGGCCATCTTATTGGACCGTTTTTGTTGCCAAATCGTGTAACGGGCGCTGTTTATTTAAATTTTTACAAGAGACCCTACCAGCACTACTGGAAGAAGTTCCAATTAATGTTAGACAGCGCATGTAGTATCTTCACGACGGAACTCGACCACACTTTGTAATAGATGTGTGACAACAAGATTTGAACAATTCTCGAGGAAGTGAATTGGTCGAGGAGGTCCAACTGCCTGGCCTTCTAGATCACCTGACCTAAATCCCCTAGACTTTTATGTTTGGGGGCGTATGAAACATCTAGTCTACGCTACCAACATTCACAGTGTTAAAGAGTTGCGACATCGCATACTGCCGCTGACACAATTCGGCAACCACCGAGACTTCAACGTGCATGTAGCGCAACATGGCTTTGGCGGGCGCAGATGTGTTTGGAAAATAGAGAAAATAATTTTGAGCATTTATTATTATTATTATTCTAATAATTTTGCATTTTTGTTATTTGTTTATTATTTTGATAATTAGTTGATTAAAAGCTAATTTTTATTATGGCACACCGATTTTTTTCAAGTAATAAATTTTAATTTTCCAGAAACTTTATAATTCATAATTCTTGCTTATTATAAAACTTTTACTACATTTTTTTTTAACATTTATCAATAATATTGATTGTAAATTCCTCGAGTTTATGCGCATAGGTTAAGAACCACCCCGTATACAAGGCGAGTCGGAAGGAACGGACCAAACTCTAGGAGTGTATTGTACACTTAAAAATAATGTAAAAAAAATTAAATGTTGTTATCCGATTTTTATTTGTTTTCAAGTTATAGCGTTATTTGCTTTTTTATTTTTAAGAATAATAGAAAGAGACTCAAGACTAATTCATTTGTGGGTATTCGTGTATGCCGAATCTGTGGATATATCTGTCCTCTTCACAAACTAGCTATCGAGTTTCAGGAACTTTCTCTGAAATTTGGAGATGACATATACAAGTACGCACAAATGTATTAGCATTGCATCTCTTTCTATATTTATTCACTCAACAATTTTACACCACATTTGACTATTATTATATTTAATTAAATTAAAATAGTAAGTATTTTAAAATGTTGTTATAAACAAATAGGTTATGTTGGTTTTTACAGTTTAACTATCAAGTAACTAAGAAAAATAGCTTAGTAAACTGTTTCTTTTCAACAACTAAATATTTGTGAGGTAAAAGTGAGTATTTTGAAATAAATAAAACACATTTACTATGTACTATATCACAATTATATTAAAAAAAAACCTAACATATTTCAAACCTTACAAGGCCATCATTGGACGATGATACAAACAAGTATGAATATAAAAGACAAATATTATGAATTAAATACAATAATACAAAAAGAAAAAAAACAGATTAAGCAGGTAGAGAAAAGATTAATGAATGGCGGTTTTTACTTAAAGATAATTTGACAAAGAACATTTCTCAAAAAGGGGAAGAGAATTAAATTATTTCAAACAAAGAGAAGTTTACGGAAGGATTATTTTTTGATTTAGTAATTTTAAGAACTTCTAACAATTTTTTTTTCTGCCTTTAGAAATAAATAATATTAAAATCATTCGCAACTGGAATGATTTTAAGTTTATCAATATCTGGGAGTATATGATTATTTTCTAAAATATGATGCAAAAGTACTATTTGAATGGCGTAATCTAAAAGAACGGTAATGTTCTTTAAATCTAGTTTTGACATTTTTTCCTGTTTGCCCTATATACCATTACATGTGGGAAAACTTAATTCGTAAACTCCTTGATGTTAAAATTGTAACTGTGCGGTCTTTAGCTTTGAATAAAATGTTTGATAATCTATTTTGACTTTTAAACGCTACTTTATAATTAAATTAACTAAGAATATTTCCTATTTTCTCGGATATGTTATGGAAATGTATTTTATGAGTTTTATGACTTTTATCTTAGGATAAATTAACTGTATAGTAAAGCTATACTCTTTTTTAGTAATAATATTTTTAACTGTGTTTTTTATAAATCTATGGTTATAATTTTATTAAGCTCATTTTGCCGAAAATTTGGTGTTAATGATAGGCTCAAGGTTTTATGGACCATTAAATGGTAGGCTGGAAATTTGTGAGTATTAGGCAATGAAGTAGAGTAAGGTAGAAGGGGCAACGACGACTGCGCACCCTAAACCTCGATCCGCGTTTGGTTACTGCCATTTTAGTTCATAAAAACTCGTTTGTTTACATTTGGTATCACGAATTAGGCAACTAACAATACTCGGTACACAGGTACGACTTTTATCTTTGCATGTAATTTAAGAGGGTTACCTAACTATAAAAATAAAAGCGCGGCATATTTAAGTAAAATTTTTATTTACGAAACGTTTACGTATATTACTCATAGACTAACTAGAGATAAATGATAATTATTTACAATAAACTTGCTTATATATTAGTCTGCGAGTAGAAAATATCTATGCAGGTACATTTCAAAGAGATTATAAAATAATTAAGGGCGTAGAAATAAAAGAACGGCATATTTAAGTAAAATTTTTATTGGTGGTTAATTAATATAAGTTTATGTAGTTTTTGGCGAATATTTCCATCTGTAATTTTTTCAGTATGTAATTTAGATAAGTTAAAAAATCTAATTTTGCAATATGAAGCAGAAATTATTTTAATCAAAAGGAATATATGATTTGATTCAAATTCTGCTTCATAATAATGATTTTCTAATTCGGGAAATAACATGGACTGGTGTACAAATTTATTTAATATAGAAACAATAATTGTTTGCAAAAAATCTTTTTCTGGTGGCATTTTGTTATTTGTGACCATTATTACTTGTCGTATTAGCATCTCTGTTCGTTTGCATATCTTTACGTATGCAAAGATATTCCCGCTATTCTGTTTGATATGTTGTTACAACCTAATGCTGCACATGTAATCGGCATATTGAACAAATTAAACCATTCACTACCACAACCACAAATTTATAATAATATATTTACGAAACGTTTACGTATATTACTCACAGACTAACTAGAGATAAATGATAATTATTTATTAGTCTGCGAGTAGAAAATAATTATGCAGGTACATTTCAAAAAGATTATAACATAATTAAAGGCGTAAATCTTTGGAATTTCCAAGTAATCCAATTAGTAGAATATTATCTGTAATTATGTGTAATGCGATTACTATGTAATTAATAAAATATACCTGTGTTGTTTAAGTAATCTACAATCTACAATAAAATTATTATAGATTGTTTCTTAAATTAGAAAACTATAATAAAGTAGGAACACTGTCAAATGTGTTTTTTTATATAAAAATACTGTGATTTATATTGCAAAATTATAATTGTAAACTTATATAAACGTAAATTAAATTTTACTAAAAAATAACGAATATAAACTAGACAAAAATTGCATAAACTTATATCATTCAATCAGTTTTAAAGTTTTAATTTAAATATAGCGCTCCTTTATTTTTAAATTAAATGCAATGATAGATGTCGTGCTATGAACCGAGTATTGTTAGTTGCCTAATTCGTGATACCAAATGTAAACAAAGCGTTTTTATGAGCTAAAATGGCAGCGTTCATGTGTGAATAGTTCGCGCAGCTGAATGCCCCTTCTACCCTACTCTACTTCATTGGTATTAGGGTGTACAGAGTCAAACGGAATTGTTGAGTCTGTATAGGTTGGATTACGGAAAATATCAAATAAAAGATTATTATTTATCATATTATTAAGTCTAAAAAGTTAATTTTATTCTGAGTATACTAGTAGTAATAATAGAATACTGTTGATATAAGTTAGAATGTGTCGCAAGCAAACTAAGATATTATTAACATATTGATTTCAAAAGAAAATAAGTTTCTTAGCAAGGTCTGAATTGAAAATCTTTTTTTTGAAGGAAGCCATCAATATTTTAGCTAACAAAGAACTTAGGGGTGAGCCCATAGCTAGGCCTGCGTTTTGTTTAAAGAACTTATTATTAAATTGAAAATTGCTATTTTTAATGCAAAATTTTAAACAAGACATTATTTTGTCACGAATGTAATATTATATTTTTAAATAAGTTTGAGACTAAAAGCCTGGTTACATAGTGCGAGCTAGCATCCGAGCTCGCCTAGTCAGTTACTTGCAGCGCAGCTACTCGCACCGTGTGATCATACAATAATGGCGATAATGGCAAAGGACAGTAACTCGTGTGATGCGGTCACACGGTGCGAGTAGCTGTACTGCAGTAACTTACTGCCAACTCGGATGCTAGGTCGCACTGTGTAGCCAGCCCTCAACTCAATGAATTTATTTGGAGGAATATTGGAAAAAATTTGGCTTACTTTACTTGACAAAAGGAACATAATAGACACACAAAACACTAGACGCTAGACGAGTAACATGTAAAGCTTTTATTTGCATTTCAAATTTACTGCCATGAGTACGATACAAATACAAATAAACTTTATACTTCATTTTAAACAGAATACCCGACAATTTGCATTCATTTTACCAATACATTCCCAACATAAAACCAGCATACAATTTCAACTGTAACTAACGTATTGCTCCAGGCATTTTTCACTGTTGTTTGCTTCCATTTTGATGTTTTTACTTCTTTTATGAGATTTCCAAGACCACTAAATAAGTAGGGAATTTCTAAAGCTGACGGAGACGACAATTCAACTATTACGTATTTCATGAACGTTTGTAAATGGGTTTGGCCATATCTACCATTTGGTTGCACAGTACTGCTAACTTGGGCATTTTGCTGTAGATGGATAAATAACCACGATATTGTTCATTTCAGGTAACCGCGTTCTGTATATTAACCTGTTTCAAGATAACCGGCACTTTGGTCGTTTCGGTTGATATAGGAAACAAACTATTTATTTTATTTAGTAAAATGCAGTAAAATGTTGGCAAAAAACAAAATAAACAAATTTAAATTAATAATATTATTATGTTTTCAAACAATAGTTGATTAAAAATATCTAACGCACAACATTTTTAAACCAAAAAACTACAATTGTATCAAAATTTAAATGTCTTGTTTTTCCTTTAATGTATTCAGAGCATGATACATAACCTTTTTACAAATAATAGTCCGGAAGCTAGCGTTACATTTGGGTAAGTCATTTTATACCAACTTATAATCTTACCAATGCTTATTTTTGTTCTACTGATAATACATCTGACCGTCAGCTGCACCAGCAGTGGTGGGTGTGGTAGTTAGAGACTATTAAAGTTTTTTTTTTTCTAAGAATCGGTAGGTTATGGCGGACGGTGGCGTGATAATATAATATATTAATAATAATAATAATAATTATTATTATTATTATTAATGTATTATGACAGATTACATTTAAAAATCTAGATTTAAACTAACTATTTTTTAATTGAAAAACGCAAAGTTTGTTTTGAATTAGCTTAAACTCCAATTTTAGTCTAAGCGGAAACTAAAAAACTGGCGCTGTGAAATAAAAGCGACATAAATGACACATTATTGAAAAACAACTGAACCTGAACTTTGGGGAAGTAATGTTATTTATCGACATAGAACAGAAAAACTTACAAAAAAAATGCAAATTGAAATAATATTACTATCTAATAGCTTAAAACAAGCCCAACTAAACAGGCGCAAGTCTAGTAAGCAAGTAATTTACAGACAAAATATTGTTTGCTCTGTTGCACTCATGCCCTCGCGCGTTCTCGTATCCTTTTATCGCGCTTACATTTTATGAGCCAAGCTAAAGTGGTTCTACTGTATAAAGATGTGTTTTAATGTTTAGTCACATATGTAAAATATTTTTAGACTAAGGTGAATTCTACGCACATGTTGGAATAAGACAAATGCAATATGATCTAGCAAAACTTTTGTCAATTGAATATTAAAACAATTTTTTTACGTATAGGTAGTTTTACGACTAAAATACACGTATACAAAAAGAATTAAAAACTATTTATTAAATGTTTTAATATGTCATTTTGTGCTTTTTCTACTTGTATATTAGTACGCTAATGTAATAATTCATATGAGTGCAAAATGGACTATGCGAGTTCTACACTTTTCTAGGACTACTATAAATAAAAGAATATTTAATATATTATTATTATTATTTATATAGTGCAACAAGCACGACATTCAACCATATTCCACAATGTTACAGGTATGATCATTGCATTCAAGCTATGCGAGTAGTACAGCTTAT
Organism: Tachinus rufipes; assembly: GCA_963932245.1. Lineage (NCBI taxonomy): Eukaryota > Metazoa > Arthropoda > Insecta > Coleoptera > Staphylinidae > Tachinus > Tachinus rufipes. The sequence continues at coordinate 61,921,574 of OZ010746.1, forward strand.
ACCAGTTAATAATAGAAACTTAGTCTTTTACAATTAAAATACTTATAAACAAATAGAAAAAGTATTAAATTAATAATTAAATGTTATAAAATGACATATGACAGGTAATCTGTCACAATAAATTTTTATACGAACTTGGAAACATAAGTTAAAATGATATTTATAAATAAAATAATAGTATACAAAACAACAAAACTGTATAAATGCTTTTATTACAACGAATTAAGTTGACAACACAAGTGTGTTTTAAGTGTCAAAATTTCAGCACAATTCCTTTTTAAAATAAGTTTTTTGCAATATGTAGTTGGTTAACTAATGTCCGTACTAATAGTCAGAGATTAAATCTCGGATTGATCTTAGATTCACGAATCCAAGATTTATTTTGCTAATTATTGATTGGTTCTAAGCCAATTCACAGATATCGTAAAGGCGGCTTTATGCCCGTACTAATAGTTGGAGATATCTCGGATTGATCCAAGATTTATGAATCCGAGATTCAATTTGCTAATTGTTCTAATCAGTTCACGGATATCATTAGTCGCGATTGACCAATGCTTTCATCGCTTCGGATCGAGTTGAAAATTATGCAACCGTCAATATAATTCTAGATTCAAATAATCTTGGGTCCACCCAAGATCGTTTATTAGTGTGTCATATATTAATTCTTACGTTTGGTAATAAATTACATTAGTCGATTGCAATTATATTCATTTTCACGGTATCCGTGAATTGGATTAGAGCCAATCAACAATTAACAAAATGAACCTCGGATTCATGAGTCCGAGATTTAATCTCTGTATTAGTCGCGATCGGCCAATGCATTCTTTGCTTAATTATCAGATCGAGTTAAAAACTATGCAACCGTCAATATAATCCAAAATTCAAATAATCTTGGGATCTTCTAAGAACAATCTTGGATTGCTTATTAGTGTGTTAGTTTTTGATTTTGACATTTGTTAATAGGTTATGTTCTTATTTATAATAAATTATAATAAATATTGATTAAAATGGATAAATAATCAATAACAATTATGTTTTACAGGTACAAACAAGGTCTATAGAATATAAGTATACTATTACATACTCCACAAACTTTGACAAAAATTCAAATTCATGAATCCAGAGCCAATCTCTGTAGTACGGGCGTAAACTAGTCTATTATTATTTTCAATTATTTTTTTTCAAGTCGATGGCAGGGAATCTAGGAAATTTCCTAGATTGATTGGTCGCGCACAATTGTTTAGTTTTCTAAAGTTTTAAAAAATCTGATTTATTAATTATTAATGCGGGAAATACAATTTTTTTAAAAATTAGTTAATCAAATTTATAACTACTTGAAAATGATATAAATATATCAAAACTTAATTAATTAATTAATTAATAAGTAAAATAATAAAATAATATACTGAATTTATTTAATCGTGTTATACAATAACAAAAAATGGCAAATTAATTGGAAGTATTATAATATATAATTTAATTAATTTTTAATTATTATAGTATTATGGATGTTAAAAAAAGATCAAAGAACTGTTGTTTTAGAAAAATAACTTCACAACACAATGAAAAGTCTACTAAATTTGCGGTGCAATGTAATACTGTAATAGTATAGACAAAAAGTTCAACAAAATATTTACAAAATTTAACAAACAATTAAAGGTTTTAGATTCTCATATATTTCATTTCGATGGAAATTTTATTTCTTACACATTGCAGAAACAGATTTTAAAAACAAAATTATACTGCGTGATTTGTGCTCGAAGTTTTGTAACATCCCGCTCTTAACACGAATATGTATCCACTGTCAGTATCCAGTCTTTATCAAAACAAAATCATAACATATTGTAAAGTTGCTAAGTGACGTGGCTACTGACATAACAAAAGGCGTTGGTGAAGTATGTGAAGTATTGTCAAAATATCTACTTCTAAAGCATCCGACTTGATTTTATTGGATGGAGATTATTTTTTTAAAAATAAACAAGACATCAATGACATCTTAATAACCAGGCAACCTAAAGATACATTATCTTTCATAGCCCACATATATTATTGAAAAATATTTAGGTTATAATACGTTAATCTAGAGGCTTGTAAAAACGTTATTTACTTTAACAATATATAGAAAACATTTATTGTAAACATAGCAACAATTAATTAATATAAACATAATAGATTGTCAGAAATAATTTTAAATGGAAGGAGTACAGGAGATAAAGTTGAATCAACCTGTAATGTGTCCATGGACATCTACAGCTCCATTGCAATCTGTTACTTCCTCTAAATTAATTGATGGACAAGAAGAAACTCGAGTTGTTGATAATACAGATAAGCCTCCAGTAGATATTAATATAACTAATAACTCTAATAATATATCTGAGGAAACAAGGAAGGTTTAATTTAATAGTACAAATAGTTAAATTATCATAATTTTGAACAATATATTTATAGAATGAAGAGAAGCAGAGTTCACAAAGACCAGATACTATTAATATTAAGCAATCATCAAGTCAATTTTTTCATTTTCTACGATTAATGCAGCTATTTCCAAACGTCCATCCAGCCACATTACATACTGTAATGATTCTTTGCAAAAATGATTTTTTTGTTGCGGTAGACAAGTTATTATATGCAAAGCGATGTAAAGAATTGTATCAAAACCGCAGACATTTATTTCAGAATTTTTCAAATAAAGGACAAAGATATGCGCCATACACATGCAATGGAACTTACTGCCAAAATGTAAATTGTATCAAGCCACAGGTTATTAAATTAGATTCAAAGAAGATGGTTTCAAGAAATAGGTATTCTAAAGGTAATAATATACTTAGGTGTTTGGCAGGGTAATAACATTATTAATTATAGATGCCGTTCCTTCAAGTTCAATAGATCTGTCACCAGTTACTTTACAATGTACTGTACCTATCCAACCTTTATCGCCTGTTTCTCCTGAGGATTTATCTGCAACAACTGTTAACAATACAAGTAACATTGAAGTTGTATTACAAAAATAAGTGTTTGTTCTAAACATAAAACAACTCAAATTTATTAATATTTACCTTTTTAATAATAATTTAATTTAATGTGTTAATATATACTTATAAATAGTTGTAATATATTTTTTTGTTTCTTTCACAAACTAGCTTGAAGTGCAAACTTTAGCAAAAATATACAAAGATAAATAAAATTTAGAAAACTGTTTAGTAAAACTAGATTATGTCTATTTAGGGTTGTTGCTAACCCAATAATACCAACACCAACGTACGGGCGAAAAGTGCTACTGTTAGCAAGGTAAGTCATGCTTATTATACCTAACTTTGGTGTGTTATACTATACTAATAACCGGTTATGCATATTATAAGCACTATTAATTATGCAGTGTAAAATTTTGGTTATTACTACTATAATAAAACACACTTAGCGGTTGAATATAAAATAAAATATCAAATAAATGCTTTCTTTGATTACTGTAGTATTTGTTGTTAACAAATTACTAAATTTTTGTTTTATAATACCAAGATGTTAAATAATATATGAATAAATAATTGATAATTATCTCACTGTAGTTGCTCACTGTAAAACTACAGTTGTATTAGAACTTTTTCTAATTTACAATAATAGTGCGTTTGAAAAACTGGAGTGTAGGTAAAGAACCCATTTTATGTCGTTTACAAAGTTGGAGTATATCTCTATACAGTCAATAATGTACGTGTGTTTTATGGGTAACTTTGTTATTTTAAATGTTACAGAGTTGGTTAAATTAACAAAGTTGGGCAAAATTTAAAAAAAAAATTTAAATTTGTCATAAGTCTTCAACTTTTTTAAATATTCCAAAAAAACTAAAAACGGTTGTTTTTTTTAAACTTAAATCACTTTTTGTCTAGTTACTTTAGAGCAAAAATAAAAAATGTATTCTGTAGATATTTTTGTATAGAATTCAAATAAATTAACAAAAAAGACATAGCATTCTTGATTTTGGAGATATGAGTTTATTAAAAAGCTTATTTTTTTTTATTTTAAAAATGTATAATTTGTTATATCTCATTTAATTAGTTTTTTTCAAAATTTGCAAGAATTAATTAATAAAACAATTATTACTACATACTATAAAAATGCCTTGGAATTAAAAACAAAATAATAATAATATAATTTTTCATTTATTTATATAGTTGTCAAATTTAATTGTTTACAGTTATACAAAGAGAACGCATTTATTTAAACAACATTTGAATTTAAAACTATTGTGTTTATAAATAATAATAAAGTTATCATTATCCCGGATAATATGGCTTATTCGACAAGAGAAAAGAACTATATGTTGTTTTGTTACTTCAATTGTAATCGTGTTACAAACGCAACATCTGAATTTTATCACATTTACATGGAAAGAAGGCAGCCAAGTAAAAGCTTGTTTGCAAAACTTGAAATTTTTTTAAAAGAATGGATCATTTTGTAAACCAAAAGAAGCCAAAATTAATTTTAATGAAGGTTCAGAGATACGTGTTTTGGCATACAATACTTTTAAACCAACCGCATCTGTACGAGAGATTGAACTAGAGTGTAACGTATCCAAAGAAGAAGCAAGAAAAATAATAAAACAAAATAATTTTAAGCCTTATTATCATCATATTGGAAACACTTTTTATCCAACAGATTTTGAAAGAAGATTAAATTATGTTTTATGGTTTATTGAAGAAAGTCAAAGATACGACCTAATTTCTCAGTCAATTCTATTTATATCTATTATATTTTTTTTTAATATTTGTATTTTTTTAATAGCGGCACATATCTGGAAAGGCATTATCTTTATGAATCCTTAATATCAACTTTTGAGGTACTTTCTATACAAAAACGTTATAAGATAAAAACTTTATATAATATAGTACACATTAGTTACGACGATATTAAAATGTTAAACCTCATATTTTTCATTTACCACACTTTGCATTAAGGAATTCCCCCACCCTTTCTTATAGCACTTCACGTACGTCACATTATTCTAACTCACCAATTTAAAAAATGATACGCACATATCACTCATTACAATATGGAACCGATATTTTCTCTTCGTCACTAAACGTATTTTTAAGTGATATAATAGAATGTTTGAATTCTTAACTATCATTATGTCTAAATTTGTAATCATTATTATGTTTCAGTTATTATTATTTTACCCCTTCCCTTTTTTTAATACACATGTATATACATTTATTAATGATAAAATGATTGTAAATTAATACTGATTTTTTTCTGTAATTGGATATTTCTGTTGGAAATAAATACTATTATTATTATTATTATTATTATTATTATTATTATTATGGCAACATTTACAAATAATGGATTATTCAACCAAAAAAATCATATTTACTGGTTGATAGAAAATCCTTACTTAACAATTGAAAAACGAGATTAACATGTATTCTCTATTAATGTCTGGTATTCTTGGAACAAAAATATATATATATATATATATATATATATATATATATATATATATATATATATATTCTTTTGGCTAGGCGTAGGTGGGGAATCTTTTAAAGACTTCGCTCCCAGGACGTGTCGGATTCACCTCTTTAAGGGTGCCTACCGACTAAACCCCACCCATCTGAGAATTGCCTGGAAGTTCGAGACCTTTCGGCTCATGTACTTTTCGTTTGGAGATGTGTATGTAGGAGGTTGTTTAGGAGTCGCCTTATAGGCCAGGTTGGGGTTTTGTTTTTGGATGTGGTTTTACCCACGCTATGTTAGAAGTAACTCGGCTACTATTGAATTCACCGGTCGTTTGTGGACAAAAGTGGAGGAATCTCTATGTCTGTTCAAATGTCTAGATTTTGAACGTACCATGGAGTTTCTGCGAGCATCCGGAGAGTTTTGCTTTGGAAAGCTTTTAAGCGATTTAGGTGGCTACTTGCCGCCGTTCCAAAAATAGGGAAAGCGTATGTGATCATCGGTCTGATGGTCGATGTGTAAAGCCGGATTTTATTCCGGAGCGACATGCTGCTATTCCGTCGCAGCATTGGGTAGAGAAGAGATTTCGCCATTTTTGATTTGTTCAAAATAAATTGAACCTGAGGCTTGTAATAGAGACTTTTGTCCAAGATCACCCCAAGATACTTGGCAGTGTCGGACCACGGTATGGGAACGTCGTTGAAGGTGACGTTCTCATGCGGTTTAAGTGACCAACGCCGAGTGAAGAGTACGGCCTTGCCTTTCTCTGGGTTTACTCCAAAGTGCCATTTATCCAACCAATCTTCCAGACAAGTTAAAAAGGTGCGGCAAAAGAATAGAGCCTTGAAAAACTACGGTCTCTATCTGCCAAGAAGTAGAGATGTGGTTATCGAGTTTGACTGCCAGACTTCTGCGTTTTAGATATGAGGCTAGCAGCCTTATAATACGCAGAGGAAATTGTTGTCTGATTAGCTTTAGATGCAGTCCTTTGTGCCAGACTTTGTCAAAGGCTTTTTCGACGTCGAAAAAGATCACTCCCGTGGCCTTTTTCTGTCTGAAACCTTCGACAATGTGGTCCGCCACTCGGTTGAGTTGGTGTACGCTTGAGTGACCCCATCTGAACCCATGTTGATGGAAGGGGAGAAGATTGTTCATATCCGTGTGCTCTTGAATGATATCCAAGATCACCCTCTCTATGACCTTGCTTAAGGTGCATAGTAGGCTTATAGGCCGATAAATTTGGGGAAACAACCTGTTTTTCCCAAATTTTGCGATGTTTACCACGTGCAAGCCTTTCCAGGCTGACGGGAAATGCCCAGTGCAAAGAATAGCATTTACAATATTGGTTAAAACCATAATTGTTTTATGAAAGAACGGTTTAAGAGCTTTGTTAGATATTTTATCCGGGCCTGGAGCAGAACGGGATTAGAATATTTTAATAATTTCTCTGATTCGAGAAGGTCTAACGCTATCAAGTCTAGTGTCATCGTCAGCGGTTCTCAGAAAGTCTTTGACTTCTTTGCGAACCCTTTCGATGTGCTCCAGATTTGTATAATCGGTATACAGATCGGAGCATTAGAGTTCCAGGCTGTTTGCAAATGCTTTGGCCTTTCCCTCAGTAGTGTATTGCATCCCTCTCTCACCGTGAATGGCGGGAATGGGAACCCGTCTGTTCCTAAGAAATCTTCCACATTGGATTTTCATCTTCCGTGAAAGATTCTAGCGTACACTTTCCAGCATTGGTTTTTATGTTTCCTTATGGCCGTTCGAGCTTCATTGTGAAGTCGATTCAAGATCTCTTGATCTCTGGGGTTGCAATGCCTTTGCCATTGATGTTTGGCGGCATTTCTTGTTCGGATCAACGCCTTTGTTTTTTGTAATAATCCTAGAAGATTATTGACGCGAACCTGAAAGGTTTTAGAAGCCTTTTCCGAGGCTTGTTGGACTTGAGTAGTCAAAAGTGCGACGGCACTTTCGATATCCTTAGCCGTTCGTACTGAGATCAGGCTACCAATGCTATTTTCCAGGCATCGAGAGAAGAGAGTCCAATCCGTCTGTGTGACGAATTTTCTCCCCTCTCCAGACCCCCTTCCGAGTAGCTCCAGTAGTACTGGGCTGTGGTCAGAACTTAGGCCGTTGAGCGTAGTTACCACTGCGTGCGATTTGACGTTTTTTAGTATTGCTACGTCAAGAACGTCCCCTCTGTGGCCCGCGGCACTGTGAAAAGTGGGTTTGTCCGGACCCAGGACCTGCAAATCTTTTTGCTCAACGTAGTCAAACAGAGCTCGCCCCTTGGCGTTAGTTAATCGACTATTCCACGACCGGTGCTTTGAATTGAAGTCTCCCGCAATTATTGTGGAATGTGGATTATCAAAAACTCTATCAAAATCTGCTGTTTCGATGAGGTTTTGCGGACGGATGTAACCGGAAGCAATCCTAACCGTGTCAAGCACTAGCACGGTTACTACTATCGCGTTTGATTCGACGGAGACTAGATCGGGGGTATCCACTTCAGAATGGTCCAATGATCTCTTTACAAAGATCAAAGTTCCACGCTTTGTGGGTACCACCGGAAGCCCGTTATAGGTAAACGTGTTCGGAATTCTCAATGCTTGATTGGGTTTGTGGACCGACTCTGACACTAGCAAGATGTCTAAGTTCTGATCAAAGAAAAACTCTTCCACTTCTCCCATTTTTTCTGTAATTGCCAATGGCAGGCATTCCAGAAGCAGACTCGGAGTAATGGTCTGGTGTATTATCTATTTAGTCGATAAGCGTAGACAAGAGGTTGGCCATGAACCTCATTTAAGATTTGCCTATCTCTTTACAAAAATATTGGGTCCATATTTTTATGAAAATAAAAAATCCTAAGTGGGTAGGTAACAGAGGTTCAATTGCATGGCCTCCTAGGTCTCCGGACCTTACACCTATTGTTTTTTTTTGTGAAGTACTATTAAGGATAAAGTTTACAAAAAAAAACCACATAATATTGATGATCTCAAAACTAAAATCAAAAGAACTCTAACAGAAATTAGACATAATACTTTATTAAAAGTACAAAATAATATATTAAAACGTAGTCAACTATGTATTCAAGAAAACGGTGGTCATTTTGAAGCATTATTACAATAATAATTAATTTAATTTATAGTATTTTTAATTATTATTTAGTTAGATTGTTAATAAAGCTATTGTATATATTATTGTTTTATTAAAATATGTTAATTATTAATTTTAATTAATTCCAATAAACAAAACAAAAACGAGACATTATTTTCAAACTCTAAATTTCAATTACAAAATAACATAAAATTTTCTTCTTTCGACAAATAAACCCATATTTTTATAACAATTAATATGAATAAATGAAAAATTATATTTTGATAATTTATTTTGTTTTTAGTTCCAAGAGTGACAATATGTCGTAATAATTGTTCAATCAATTTATTCTTGTTTTTTGTAAATTCTGAAAAAACTAATTAAATAAGATATAACAAACTATACATTTTTGAAATCAGAAAATTCATAGCCAACTAAGGTTGCCATTTAAAAAAAAGGCAAGTTTGGTTTATATCTCACAAATCAAAAATGCCATGACTTTTTTGTTAATTTATTTGAATTCTACACAAAAATATCTACAGAATACATTTTTTATTTTTGCTCTAGAGTAAATAGACAATAAGTTATTTAAATTTGAAAAAAACAACCGTTTTTAGTTTTTTTAGAATATTTTTAAAAAGTTGAAGACCTATGACAAATTTACCAACTCTGTAACATTTAAAATAACGAAGTTACCCATGAAACACGTTGACTATTGACACCCTGTTGTATATGTTCAAAATAAGAATGCGTCGCACTCTTGTTTAACCAAGTCTAGAACTGGGTAGATTTTACTTTAAAAATGAGTTTAAAAAACAAGATTTATGAGTTTTTTTTTCTATAGTTAGTCCGCGTAAAGTTGCTGTTGTAGTTAGCATACCAACTAGCAAACAATGCTTTGATTGCTTTAGAAGCTTTTCCAATTTACAATAGAATCATTACCGGTTTAAGACAACGCTATCTAAATGCATTGGAATAAACTATATGTATGTAAATGTTAAAATACAAATTGTTGTAGCTGAGGTACACTGCCATCTCAACTTTTTTATACGTAAGACTAAACTAACTATATATATATTTCTGCTTATTAAATCATAAAAACATTTTGTATATTATTTTCCATAAATATTATAATATAATAAACAACGTGAAGTTATTATAATAGAGGTATGAAAACATATTGTCATTTTTGACGTTAATTTATTTTTGGTGTGAACAATAGGTTATATTATTTAAGTAGACTGATTTATTTAGATTAATAAACTCCTGTCATAATTTACTAATAAAAATGCTCTATTTTTAACTGTTGCTATGACAATTAGGATTTCAGCGATAAAAAAGCTACTACTCTACTCTACTACTACTGTTTTTTAAATATCAATAAAATGTGACGTTTGTCAAAAAATAAAAAGTTTATTAATACACATAATTTAAAATGAATGATAATCAAACCTTTTGCTTTTGCTTCTAAAGAATTAATTGCGCATGCAGTTAAAAAAGCTACTTCAAAATCCATTGTTCATTGCAAAAACTTAAATGAGAAACAATTTGATCAGTTTTGCAAAACACGGAATTTTATTCTTTCTGAATCAACATCAGTTGGAGATATTGCAAATATATTGGCTAATTGGGGATTTATGGATCTATTCTGGACAAATTTCAACATCGATGGTAGTTAACATTGCTGTAAAAATCACTTTTTAACCAATCAGGCACCAAGTTTTTTAAACATTACCCAGCAACGTTCAAAATGTTAATTAACATCGCTGTAAAAAAATGTTTAGAATACGGGTCCTAATATGAAACAAGTAAATGGTGACAATTACAAGAAAAGCACAATGCAGACAATGTAAAACGTGGTAGTCAAAAGAATCTAAGAAACGTTTTATAATGAAATTAATTGTTTATTGAATCCATTTACTGTCATTGAACAACAGTATTAAAAATGACATGCAACTGCAAAATCTTTTCAGCCATATCTCTAGTTAGATGCAGAGCACCATGCTAATTTACTCTCCAACCTAAGATCAAGGATTAGCATTAGCAGTAGCAGTAATAGCAGGACTATCGCATCTCCAGATAATGTGGTTAATCAATGCGATCAAAACTCTGCCAGCAACATAATCTACAATGACTGCACCTTCCACATTCAAACTGTGAATGTTCTAATGATGTTTCAAATCAAGTTGGTTTTGTCAATAATTAATTGAATTGTTATTTTATTATTAATCTTTATTTTATTAATCTCCCTAAAATACACACGAACTTGATTTTTTATTTGGATAAACCAATTTAAATCATTTTAGTATTTGATTTTTTCTTAATAAAAAAACTTTTTTATCTTTCTTTCTAAGAAGGTTACACGAACAGATAAAATAGTATATAGTGTAACAAGGGCCAAAAATAGGCTTTAGCAGCCTTCACTCGCTTCTCTCCTTGGTGCTGCTAAAACCGAAGGGTTTGTTGGTTTAGTAGTTGCTGTTTTAGAAATCTCAACTCATATTTTCAAACAGCTGCTATTAAGTATTTATCACAAAAAACCGTAAATTTATGAAAAATGTACGCAGTTTTAAAAGTCTCACTTGTACATTAAATAACACTCAACGCAGCAAACAAAGCTTATTTTGAGACACAGTTAAATACAGTAAAACAGACAAAATAATTATTTAATCTCAAAGTTTTATGAAATTGTCAGCCAAATACTTTTGCACCGGAAATATAAAAAAAAATAGCAATAGCACCAATATTAATTCAATTGAACTGCGGGAAAATCACAATACCAACAATTGGCCAAAATTGACCAGTAACATTTAAATAAATTAGCATTAAAATGAATTCTACGTACAAAATAACAGGTAGTTCAAGCATTAGGTGCTGGTGCAACTAAATACATTATTGACATATTTTTAGGACAAAAAAAATCATTTGATTCAAATTCTTTTGCTTACAACTAACGTTACTTGCACCAATCATGTTAACTTTGTTATTGATTAAGTTTTGAACATATCATTATTGTAAACCCTTTCGTGCGTAAATTCTCTCTATTCATTCAAGAGCATTTGCGGACAACATAGCAGTAGTAGGTAGAGACGTAGAAATAGAAGTAAAGGAAGACTAGAGCTGGCAATTGATATAATACAAATATGGATGAGAAGTAAGGATTTAAAACTAGCAACACAAAAACAGAGGCGGCTATCGACTAAGAGGAATAATAAAGGAACAGGTAAGATACAAGTTAGAGAACAAGTGATAACTTATAGGAAAAACAAATCAAATACTTCGGAGTGACACTCGAAGCAAAATAATGGAATACACAGGTTAAAGAAGCGGTCATGGGAACAAAGAAAACGAAGAGAAAGCTTGGTACACTTATGCCAAACAACGGAGGTCCAGGAGAAGAAACAGAAGGCTAATAGCAACGGCAGCAAGAAGCAAACTGCTGTATGCCGCAGAAACATGAAGAAAAGCCATGAAAACAAAAAACAGAAATGAAGTAAGAAGAGCTACGAGAGCAAGCTTGCTAAGGATTAGTAGAGCTTACAGATTAGTGTCACAAGAGGCAGCAGAGGTAATTGCGGCAACACCTCTCGTGGATATAATGGTGGGAGGAAAAATAGAAATAAAAAAAATTGTAAAAGAAAGAACGAGTAAAAAAGAAGCAAAGATAAGAGCAAGAAAGAAGACTTTGGAAAGATGGCAGAGACAATGGCATAGAGGAGAAAAAGGGATATGGACGAGAGAACTAATCCCAGAGATAAAAGAATGGGTAGAGAAGTAACCCGAGACGTGCTATTATACAACACAAATACTGACCGGGCACGGAGCATTCGGAAAATTCTTGCAAAAAATTAAAAAAAATAAAGAAAAAAGAAAAAAGAAAAAAGAAAAAAAGAAAGGTGTATATTTTGTCAGGAAGAAACACACGATAACGCAGAACACACTCTAGTAGAATGCAAAGCGTGGAAGGAAAATAAAAAAAACTAGAAAATATACTAGAAAGCAAAGTGGATAAAACAACAATTATTAATAAATGCTTAAAAGATGAAAATAAATGGAGAGCGCTAAGAAACTTTTCACCAAATGTACTAAAAAAAATTAAAGAATTTGACAATAGACGAATATTGAAAAACAAACAATTGAAACAAACACACAAAATAAAAGCCATAAAAAAGAAAGGAAATAGACGAGAGAAGCTAATTGAAAACAAAAAAAACCGAGAAAAAGAACAAAAAGAAAAAAATAAGAAAAGACAGGACAATTATGCATAACAAGAAACAGAAGAAAAAAAAAGAACATTTACAGAAACTACAAACCAAACAAAATTGCAAAGATAAGGAGAAGGAGGAAAGAAATATTGAAGGAAGGCAAAATAACAGAAATAACAAGACAAATACCAATTGATAGATATGCTATCTAAAAATTGACTGAGAACACAACTTTTTAGATAGTCAAAATATACCTGGCAACAAGAGGACGTGAAGAAGTAATCCGAAATAGAGATACCACTGACGGTAAAACTAACAAATCTAGGACTGCCAAAAAAAATACTACGAATGGAACTGCATAAACTATTCATGAAAGAAAGAAGATACAATGAAGAAAAAGTAAACAAAGATGTAAACAAACTAAAAACGTATCTGAGGACAAATCAAATAACTAGAATGAATAACACACGTGTTAAAAAAAAAGAATGCAGAGCTGGATGTCGGTACAATTAAATAAGATACAAAAAGGCAAAAGAGACAGACAAGGGTAGCGGCTATAAAGAGAGAGAGAGGAGCATGCGTGGCGCAGACTTTGTGTGGAAATAAAAAAAAGCCGATCTGCTGGCGTAACTTGTACAAACGTTGGTATTCCGTTTGGCCGAACTCATGACTCCACCTCTCAGTTAGATAGTGTATTCTATTATGCTCATACAAAATCTTCTTACTCTTAATTTTTAATTGTATTTAGCATACTAATTATTACTTTAAAACCCTGTATAGCATTCCACAAATTTTAAGTAGTATCTATAGTAGTAAAGGGTGTCTTTTTAAAGCCGGAGAACTTTAAATTGAAATAAAACACAGAAAAAAGTTTTTAATATCTATAAAAATGGTTTTATTTGACAGATAATTTTAATGCATTAATGTTTGAATATGATTTCGGGCGTGTGACCGCCGCGGCTGGAGCGTACATCCAATTTCCAATTTTCACACATTGTTTGCTGTAATTTAGGCTGTATTTTGGCAATGATGCGTCAAATGTCGGCTTCCAAGTGCTCAATTGTTTCTAGTTTATCAGTGTAGACATGACACTTTATATATTCAAATAGAAAAATAACCTAATGGCGTCAAATTGCACAAACGAGGTGGCCAGTTAACAGGTCCATTTTTTAAAATTATTTGTTCTTTTAGTAAATTAATTGTATTGCGCGTTGTGTGGCATGTGGCGCCGTTCTGTTGAAACCACATGCAACATTAATGTTGCCTAACTGAGGCACGAAAAAGTTAGCAATTATGGCTCCGTATTGCTCACCGGACTGTAACGTTCCAACCATCACCATTTTTGAAGAAGTATGGACCAATGATTCTACCGGCTCATAAAGCGCACCAAACGATAATTTTTTCTGGATCTAATGCTGTTTTGACAATGGCTTGTGGTTTATTATTGCTCCAAATGCGACAATTTTGTTTGTTGACATAGCCATTTAACCGAAAGTGTGCTTTGTTACTAAACAAAATTTTCAAATAAAACTGTAGATCAATAACAATGATTTCCTCGGCTCATTTACCAAATGTACGGCGCAAACGATGATTGTGTGGCTTTAATTCCTGTACAAGTTGAATCTTGTAAGCTCGCAAACCAAGATTTTTTTGCAAATGTTTTTATAAAATGGATGAACACAAGTTTAACTGTAGGGCACAATGATAAGTTGTAGATTTAGATTTTTGTCGCAAAGTACAACATCAATTTTTTTAAATATTTATTGTGATTTTTACGGTTATTTTACATCGTCTCATTAAATCTATGACTTGCTTGAATAGGGTTGATTAGACCAAAGACAGTTATGTTATTTTGTCTAGGTAAATTTTTTTTTGTATTATTATGTTAAGCCTTATTTGTACGCATTTATTGTTTACAAAGTACATACATATCTATAGGTTCTATGTACTTTATTTGAGACATTAAAAAATTTTACATCCTATTCAAATTAAAGAATACGTTTGAATAATTTTCTATAATGTTTACTAATTAAATTAAAATATATGAATTTAAAAATATAAATGACAAATTTTTATAAAAGAAACAAATTAGTAGAAACTTCTTAATCGTTTAAGTAACTACAGCCAAACATTATAGAAGTGCAAATATAGTAAATGCATATATTATAATTTAGTCATGGTTAATATATTATTATGCAATAAAGCGTATTTTTGCTTGCATATACTTGTATCTATCCCCTCCGTATAAAACAATTTGTTTACATAGTGGTTGTTTAAAGTAGTTGGTAATTGAACATATAAAAATGTGAACATAATATATTGTTAATAAACATCATGCAACATGATTGGTATTTTAAAAGTAATTTTTATATTATCTGTCTTTGAACTTGTGTTTAGTGAAAATGAGACCAGTATCACAAAAGGTAACATTTATATTATTTTTTTAAATTTTATTATTATATTATATATTTAATTTTAGTTGTTGATACAAGTTGGGAATTTAATGTTCCCGATGCAAAATTATTTAATAAATCGATAGTCGTTTTGCAAGAGACTTATTGCAAAAGAGATTTACGAGCGTTTATTGAAGGAGTTTCTAATTTTGATAGATGGGCTATGACAAGTAAGTGTATTTTTTTAATTATTTATATCTGTTTTACAAACAAATTCTTTTTATTTATCATTAATAAATTTAATTTTGATTCAAAAAAATATTATTACTTTTGAAGATAATTATTACACATTACATTAACATAAAAATGTATACTAGGTATCAATGCTTATGGGATTTATTTGCGGATATAAAATGAAAATAATTAAATATGCAATTATGCATATATATTAAGTGATTCAAATATTCGTTATGCGTGCTTATACTAATCTCATTTTAACTACGCATACAAAATTTACAAAATGCTGAGATTATTTTTTTATAATACATTTGTATAAAATGCATATTTAAGTTTGACTTATTACATACATACTAATTCATAGTTACGCAATTAAAGTTATTTGTACATTATGCATATTTCAATAATTATCGATCGTCAACATAATTTTATGTGGTAATCAATCAATTTTATTATTTTTTAATCAAATGTAATTGTTTATATATTTTATTTAAATAATAATGTTTTAGTGTTTGATGCATCTATAAAATACCCAAGTGGATTATTGGTAGGAAATGCTTACTTACTTGGAAATTTTGATGAATGTATTGCAGTAAAGAAGCCACGAGATGATTTTAACAATTTTGAAGTTAATGGTCAATATTGCCTATCCGATATTTATATTCGAAATAATTTGCAAAAAGATAAGGTTTGTTAAATTATTTTTATTAATTTAATAAATGTTGCTATGTCCATATTTCATAATTGCCGAACATCTATAAACTATAATTAACGGTGTTATTATTAAAAATATTTCTATTTATTTTATATTTCATTATTGTTTTTTTGCTGTGATAAAACATTCTCTTTAGAAAAAATGTGTACTAATGACATGGCAAAAATTGTACAAATATAGTCGAAGATTCATTACTTACGTCTACGCTTCTCAAGGTAGTCTCGTGTTTCAAAATACTATAGAGAAGAAACACTTGTCTACGACTTACACAAATAAAATTTCTCTTACAAATAGGACCATAAGCAATGTAAATATGTGATTTCAACTAAACAGCAAACAGGTTAATATATTATTCATATTATGTATAACAAAAACCGCATTAATAAGCTTTAGTATATCTGTAATCAGTTTTGAAGTAACTTTGAAGCATTGAAATGATACAATGGATACATATGAAACTCCATATTAGATTAATAATTAAAACACATGTATAAGTTTTATTTGATAAACTGCAACATGTTTCACTCTAAGCAGATAATTAATTTAAAAAAAATTATACAGGAAGGTGAATATTTTAAATAATTTTACAAAAAGAAAATTAAAATAGATTAAAAAAATATAATATAAAAAGATTGTTGCATAACTAAATATTAAAAACAATTTAATTACACATGTCTGGTCATTTAGTAGAATGTACTGATTATTATATTAATTTTCATTGATTTTAGTAGTAGTATTAAGCTTATTAGATTTCTGTAATACTTGAAATTGATCGTTAAAGCAATGGTTAGCATATGTAGTTTTGCTACTCAAAATTTTTCTTATTTATTTATTCTCTTTGGAGCTTCTTCCGAACAATCGCCGCAGTCAACAAGTAGCCTCTAGAAGTCTTGTTAATGTCATTTTTAGATATGAAAAAAATCAAGAGACATTTACTGTATTTTAATAAAAAGTATTATTGTCATAGTTATGTTTACTACATTGTAAAAATTTTAATTATGAAGCCTAGTTCTTATCACTGCTTCTATTCGTTTGAGCATGCTATTGATTAAGATGTCAATGGTTTCCTAGACAACCTTTTCCAATTTAGCAAGAATGACTTGTTTGAGATTCATAAGAGGTCTGTAGCGCGTAACTATAGTGTATCCAGGAGATACTCAATGTCTGGCTTTTTTGTAGCTAATTCATAATTGAAATATTCAAAAATTAATATTAGTTCAGTATTTTTCCGGGCAGTATTCTGCATAAAAATGAAATTCTATTTGATAAATGGGGCAATGAGTGCTTTTATGGATCTTACCTCACCATATAGATACTAATTGTATTGTGACATATTAAGAAATTCCTAAATATCATCAAAATTAAAACAATTTCTTACCCAGAACATTATTAATAGTAAAAAAAGGCACGTTTGAAGTGATATTGTAGGCCGCTAAGGCTGGCTAATTAAGACTTACCTTGGTTTGTTCAAAAACAAACCCTTAGAAAGCAGTAATAGTATTCTACTATCCATTCTTTCTTTACCAAGTCTTAACAATTTGTACTAAAATTGCCACATTTTGAGCTTTTTTCAAGACTCTGCTTAGCTCTAAACTGGTATAACGCAGTTTTTAGAAACTTATATAAGATATTGCTCATTTTTAAACTATAAAATATATAAAGAAGAGACGCAATGTCCTCTAATGAGACAGTTGTAAAGCAATAATTTCGAATATAGCCTAGTTAAATAGGTAAATTTATACGAATGTCACAACGACATATGAAGCGCTCGTTACTATTTGTTCAATCGGACAACCCAATAATAACATTAAAAAATCAAATTTATGAAAAAACTATCCTAAACTAAAAACATCCATAGACGCGTTTCGAGGTTTACCTCTCATCAGTATGGCTTTATTTATTTAAACTTAATAATTGATTTGTAACTTACTTTGTCAACATCGTTCACCACCACAATTCAAAGTGAATATTTTAAAGAGTGTATTGACTATTTATACTAACTGACTTAATGATTTTATTTAATGGCTATGGTTAATAGCATTCTGAGAATGAAAAAATAAACTAATTATTTCGGGATATTTAGCTGATGGTAATGACATGAAAAAGAATTAAAAAGGAAATTTGAAAATTAAAAGTAGAATAAATTTTTTGCATAAGTTATAATTACTATTATAAAATTTTGTGTATATCAGAACATATATAAAATATATAAAGAAGAAACGCAATGTCCTCTAATGAGACAGTCTATGGATGTTTTTAGTTTAGGATAATTTTTTCTTAAATTTGATTTTTTAATGTCATTTTTAAACTGTTTACAACTTTGTCTCGGAGTTATACAGAAACTTCAAATTAAACAAATTAGTTACGTACTACTTACTATTTTCTTTTATTAAGTAGAATAATTGTTTTTACTGCTTTATTTTATCTTACGTTACGAAAGCCATTCATTAATTCTACTACTCTATCTGTACTGGTAAAAATGTTTTATTTATTTAATGATATTAACAAAAAACTATAAAAACATCATTTGTAGTTTTTTAGAAATTACATTTGTCAAATAGTTGCAATTTTTTATAAGTTGTTTATAATAACTGTCACTTATAAAGATATAATATCTCAAATAAGTATAAAGTTTTAACAAAAAAAACTATATTTTAATTTTATATTTATATAATAAATGACGATACCTTATAAGAAATCTTTTTCATTCTCAAAAAGTAACATTGTTGTGTTGGTATCAAAAATATGTAGTTGCATTTCTAAAATCAGCACGTTATATTACGTTTGTAGTTGTGGTTGCTTACAAAATGTGGATTTGCAAAAATAGCAAAAAAAAATGATAAATTATGGTTTTGGCTATTTTTTTGCATATAATTCTTTTTTTAACTTTGCGTCATCGTCCATGTTTTGCTACTATATGTTAATGTTGGTTTGATTACTTTTTTTACAATTTCTGTTTTTGTGTTTTTTGGTGTTTTTTTGTTAAAGAAAGTATTTTTTAACATGTTATATATTTTTGCTGTTTTTCCTATTTTGTTCTCTATTTCTTTGTCTAGTTTTCCGTTGTTTTGTATTATTGTTTCTAGGAATCTGTATTGTTCGACCTGTTCTATTATTTTTCCTTTTATTTTTATTTTGTAATTTAGTTTTTCTTTTGCAATTATCATGGTCTTTGTTTTTTATAGTTTATTTTCATGTTTATTTTTTTTAGTTGCTCCTCTATTATTCCCAAGTTGTGTTGTAGTTCTTCTTTGGTCTCAGCCACTGCCATATCGTCTGCAAATAGCAGTTCTGCTATTTTTGTTATTTCTATTTTTCAATATTAAATTTTTATTATTTCATTTTTTTCTTTGCGTGTTTTGTTGCCTTGTCTAGCACAATTGAGAAGAGCAAAGCGTTTAGCACACATTCTTGCTTCTACCCTTTCTTTGTTTGGAATTCTTTTGGTTTTTCGTTATTCATTCTGACTATGTTTTTGTTTTCTGTGTACATTTTTTTAATTACGTTTATTATTTTTTTCTCAACTTCTTTCTCCTTTAGATCTTTTCATATGTCCTATCTCTTGATCTTGTCAAACGCCTTTTCAAGGTCAACATAGAATACGTGCATTACTCTATTTTTTTAATAATCTTTGAAGCAATTTTTACATTTGTTAATTTATTGTTCAATTTTAATGACTTATTTATCTCATTAATTACCATCAATTTTACGGCATACTGCATACTGCCAACTGTATAACATTTGTTTAATCCGCTGATTGCTATTAGCCATTGCCATTATAGGTTATCTTTACACAATATTTTTTTTGTAGGTATGATGTGTGTACTTATCAACACAAAACACAGATTATACTACACTGAATCAACAAAATACACTTAACATTATTGTTTAATAAATTGAGGTTATGTAGCAAAAGTTCGCAACACTTAAATTGTCACTAAATTGAAGCAAAATAGGTTATGTTCTAATCAGATGTTTTAATCAGACTAGAAATTGGTCAATAAATTGACAGATGTAAAGTGATAATTTAATCTGATTAGGACTTCAAGGTCAGTAAGTACTAAAAATTAAACAATAAATTGACAAATGTAAAAACAGCTTCACTTAACTGTCTTATTATAAATATTAGATCCTGTGTGCTTCTTTCTTTTCTAAACTCACATTGGCTGTCCTCTATTGTCGTTTCTAGTTTGTCTCTCATTCTTTTTTCAATAATTTTTGTAAATGTTTTGCTTAGTATGCTCGTTAGTGTGATTTCTCTAGTTTTCACATTTCTTTTTATCTCCTGTTTTATTTATTCCATTCCTTTAGCGTTTTTCTATTCCTGATTATGTTGTTTATTAATTCCGTTATTTCTGCAATTCCTTCATCTCCCATGTATTTCATCATTTCCGACGTTATTTCATCTGTTTCCGGTGCCTTCCCGTAGAAGCAATTAAAAAATATAATGTCATTATGACACGCTATTTGGTACTCCAAGAAGCTTTAAAAAACGTGATTTTATTTATAACTTGCATTGTAATAAACTCAAACAACATACAACATTTTGAAAGTAGGTTATGCTTTGACAAAGAAATTAACTGTTCAATTAACATCATATATATGTAATTCAAAATTTTACACCGAAGATGGCCTAACAGCCAAAACCGGTCTGTACAATATAATAAACAACTATACAGCGTATAAAAGTATACTAATACACCCACATAATATATAATAAAATATATGCACAAGATCAACTCAACTACTATTCAATTAACGTTTCTATTTTAGTTTTAATAAATATAAATGTTACAAAATAAAAAAGGATAAATAACTTATTATATAATTCATAATCTAATTATCATAAGACAATAATTTGTAATGGACTCAAAAAACCCTGTTCTGCAGCACATTTAGAAATCACGTTTTATAAATTTTTTTTTCCGGGGGGAAAATGTGATTTTTGTTTATAAATTTATAACTAATAATACATTTTAAAGCTGTTTTTACATTTGTCAATTTATTATTCAATTTTAAGGACTTACTGACCTTGAAGTCCTAATCAGATTAAATTGTCATTGTACATCTGTCATTTATTGACAAATTTCTAGTCTGATTAAAACATCAGATTTGAACATAACCTATTTTGCTTCAATTTATTGAGAAGTTAAGTGTTGCCAACCTTTGCTACATAACCTCAATTTATTTAACAATAATGTTAAGTGTATTTTGTTAATCCAGTGTAGTATAATCTGTGATTTGTGTTGATAAGTACACACATACATACATACAAAAATATTGTGTAAAAATAACCTATAATGGCAATGGCTATAATTCAAAATTAGCAATCAGCTGATTAAACAATTATTATATTATTATTATATTGAAAATTGAACAATAAGTTGGCGTGTGTATAGTGAAACAAATTGCAATAAATTGCTGTAAAATTGATGGCAATTAATGAGATAAATAAGTCATTAAAATTGAACAATAAATTGACAAATGTATAAACAGCTTAATATTTAAGAACGCAATTAACTTAAAGCATGTTATTGAGTTTATATTGCTAAATAGATTGCCGGCCGAATTTTTGAATTAATTTACAAAACAAAGATCCAGAACTCTATTTTTTAAAATTATTATTGACGTCATTAAAAGCAATATTGAAAATGTTGTAAATTTATAATACATAATTGACGTTTAATAATGCAATTAACTTGTAACTTGTTTTTAAACTACACTATCTCTTCTAAATTCTATCAAAAAACGAGTTATTCAAATTATTGCTGATCCAAAATTGACGTAATGTTTGCATTTTCTATACATATTTCTATAGACATTGTTTAAACGAAATACAAGGCATGTTGCCATTTAAACAAATATTTACTCTTAGTACAAGGCCTGGTAAGAATGCTAACAAATATTGAAAGTTCAGAGATGCAGTACCAAAACTTTTAGGAAAGATTTTTAAAACGTACAATTGCTACATAGAATAAACTTCTATATTTATTATTTGTCAACACTTATTATCCGCAAATATTTAAGGTTAATGTTCACAAACTGCTTAAATCTTGTCTTCAATGTAATACTTTCAACGAGTGTGGCTATACTCGTTGAAATTTAAAGGTATTTTTATGTTGTTGTGACATATTAAGTAATTCTTAAAAATAGTATATTAAAATTTAAAAAAAAATTGTGCGTGGTATTTAGTTGCTTTTAGTACAGTAGTAAATTTTTAAGTGGTGGTCCAAGGTTTAAGTTTACACATTTTGGTGGCTAATCTTTGGAGTGTTTTTTACCTAGTACATGGTTGATGTTATTTCTACGTGCTACTAATGTTAGAGCAAAAAATTCTAGTATTAGCTTGTTTATAGAAAAGATAGCTGCTTTGCTGTCTGATAGGATTTACACATGTTTGCCAAATATTTTTTGGGTTACTATTTTCATCACCTTAAAGCTGATCTTGGTTACCCCGGCTTAGAAAATAATCGTATTTTTGAAGGTTAAAATAAAAATACTGTTGCATCTATGTTTTGCTAGTAAATTTCCGCTCAAAAGCATTGGGAAATTTTAGTAGAACCATTGGTGTAGATTTAAAGTAGTTTATTTTTATAAGCGTCTTGCTTATGCATTTCTTGCGTACGCGTATTGTAAGGTTTTTAAAATACATAGTAAAGAGGCACTCCTAGCAGATGTGCTTCTTTTAAGAGAACAGTATGTGCTAACCTTCCTTGTAACGTACCACAGTCTAGTTGTATCTAATCGCAATACTGCCATTGTCGCTACTTTCTCAACATAGATGTCAAGGAATGTCAGACACAGCTTTTTACTTATTTTTTATTTTTTTATTTTTTAAGATTATTAAATTTTTTAAAAACTTATTTCAGAAGTTTAACAAAAACATCTGTTGTCGCTTGAACCAATTTTGGGCAATTTTACTTTTTGTTTGATAGTTTTTGGGCTTGCGGCACAAATTTAGACTCAATCTATCGGCGCCAAAATTTGAGAGTATTATTGTTTTTGGCATTCAAACATAAATCCGCTCAGCGTCATCAAAATTTGCCAAAAAAATTAAACTACAACTTAGTGTGTTTATAATATTTTAGGTAAATATGAAAAAATAAATAATTTTTACCTAAAAATTTTGTTTTTTTTTTTAGAATGACTTTTTTACGGCACTACACTGGCTATTTCTCATGTAAAATTGTTTGAAAAATTCAAATTTTTGATAATATTTTGTATATTGTTCTTCTGAGCGCGGTTAAACGTATATTTGTAAGAGTTTATGTTGAAGAATAGGCCTACTTTTGCAGGTTTTTTGAGTTTTAGACCCCTAAAATACAGAACAAATTTATATTTTTTAACTAATTTATATTAAAATATCAACTTCGGCGATTAAAAAACTACAAAAATGCTCTTTTTTTTGCAGACCACTGTGACCTAAATAGCGTTTTTTGAGTTTTGCGGCGTATAAAGAGGTTTCAAAATGACCTAGAATTGGATTGTACAGAAAATTTCTGATCGATTCCAGTAGTAAACATTTGTTTGCGTTAAAATTGCAATTTTTAAACAAAAAAATTGATTTTTTAAAGTCAAAATTAAAAAACGACAAAAATGCTTTTTGCAGATTTTTTTTTTAAGTTTTATATTCTTATGTACTACTAATAAGTAGTGATACCTCCAAAACCGGATCCAGATCCGGTATCAGGCGGATCGGGCCAATATTTTAAAGATTTGGTTCCGGCAGGATCTTGACAACTCCGGTCGGATTCAATTTTTTTTAAATAAATAAAACTAATAAAATTAGAATAAAAATGTAAAAAAAAACAAGTGAAGTTTATTAATAGAATTTAAACAAAAAAATAATAAAACATAAAAATAATAATAATAAAAATAATAATAATAATATAATAATATTAATAAATAATAATTAAAATATTATATTAATCAGTATTATCAATAATATTTATATTATAATGTAAGAACATTAATTTTTTTCCATGATTTTCTTGAGAAAATAGTTTTTTGCTGAAAACTCTAGATGCCGGCGCTGATAAATATTGATTATTTTTTAATGTTTATAGATTTGGCCGGATCCGGTCTTGGATTCAGTTCCTGTTTTATTTGTAGGTAATGGTTCGGTATCCGGTTCCGGCCAAAAAGTGGATCCGGCGGCATCACTACTAATAAGTTATAGAAACGGAAAAAAAATATTAAAACAAGTTTCTTGTCACTCCCCCTGCTCTGGTCCGTTTGAAATGGAATTGCTCTACAAATTTGACAAAAAAAAGTTTCTTAAATACAAAAAGTTAATGTGAATATTATACAACGTGTTCCTAGATATAACACATTTTTTTCTGCGTATTCTGTGAAGAATGATGTTAAATGACGATTTGCAAGTACATCTTTAACTATAATCAAAAATTTGATATAAGAGAAAAGTTAAAAAAAATGTGATACTAAATTAAAAATGGCACTATACATAAAGTTTGAACAATGTGTCTAAAAGTTTATACATTGGGCGTTTTGCCGTGAGATACTTGATGTTGTGTTAGCATATGGTTTTAAACCGATGCGTTGTTGCAACACATTCGTTAATTACTTTTATTTTTATTCTGAATATACCAACCATTTAGTAACAGCTGCCGGAAGTTTTATTTGTTTGGTATGCTAAATTCAAATGTGATAATCAATAATGAGATGATTTGTCAAGAATGGTTATGAAAATAGTTAGTAGAAACTGCTGTTAAGTATTAATAAATTATTATTCTATGTAAAGTAAATATTTAAATAGCAAATATCTTACTAAATTATTAATAGTATTTTTTTCAAATTTGCAAAACTAATAGATAAAACGTGGATGAACAGATTTACACATTTAAAAACCAAATTTATATTTTTAAAAGCTAGATTGATAGTAATAAAAAGGAAAAACTTAAGGTTAGATTAACAGTTTACCAGCAGAATTACATTGGCTACAAAACATTTTTAAAATTTGGATTTACAATTATGAAACCGAATTAATAATATGGCAGTGAAAAACTAGGTATTAAGTTTTTAAGGATCTATTTACTCTTTTAAAAACCAGATTTATAGTTTTAAACGCCGGATTTACAATTTGGAACCCGGATTAATAGTTTGACAGATAAACTTTGCAGTTTTAAAATGCAAGTTTGTATGCCAAATTGACAATTTGGCGCTAAATTTAACAAGTTAATAGTCAAATTTAAACTTTTTAAAACCGAAGCTATTCTGACTATTTTAAAACAAAAATTAAATTAACCTCTAGCCATGATAGCTAAATTTTAAAACTAATTAAGTTGTATTAAGGCTGAAATTAAATAACTAAAAATTAGCCATATATTATTTGTAATAATAATCAATTTTTATCAAAGCATTCAGCGCCGTAGTCTAGAGTCCAAAAGTAAATTTATCATAACCAATATCTCTCATAACAAATTAGCTATTCTTAAAACCCGTTTGACACTGTCTATAATTATGTCTTGAATTATATATATAATTTTTATTAGAATTTGTGCAATAATTTTATTTATAAAATTTATATTCTGTATGACACTGTATATAATTCTTTATGTTCTGAATGTTTACTAAACTTTGCAGGTTATGTCATTTGTTTTGAATTGATTAATGCTACAGTTATTTATACAATTAATGAAAATAATCGAAAATGGCAGAACAAATTAAAAAGTGGTAGCAATTGCTATATGTAGAGCTGCAGTGGTAAAATTAAAAAAAAAAGTAAAAACCAAATGTAATGCGCAATAGACGTTCGCGTCGATTATAGATATATAGAATTTAATTGTGACCTTGATCATTTGTGTGTTTTACATATAATAATAATAATAATTATTATTATCTATATAATTCAAGACATAATTATGGACAGTGTCATACAGGTTTAAGAGAATAAAAATAATAATAATAATAATAATAATAATAATAATAATAATAATAATAATAATAATAATAATAATAATAATAATAATAATAATAATAATAATAATAATAATAATAATAATAATAATAATAATAATAATAATAATAATAATAATAGAAGTTTATTGATTGATAAAAAAAAAATTTAATACATATAAATGTACATAACAAAATTAAATAAAAGTATAATAATACAATAATGTACAATGTACCTACTTAAAAAAAATATATATATAACTTATAATTAATTAATATAACATAAAATATAATAATTATTAATTAATAACATATTTAATTAATATAAATTTAAAATTATGTTTACTTAAAGTCATTTATAAGACCGTCTATATGTGCTCTAGAAGTGTTCTTTAAGACGTTTCTTAAAAATTAAGTTAGAATTTGTAGTTTTTACATTTATTGGAATGCTATTAAAAAGTTTTAGACTCAAATATATGTATATATCTGGTCAATTGTTGTTTATGCAAAGCAATATCTGAATGAACTGTTTCAAAATCTAAATCCTTGGTCATCAGTACCAAATAATAAACTAAATAGCAAATCCTTATCTAAATATTCTTCAATTTGTCTTCTAAGTGTTACAATCTCACATAATCTTCTTTGAAACGACTATGTTGTCAACAGCTTCGAAAGTATCTAGAAAACTAGGATTTTTAATAAATGTAAAAAGTTTTTTTAATTTTTGTTTAACTTTTGCATATATATAAAATTTAAACTTCTCCTTGTATTAAATATTGTTTCCAAGTATGAGGAGAAGCATCGGAAAATACACTATTTTTTCTAAACTCTATTCAGAAACGAGTTATTCAAATTATACTCGATTCAAAATTGACTAATAACTTAGATACTTTACAACAAGACGTAATGTTGCAGATCTTTGCATTTTTATAGATATTTTAATGAACACTTTTTAAACAAAATTCAAAATATTTTGCCATCAAATATTTACTTGTAGTACAAGGCTTGCTAGAAATTCTATCAAATATTCACTAACAGTTCAGAGATGTAGGACTAAACTTTTAAGAGAAATTGCTTTAACCGTACTATCGACAAATGGAATAAATTTTTAAATTTGGTATTTCCTGAGACTTATAAGTCACAAATATTTAAAGTCAATGTTAACAGACTGCTTAATTCTAGTCTTCAATGTGGTTCAGCGACTGTGGTTTTACTTGTTGAAATTCAAAATAATTTTTATGTTGTTGCGGCCTATTATGTAATTTCTAAATATCACATTTTGAAATTAAAAAAAAAAAGGTTGTTTTAATGTTGAATAACAAACGTATGTATATACGTTTCAGCAAACAGTGTATTAGATGAATATATAATTTTTTTATTATATATTAGTTTAATAATTTTTTGTTGTCTGTTTAAGGTATATTTAAAATGTTTTGTAGTTGTCTAACTCATAACCAAAAAAGAGTAGTGGCTCAAGAATAGTACCTTGATACACATTAAATTCCATAGTTTCAGACTTGCTTAATGTATTATTAATTGTCACACTTTGTTTGTTTTAAATAACTTTATTAATAGTATTTTTCTTATTTCACAATCTTCACAATGACTCCAATAGTATGGCTTATTGTATCACAAGTTTTAGCTAGATCTATAAATACACATAAGGACTTGTAGATATTAGTTGTCAAATGTCGGATTGCGTCTTGGATAGATACATTTTTTCTAAAACCACATTGATTGTTTGATAACAGATGTTATATTTGTTGATAAATTTGTCTAATCTAGTTTTAACTAAATTTTAAAACATTATTCACTAATAAGTAGTGACTGGATTATATGCAATTGCATATTTTGACCATTTTTAGGCTTTGCTGCATATTTAATTCATATTTGGTTTTTATGCATATTACATCAGTTTTTAGAAAAAAAAATTAATAATCATATTTTATTATAATTTAAATAATAAACAATTATAAAATTGTATTTCTCTTCACTGACTGAATTCTAGCGACTTAAGAGTACGAGAAAAGTTAGCAAATATAAAGCAGTAGTGTGAGGGAGATTGACATTGTGCCGAAATCGAGATAAGTTGATTATTTACGATTATTCTGACACATTTTTGCTACTAATAAAGTTATTATTTAATATTTAAGAAAAATAATTATTTTTTTAAGCATACTTTGACCTTTTTTATTACATATTTGCATGCATATTTTAGCGTTTTAAGTTGCATATAATCCGGTGTTTACTAATTAGAGATATTGGACGATAATTACTGACATAGTGCAAATCTTTTGTTTTTAGAATAGGTACAATAACCAAAGTTTTAAAAAGTGTTGGATTATCCAGTTTAATTTTTTTTGTTTATTAAATAGGTTATTGGTTTAATTATATATGAACAGATTATTTTAATGGTTCATAATTTAATGTTGTCTATACCCGAGGATTTATTATTTCTTAGATTTAAAATAACATGTAATTCTTTGTTTGTAAGATTTAAGAAAAAAGTATTTGAATTTATATTTCTTTTAATTGGTTCAGAAACTACATCAGCGTTTTTAGACAAACTATTATTTGCTAATTTGATAAAATAATTTGCAATTTTTTTGCTATCCGTTATATTTTCTTCATCATCATTTTTTAGAAAGCCGAAACATAACTAATTTATACACAATAAGGTTGAATTTATGATTACGCAGGTTTTATTTGAAATAACACTAAACTTATGCATAATAAGATCAAATTTATTTATGTATCTAATGCCAGATTTTTGCTTTAAAAACAAAAAAAATGTAAATAATAAACTTTTACTTTACTTATAAAAATGCCGAATTTGTATATATTGTATATAATGCCAAATTTGTGTATAAATAACCGGATTTATAAATAAAAAGCAAATTGCCCAAAAGTTTAAGCTTTGTCACTTAACAGCGTTATGATAATAAAATGTAAATTTAATTGCCTAATTTATGCAAACAAATAATAATTTAAGTTTCAAAAGCTTTTATGCATTAAAAAGTAAACTTATGCAATTTTTGAATAAAAATACCAACCTTCTATTAATAATTTTTTAACTGTTTTGCAACACAACCCATAGCAACAAAAACAATCAACTACAATATATATAATGTATTTAATTTATTTGTGTCTTTCTGACCAAGTTGAATAAAGAAGTAAAAACAAACTACTGTTTTAGTAATGTAATATAAATATTTGTATTATGTGCATTTTTCATTTAGAAACAACCTAGATACAAACCACACCAAGTACTGCATTGGGCTTTTTGTGTACCATCTACATGCACCAACACTGATGTACAAAAATTACTCAACGAAGCCTTCAGACACATTTTAAACTCTAACTTAGCACAAGTTCAAGTACCAAAGCTAAATTGTCATTATAATAAAGAATTGCCAATAACGAACGGAGAAATCATTTATGCG
Source organism: Tachinus rufipes (assembly GCA_963932245.1). Taxonomy (NCBI): domain Eukaryota; kingdom Metazoa; phylum Arthropoda; class Insecta; order Coleoptera; family Staphylinidae; genus Tachinus; species Tachinus rufipes. The sequence goes on from OZ010746.1 coordinate 61,951,032, forward strand.
TAAGTAATAATAAAATTATATTATGGCAAAAAAATTATATCAAATGTAAAATTAAAATAATTTATTTATTTAATTTTGTATAATTTTCTAATAAATAATTATATTACAGATCAACAATAGGAGTATTCTTATTATTTGTATCGATAGCAACTTTATATGATGCATTTGACTTGTATAAACAATTCCATTCTACAGAATATTCATTTCAAAGGAAATCTAAATCGACTGTACATGACGTTTTAATAGCATTCTCGTTAATATACAATGTAATTAAAGTTTTGAAAGTCAATCAAAGAAATCATAGTTATGATTTAGATTGTATTTGTGGAATGAGAGTTCTATCCATGATGATAATTTTAAGTGGACATGCATTATTATTTATTATTAGTGCACCTGCTATCAATAGTAAATTCAATTATCCTACGGTAATTTATTAGTATTTTAATCATTTCTATTATTAATTAATAATTTTAGAACTTAGGACAAATACAGAATGCCATTTTTCTCAACAATCCTTTACTAGTGGATACCTCTCTTCTAATGAGTGGATTATTGATGTGCAGATTATTGCTTTTGGAATTGATGCGAAGAAAAGGGAATATAAATTTCCTAATTTTATATATAGCTAGGTATATAAGGTGATGTAGCTGGTTAGTATTAAAATATATAAGCAACAATTTTGTTTGGTTTTTAGGTTAACTCCAGCATATGCTGTAGTGATAGGATTTTATTGCACATTTTTATATAGAATTGGTGACGGTCCGTTATGGGACCAAAAAATTACTGTTGAACGAGATCGTTGCTTGAAATCGTGGTGGAGTAATTTGTTGTATATTAACAACTACGTCAGTACTGATAATTTGGTAAGTGACATTGTTTAATAAATATATAAATACTGCATCAAAATATTTTATGAAATTAACATCAAAAGTGCCATTATACCATGCCGAGTCAAATAAAAACCTTAAAAGTTTACTAAAAATGCACCAATCAAAATCTTGTCTTACAAATTGACAAAAATATTATTTTAATTTGTTTTATAACAACTGAAATATCTTATTTCAATGTAACTTCAACTCATTTTTTAAATATTTAACAATCTGGATTAAATCAAATTATAATAAACCCTCATTGAATCATACTTGTAAATTAGTTATGGATTTGTTTATCTTTGAAATTGTATAATATTATTTGTGATTTAGGCAACAAACAAATTTACAAATATGAGTTATTTCTAGATATGACAAAACTAAAAAAAAACATCGATGTATCGATATTTAAAAATATCAATTTTGTAATTGATGTATACAATATACCAACCAATGAAGCAAGTTGCGATTTTGGATCTAAAACTATCAATCGGAAAACAACAGATTTTAAATTATACAATTGCGACATGTTAATTATAAAACAAATAAATAAAATCTCAAAAATTTATTAACGTTTAGTTTAGTTACTGCAAACTGACATTGTTAAACGACATTTTAAATGTAACTTTTTTAGGTAAAATGCATTATTATAACAGAACTGTACATTTCAAAGCAAGTGATAAATGAACAATAATATGAACTATGCATACATAGTCCAGACACCTATGTACAACAAGTAGGAAATAATTTAAAACCATTAAAATAATTTGTTTATTTTTTTTATATTGTGTAGAAAGAGGTTAGAAAAGTTTAGTTTCAAATTGTTGAGTAAGGTTTATGAGCTTTCTCTGTCGCCTTTAAAAAGTTTTTGCAATAACTCGGCTACCTGACGTGATACAAAAATTGTAACAAAATAATTTTTTGTTGCCTTTTTTCACTTTCTATAATTTAGGTTATATACAACATAAATTGGTTTGTTTAACAATTTGTAAGTAGGTGCAGGAAGTTGGGTCAAAGAAAGAGTCATAGCGGGTTATGCTTTGCTGTGTCGTGGAAGCGTTTCAATTGAAGTTGAATTTTCAAATGCAATTTTTGTCGAGTTTCTTTGCTGTTAATTGAAACTATGTATTCAAACATTTCAACAAATCCAAAAATGTCATGGACAGTAAATATGGCTGTTGCATTTAGTGCCAAAGCCAATTTTAAGATTTTAGCCATTTTTGCTGACAATGACATTTTTGAATTTGTTAAGACGCTTGAGAATATAGTTTCAGTTGACTACATAAAAACTCGACAAACATTGCATTTAAAAATTCAACTTTAATTTAAACGCCCTCCCATTTGAGTAAACTTTGATCAAATACGTTTACGTGACCACAAAAATATGAAAATCAAAAACTAACGTTGTTTTATAATTTAAAAAATAAATGCTTTTTTTGTGAAGAAGTAATTACCCGTTAACTTAAATTGCCGATAAGCAAATAAAACGCAAAAGCTCAGTACTATCAAGAATCCAATTTGTGTGTGCATACACTACCTGCTAAGCAGACTACAAAAGGACATCTTAGCGAGCATCAAGTAGATGACGCCATAGAGAAAAAACTGATTTTAGAACCTTAAAAAAACACTACAAAATATTTTCGGACATGGCATCATAGTTATTGATAAACAAATGCGCAATTGCGTAATTTGCTTTTACGATACTAGTTATAAGGCTTTTTATACAAAAAAATGCCCTTGAAAAGAAAGATTACAAGTTATTTGCCAAATGGCAATAATTGTTTGCAAAGACATTAGAATCAAATAAATTTATCAAAGATGTCAAAATCGTTGTTCTGAGACTTTTTTATTCCGCAACCATTATAAAAGATAAATGCAATAACAACAGCTATACATATTTGCTTTTTTTTCTGACTACATATAGGTGTCAAAGCTTTACTGTATAAAAAAATAGTTCAAAAAATGTTAACAACATTTTATCGACCAAGGAGTTTTGTGCACTGTACAAAAAAAAACTTGAAACAACAAATAATTATATGATTCCAGTTTTTGTATCACGGAGCTGCAGAGGAAGTTTATAAAAAACTTTGGTCTACAATTTGAGGTTAAGTTTTTCTAATTCCTTTATACACAATATGAAAATAAATTGCATTTTTGATTTATTTGCATTTTCAAATGTACATAGTGACTAGACAGTGACAAAAAACAATTGCAAATTGTAGAATTAGGTTTATAGACGATAGATCTATTGTCTTAATTGCAAAGCAATAAATAAAGTATTAGATATTTATTTTTTAAACTACGCCTTGTAGCAATATGAGTAGCAAACGCGGTTGCAACTTATTTTGATATACTCGGCAAATGGTTTTTTTGTCCACATTTAGGGTGTTTTGGTATTTTTGTATCTGTGTAAACTGGCTTTGGTCGTAGTCGCCACTTAGATTACTCCAATCTATAATCTTAAATAATACTACAATTTTGAGTTTTAGTAATTAATATGACGGCTGCATAAAATCATCTTATTTAGTTAAACTTTACCCATTTTATCTCATATTAGGCAAAAATAGAAGGCAAAATACTACAGAACGACCAATACATGATTACTTTTTTTATATTGGCTCAGTATTTTTTTTACTTTGGTTCGATTGAGGTTGTTCAACGCAATTGATCTTTTCCATATGACTTATAAAATATCTTCTGCTGCCTGTTAAGTTTTTGTACTTTTACTTTGATATAGTAATGACTTTAAGATCATTCTGACTTCTGCTTAAGTTTGCACCATATAAAATTTTTATTTTTTTTTATTTTTTAATTTGTTGAGACGTCATAGATTGTCGAAAAAAAGGGCCAATTATTTTATCCTTGCAAATGCCGCACTAAACGTTAGTTTTAAAATAATATTGATTGCAAGTTTTTATTGTAAAGTGAAGATTGGAGTCAGTCTACCATTGACAATTTTGCAAAGACATTGTTCCATTTGACGTAAATGTAGCTTTGTCAGAAAAAAATATTTTTCAAGCAAAAAGAAGATCGTCTTCTAGCTTTTCTTGGATAAGAAAACAAAACTCTAGTTGTCTGTCGTAGTCTCCAGGTTTTAAAGTATGAATATATTGTGGTTTAAACAAAGTTTGTCCGGGAAATACGTATAAAAAATTTAGGGCAACGTGTCAAAGTGTTGTGAAGAGGCCCGGTAGTCCCTCCTTGCTATGCAATCCCTTCAACACTCAGTTTAAGCCAGAGCGCTCTGCGAATAAGTAAAAGTTTACGTTTGCTTGTTGAATGTAACTCCTATTTTTTACCTGCCGTCGGCATGGAACTCTTTCTGATTAAGGAACTACAAGTTTCTTGCAAAGCTAGGCAAGAATGACCGTACAATTTTTGAGTGTTTGAAACAAGTTTACGGAGACAATTCTCTAAAAGAACCTACCGTCAACAAGTGGTTAAAAAGGTTCCGGGAAGGCCAAGAAAACGCAAAAGATGACTTTCGCTCAGGACGCCCTTCCACATCAAATTCTGAGAGAAATGTTGAACAAATTTGGGTTTGTGTTCTTAAGCTCAATCACCGTGACAGAACACCCGCCTTATTCACCCAATTTAACCCCTTGCAACTTTTTCTTGTTCCCAAAATGCAAAATGATGCTTCGGGAGCGGCACTTGGGGGATGTGGAAGCCATCAAGGCAACAACGACACGGCAACTAAAGAGCCTCACAACTCTCAGGTGGAGTACTTTGAAGAAAACCATATTGAAATACCTGAATAATTGTAAAATAAAGTTATTATTCCACTTTTATACGTATTTTCCGGACAAACCTTGAATAGATGAAACTGGTTTTCTTTAAAAAAAAAATTATATTGTCTCTTTACCAATTTTATCTGAAAGCAAAAATGCTCTTTTTTGCAGAAACAATTTTTTCACTGCAGATAACATTACATTTAACTTCATCTCCTCACTTGCAACAGATTTTCAACGTTGTGAATTTATTATTAACATCTCCATGTCAGTTGTTAAATGTTTCAGCTGTTTTACGATAAGTTTTATAATTTTCAACAACGATTAACACAATTTCTACTTTTTCTTCCACACTAAATACCACCGGCATGTTAACAAATTTTATTTGACGTTTACTGTCAAACAATTTTTCATTATTTTTTTATAATTTACTGTTGAGCAAAATTTATATTATTGAGAAACCGCGTATACGACTGCAAACATTAATATCTGATGGTTGCATTTTAGGTTTAAGACCATGCAATAACTTTTTTTTTGTAAAATTAATAATAAAAAAGGTTTCCATATAGTGCAAACTTAAGCAGAAAATGCATTCAAAAGTACCTAAAACCGCTTTTATTTCTATATTAGGATATTTTGTTTCAATTATAACTAAAAATGCTTTGACAAAACTGGGTTTATTTTTTTTTAATGTACTAGTGAAAAAATAAATTATCAAATTATATGTAGAAATAGGAATAAAGTTGCTGTTTTTGTCACAATATTGGAAATAAATTTAGCGGTTGGGATATTCTTAAACCCTTCGCTAAAGATTACACAAGTGTGGGTCTTAGTCCTAGTACATCTTGTATGACATACTACACTGTACCTGTTGTATAGCAACCAGTTTCACAAAAAAATAAGAAAATGCCGACTTTTGTTAGTATAACTGTTGGTTGAAAGAGTATATATATATATATATATATATAAGAGTATATATATATATATATATACTCTTTCAACCAATATATATACAGGGTGTTTGGAAAATACGTGTACAACGTTTGACGACAGACTCCTGACGTCAAAATAGGTCGATCTAAGCCAACTTAGTTATATCTAAAATTGTCTCGTTTAGCCGGTAGAGGGCGTCAAAAAAAACAAAAGTATAACAAAGTTGAAAGTATCTATTGTAAGAAACTAAGTAAAACAAAAACATTACTTAAGCAAATGTGTAAAATGACCGCCATCTTGCTGAATACACTTATTAACACTCTTTAAAAAATGATATTGGACCCTATCTAATGTTTCGGGATTATTAAAATGGTTGCCTGCATTTAAAATCCGCTGCAATAAATCATCGCGTGTGTTTACCGGACTCTTGTAAACTTCTGTTTTAATAGCGCCCCACAAAAAGAAGTCACACATATTTAACTCAGGAGAACGTGGTGGCCATTTTACTGGTGCATCATTGCCTCTTCCAATCCATCGGTTGGGATATTGATGATGTAAGTATTGCCGAACGGCAACGGAAAAATGGGGCGGGGCACCATCATGCATATACCACATTTCCCTCCGAAGTAAAAGGGGCAAATTCTCCAGAAGAATTGGTAATGTGTCTTGCAAAAAATTTAAATAAATATTTCCATCTAACCTGTCTGGAATAACAATGGGACCAATAAGGTAGTGATCAATAATACCTGCCCAAATATTAGTTTTAAATTGATGCTGATGATGTGCAACTTTAATGGTATGTGAATTTTCATCGGAATAAATATGTTTGTTGTGCAGATTGGTTACCCCAGATCTTGTAAAGCATGCCTCGTCAGTAAACATAATTTTTCTACAAAAATTTGGAACAAGGATTCTTTTGTTTCTAATAAATTGACAAAATGTAAGCCGCATGGGGGGATCAGTCGGTAAAAGTTCCTGGACTTTTTGTATGTGGTAAGGATGTAACAACTGTTCTCTTAAAACCTCATTGACAATCGTTTTAGGAACATTTAACTCACGTTCTAAGAGACGGGTACTGGTACTTGGTTCTTTTTCAACTCTTTCCAGAATCATCTCTTCTGTTTCCACAGTTTGAGTTGTTTGCATACGACCCCTGCCTTCAAACTTTTTCTCAAAACTGCCCGTTTCCCGAAGATGACGCTCAATATTGGCAAATGTTTGGTGGTTTGGTATTCGACGGTTAGGAAACCTCTCCATGTAAACCCTAACACTCTGACGCCCATTTCCTTGACAAAACCCGTATACCAGGAGCATGTCAACTTTCTGAGAGTTTGTATAATTTTCCATTTTTAATGGTAAAATGAACTTGTAATTCAAGAATGTTGATCGTATACTTGAGTAAATTTCATAGACTGGTGACAATTTGTCAATAATTGTCAAATTATTAAACGCCATAGCAGCAAGGTCACTTAAAAAATTATTGTTACAGGTAATTTCTTTTTAATATTTACAAATTTTTGACGCCCTCTACCGGCTAAACGAGACAATTTTGGATATAACTAAGTCGGCTTAGATCGACCTATTTTGACGTCAGGAGTCTGTCGTCAAACGTTGTACACGTATTTTTTGGACATCCTGTATATACTCTTTCAATCAACGGTATAACGTTAATTTGATCAAAACCAACATATTTGTGCTTGGTAAACAGGTTGTACTGTTACCTACCTAACCTAGACTATCAAAAGTTTTCCCAGTATTCAACTCAAATAATTGCCTTTGTTAGACTGGCGCGTCTTACATTTTTTTAATTGTGAGAGCGTAACTTCTGATTACCTCAAGCTTTTAGTTTAACATAGCTAATAATTATTGATGTTTTAAATAAAAAATGTAATCTATGTATTTACTTAAAATGTCAAATTTTCGTTACCTACAATACTGTAAAAATACCATACCAAAACTTGCAAACAACGCACAGCAAAGAAACTTCTAAAAACGTGACCAAAATGCTCAAAATTAAAGTTTTGATGTAGAAACTTTTTCTAGCTAACTTTACAATCTATTATAAAAGTAAACGTCAATTGCAATGCATTTTACAGTAATCCAAGTACAGCATGGCCATTATAATAAATAACTTAATATACACAAAAATATTGTTTGCTTTGTTGCACTCATGCCTTCGCCCTAAATTTGACTTCTAATAAATTATTTAAAATTAGCAACCTTGAAAACTTCTATACATTACTGATCATAAAAATTAAAATAGTTGACCACGTTTTTAAGCATGGTGGCCACTGTGTGGCTTTACGTATAAGATTGTAATTGAAGGAAATGTCCAAACCTCTGATAGGTTTAACTATTAGTAAAAGCAGAATTGGCGACTTATATATATATAATTAATAGATAAGTTTTAAGTCTTTCTTCATGTTGTCGCTAACCCAAACTTTGCAATTTAACTCAGGCTTACATTTTAACATGTGTTGGTAAGATCGGTCGTCAATGTTTTTATTAGGTTTTGCCAAACTACTACTATATTATATAACAATAACAAATTTGTTTATTTAAAACTTCTTTTACATCTCCAAGAGCGTTTTGGTAAACAATTCTTAGATTTTCACATGTGCCATTTATTGTAAGTAAATAGTCCACCATGATAGCGGGTATGCCAATGCTTTTTGCAGTTTGAAGTAAATTTTGAGGACTCCAATACAAGTTAAAATGTAACAAACAAAGTACGGCTTTTAGCTTATTTTACGTAGCCGTTTTTATACAATCAGCTAAACCTTGGTTTTATTTATTTATTGGGGATTAGAGTGTTTGCAGCGGATTTTGGCTTTTGGATTTGCGGTTTATTAACTTTTACATTACCATTTGCATAAGTAAACGATTTACGAACACCAAATTGTAGTAGTGTGCCGCAAACAAAATTTAAAATAAAACAGAAAACGGAAATACTCACTTATAAAAATGATCTTAACATAATATTGAACAGAACAACCACAAAAAAACAAAGTCTAACTGTCAAAACAATACAGAACTACAATGAAATACAAAAAATAGATAAATATAACAACTTACAATAATTCAATTACGTAATGAACAATCAAACATAAAAATAATAACAACAAACAAAAAAAAAACTTAGGTAAATAATTTGAGTTTTTTTTTTGTAGCACATTTGATGGCAGCGTTCAACTTAATTAGGTGTGTCTTCTTCACATGTTGTCCCAGCTTATTCTTACTTCTAAAAAAACAATTGCAATACTCGTGTGACTTAGTAATACAAAACAAATATTAAAAACATTTTACATTCTATTATTTTAAAGTTTTAAACATTTAATAAATACATTGTATGTTATTAACAATAAAATTAAACCATTTAAATAAATCGCACAAAAATTGGTTAATTGGGTTCAAAGTTAAGACCAAATATGTGTTTTTAATAAACAATTGATATCTTTTAAACGAACATATCAACTTAAGCCAAGTTTTTGGACAACGTTATTACACGTGACGTTTTATTATCTTAGTCAAACTTTGTATATGCAGTGATTTGAAAAGAAATTTCTAAAAAAAGGTAAACCGGCCAACTTTATTATGAGCAATAGTACAAAAATTGGCAACAATCGTAAAGCAGCACAAATGTACAGTTCAATTTTTATTTGTAAACGTTCTGTGCGTGCCATCTGCAATAGAAGTATTTTTTTATACGCGCAGCATACTGAATTAAATACTCCAGTAAAATTTCCAACTAAAATAAGTTTATGGAAAAATGGAAAAACTAATTTAGTTTATTTCATATATAAAAATTCACTTGCAATCTAGATGACTCGCACATAAAGTTTACAAATAAAAATCTAAATGCACTAGGTAAATGGCTTATATTTTGTGGGTTTAATAAAAAAAAATATAGTTTTTTTTTAATTACTGTACTGCATAAAACTGTACATGTACAAAATTTAACTATACTAGTAAAACGTCAACAATACGTGTAATAATGTTGACAAGTCCGTGTAGAAGATATTAATTATTTGCCACAAACGCATTTTTCGTATTAACTTTGGATCTAACTAACCAATTGTTGTCCGGAACATTTTAATAGTTACTTTACCATGTTAATAGCCAACAATGCATACTTTAAATGTTTTAAAATCAAAAATAATAAAATGTAAGCTGTTTTTAATATATGTTTAGTATTATCAAGTCATTTACAAATTGGCGGCCGTATTATAATTTGTGTCACTTTGTGTCACGCAAGTCGGGTATCTAGTATATCCATCGAATCCTAACGGTTGTTTTTTAATACCTAGTTAATTTGAGAAAATGGAGGCCCTGTAGATACTGACAAGGCCTAGTATCTGTTCTACTTACACTCTCATATTAAATGTATTTATGGTCACATAGATAATAATTGTATATTAAACTAATATCCTGAATTAATAAACGCCATACTTTCTTAAAATGCTTTGCTGGATTGGGACTCAAATCTGCGTCAATTTATGCGCCAATATTCATTTTTTAGTTTTAAAATTGGTTCTAAGAATTTTTTATAGAAATCAGTTTTTTAAAAATAAATAAATAAAACAAAATAAATGTACTGCCATCGCTGAGCGGCTTGGCAATGAGCACCTTTTCAACAACTTCATGAATCTATTGACAAATTGTCATTGAAATGATTGTTTCAGTAAAAAGTTTAAAGTAAATATGTATGTTTGTGGAAAAATGTTCTTAGTTTAAAGTTCAGTAGTTTGAATTAATTGCTTATAACTCAAAAATGGTGCGATTTATAAATTAAATTATTTTTACAAAAAATACTCAATTTAAAAGTACTCATTATGTTCTATTTGAAAAAAAAAGAGAATTTTTTAGGTGTTATGGTAATTTTGACTAAAAAACCAAATGCTAACATATAAATATAATAATATATTAAATATCGATTAGCAATATGTCAATTTATTGATATATTGAACAACTTTATATCAATATTTTAATAACATAATCTCTATTAGCAATACTTACGCATTAGTTTTTTTATTGGAGAATTTGTTGGTGATAGTATTTGTGTAAATAGCATTTTGGAATTAAGTTTTCTTATCCGTGTACCTTGTATAACATTTTTAGTGTTTTTTGAGTATGTGCTTTTAGAGCTTTGCCCGGCGCATCCACCATGTATTGCACCAAGCTTTTGAGCACTAATCATTTTACCCTTATCATACATTTTGAAACATTTTGAGTAACATAATACAGTAATCAAGACAAAAGTAGTTTTAAATTTTTGTCAAAACATTGCAGTCACACTTTAGTATAAATCTAGTCGTTTTAAAATAAGAAAGTTTGTTATATAATTGCAATTTGCGGATTAAATACCTTTGGCGTTGTAGCTCTCGTGGCAAGTGGAAAGGTATCTGTACATTTTTTATGTAATTATATGTATGTATATACAAAGAACACTGCCAAAATTTGCAGAAAATGTAAAGCAAAACACAAATTACGTTATGTAAATCGCTTTATTGCTTTTCAAAATATTCTCATTTAAAATCTATACACTTTTGCATCCGATAAAACCAATCTTCAAAACAATTTTGCCACTCTGAGCGAGGTACCTCCAAAACAAGTGATTTAAATGCTTCAACGGCCTCTTCAGGCGATGAAAAACGCTCGCCACGCATTTTATTTTTGGTATGTCGAAATAGGAAGAAATCATTGGGCAATGAGTCATGAAATGGATGTTGTTACTGGTCAAAAACTCTACAGTTTGTCGTGCTGTGTGAGCGCTTGCATTGTCATGATGAACAATGATTCGCCGGTTTATGTTGTTCTTTCTGATTTCAGCGATAACTTCCGGCAAACAAATTGAAGTATACCAGTCAGCATGAACTGTCCTTTGATCCTCTAATGCAACAATTGCAATATGACCCGTTTTTCTAAAGAAACAAGCAATCATTCTTTTTGAAACGCTTTGTGAACGCACCACTTTTGTGGGTTTAGGTTTATTTTGAAACACCCATACAGTCGATTGCTGTTTAGTTTCAGATTCATATGAATATATCCAAGGTTTGTTACCTGCTACGATGTTATATACCAAATTTGAACAACCTCCTTCAAATTTCTTTAGCATTTCCTTGCACCACTTGACACGTGCCTGTTTTTGTTCTTCTTTCAAATTGTGTGAGATCCAACGACTGCAAAGCTTCCTGACATGCAAATAATTGTGCAAAATTGTATGTATTTGTTTTGCTGCAATGCCGCAGGATGTCTCTAGAAGTCACATGCAGATCTGACAAAATCAGTTCACGCACAGCATCAATATTTTTTTGCGACAACAGAGGTGCATGGACGACCTTTGCTTAAATTCTGCGAACCATTTGTAAACCATAGTTTTGAATAGTGCTTTGTCCCCAAATAACAAATTAAGTTTTTCCACATATTGCTGCATACCGAAAATCATAAAAAATTATCACTCGGAAGTTACGATTTGAAATTTCCATTTTCACATAATTATTACTCTCGTTAAATTTTGTTGAAACAAAACCGAACTGTCAACTGAATTATATGTGAAAAACGTAAAATTTTACGAATATGACAATCACAGAACGCGGGCAATACAGGCAGTACTTGATTACGCAAACTTTATTAGTGCCTTACGTACAACACGGATACAGTAATAAAAATAATAATGCAGTAACCTAGCAGTAATGTAAATGATTAAGCTTTATTCGTTATTTGCGGATTTACCGACAGCTAGCCAGAGAAGCCACTTGAAAAATGTATTTTTGCAATATTTAGAGTGTCACAAAAAATTGACTATCAAAGTGAAAAAGTTAAAAACGCCTTCTTGAAACTCATATTCTTTTTTGATAAGGACAAGAAACCCTTAAAAAATCTGTTTTATTATTATTAATTTTAATATAATGTAAAAGGGTTTAAACAACATAAATAGAAAAAGTATCATAGAAGTTGTTTTATTTATTTATTAAATATGAAGTACCACATAGTAACCGTCGCAACCATCTTGATGATCATATCATAGAATCAATGCTAATCAAAACGAAGAGATCAGATTAAATTGAAAACATCTACAATCAAAACTTAAACCCAAATAATCAACTAAAACTGATTTTATTATTTTCAGTTATTTTTAAGTATTTAATATAACAAAAATTAAACTAAACTAAACTAAACTAAACTAAACTAAACTAACTAAATAACAAAAAATATTTTTTTAGTAAAAAAAAGTTGCTTAAATTACATAACAAAATATTTATGTTATACGTTATTGTATTTTCCACAGAATATTTAATTATATTTGTGTGGTTAATAAATTTATTTAAAATTGATATTTGTTTGCATATACTACAACTAAAGTATTTGTCATTGAGTTATTTTATATAATATGTGTTTACATTTTTTGCGCGAATTCTTTTTAAATTCAAGTAAGTTATAATTTGATTTTTTTTTATTGTAATAATATTATTCTAAAACGACTAGAAATATTATTAAAGCCTTATAAGATTCACAAACTTATGATACAATATTTTAAAAATGTAATATGTAGAGAAAACTTATATTTTTAGTTACCCAACAAAAATTATAATTTCTTGATACTAAAATTATGAGACAAATTAGTTTCTGCTGAACCCTTGAAATTACTTATTCATGCGTCGATCAGGGGACATGTAAACGGCTTAAAGATGCATTGCAGATTAGCCAACATCTCTTACATTCCGTTGTAAACCAGCTTGTAGCTTTTGAAGTAAAGATTCAGTATAATTGCAAATAATAATAACAAAAATTGAGGGTACAAGGCTCATTAATATAAGAAATACTCTAACTATAGGTTTTGCTAAATAGTATATTGTATACGTATTTGGTAAGTGCATTTTACAGACCAAGAAAATAATATAGCAAAACAAAGCCCATAGTTTTGCTAGTTTTTAAAATGTTGTATTTACTAAACAAGCATTGAATACTATTTTTTGCACAATCATGTTTTTGTTAATAAAACAAGAAAAATATTAATTTAAATTGGAATGTATTATTTAAAATAATTTAAGTGAAATGAGTTAAGTTTAAAATTATTATCTGACAAATAATATAAATATATGTATTTTGCAAATGCAAATAATTAATTACAATTTAAACATTTATTTTTTATTGATTTATTACATTGGATTTTCCCACGTTTAATTTTATTAACTATTGAGTTTTTTAGTCGTATTGGGTGCATAATATGTTATTTTTGTACACAGTTATTTATTGCACATATGCGATAAGTAAACATTACTGTTTACTTATAGCAGTATTATCGCTCTGTTGATAGAAAAGTGACACATCTAAAATTTAGTAATTTTTGACTAGAGCCATTTAAATTGGAGCACAATTATAATTTCAGTAATAATTATGTATGAATTAACTTTTTTATGCATAATAATAATTATAATAATTAATTCTTTGATGAATCTTTAATATTTAAACACTGTAATCCTAACAGAAGGTAAATTTCATCCCTTATTACAGCTGTGTCACTTTTTTATACAAATCAAACACTTGTTAATGTTATTATTTTGTAAATTTTATAAAAATAAACATCGTGTCATTACAAAAATACAAAAACTTAAATGTATAAAAACAATAATAACAAAAACAATAATAACAAAAACTTGTATGCAAATGAATTTGAACCGTTTCATTATATTCAAATATTACAAGTTATTATAAAAATTGGTTAGAGATGTGATTTTTTGTTAATAATTCTAATACACATATTTTTAATTTATTTTTGTACAATAGTTATAAAGTTAAAAGTTTTCGGTTATTTACCGTTTACGGTCTTTTTGTATTAAATATAGAAACATTTTTGTCTGCGTAGAACATTTTGTACAGAATTAAAAATTTTTTTTTTTAAATTTTAATTATTTTTATATTATCCATCTTATCTTTATTACTATTCCAGTTTTGTATATTTCTAATTTTTTTATTGAATCTCTTTAGATCAACAAAATCTCTAAAAAACATTCTTTGTACTGAGTACAAACTTCCACTTTTCTTTGCACTTTTAGTTTAGTTTAGTTTAGATTTTTGGATATCAGCTTAAGAAGACTATTAATGCCGACCTTCGCACTTTTGATTAATCTAATGTATTCTGCTGCTCAAAAAATTAAGCCTCTTCCTTGTTTTGTGTGTGTCCCGGTATTAAAAATGTATGGGTTATAGATTTTATGTTAGAATATTTTATCAAAAAATAAACGTACATTGTTAAAATGTAACAGTTTTTTTGTTGCGTTGAAGCCTGGTTACACAGTGCGAGCTAGCATCCGAGCTGGCTTAGTCAGTACCGTGTGACCCCATCATACGATAATGGCGTGAGACAATAAGTCGTATGATGCGGTCTCACAGTGCGAGTAGCTGCACTGTAGTAACTGATATAGTACAATTGCATCGTCAAGATTTTCTTCTAATTTCTCTTCTATAAATTTAAGAAGACAACTGCCAGATTTCTCTGCACCGTTTTGCACTTGGATTTTATCCCATACATTACAGTAGCATCGTCCTGTTCTTTCTGTCTCAATTTATATACAGTAAAATTTAAATCGCTCATTTTAGACTTATAGTAGGATGGGGATGTTTTTTCTTTAGAGTATGGCATTACCTTTTGCAGATTAAAACAAGTTACAACATGTTTATGACCAATTTTTTATTTGTCAGCTTGTTTTTCAGCAAGGGATAGTTCTTTTTCTAATAAATGGTTTTCATATTCATTTTTTAAATTATTTTGATCCTCTTCAGCAGCGTTTGAGTAAGTAGCACAAACTTAACACTGGTCCTTTATGAAGTAAAAAAGAACATGTTAAATTTACAAGAAAAAAATTGATAATAGATTAAATACTTTCCATAAGGTAAGTTATGGTCCATACATTCTTAAACATAATTTTTGTGCAAATCACGTATGGACTTTTTACATCCAATAAATTTACGAGAAGAACAAGCTTGGCTTTTAATCCGTGGTATATAGTTTATATGATTTTGCATTCCATCTTTTATGCTTGAATCCAATTTGGAATGTTTTCTTCGGAAATCACCTAAAATCATTTCTTCAACTGCATTCTGTTTGCCGAGTGGATTTAAAATGTGAGTTTTAGTAATTGTAAAATAAAATGAATTATTAACACGTCGTTTGTAATCAGTGTGATGTTACTAGTATTTAGGTTTAATAACCGTTATGCATGATGATAAATAGTCTTGTTGTCTCTGTGAATCACCAAAAGCCCAAAAGTTTTCAAAAATTAGTTTACGACGTTCAGTAGAAATTCTTGAATTTCTGGCTAATTTTGCTGCGGTTTTTTCAGTAGGCGTTTTTGTTTTTTGATTCTTTTCAGATCATTTGAGTTTTAACTTTTTTTTATCTTTCTTTGCTTATTCCATAATAACTGGCGTTGTGTCGCGGTGCGTTTTTTCCATATTTGAATAATGTGATGAACTAAAGCTATCACACTGTGATAAACTTCCGATCTGAATTAGATGCATAGTTGGAATCTACATCAATATCCTTAAAATTAAAGAATAAATTTACATCTTAGACAGCCAAACTGTTAACACGTTTATTTATAATATTTGAAGACCCAATATTAGGAATGGTATTAGGAATGGTACAATCTGACATACTTTTTTGTATTATCGTATCTAATTTATAATCATTTTTAATAATAATCATTTTAATGAAATTTTTACTACATATATATGCTTTTTTTGTATCACCGTCCAATAATGGCTTTGTAAAGATTAAAACTAGTTTTTTAATATATTTGTAATATAGTACATAGAAAACTTGTTTTTATTTATTTTTATAATAAAGTTATGTTTATTAATTAAATAGTTAAAGTTTCAGAATTAGAAACTAATATTAGTTTTAGTATAAATTCACTATAAAGATTCTTCAAAATGGCCACCGCCATTCTTGCTCTTCTTAAGAGAGATTTGGTTGCCTTACGAAACATATTGTTAATTAGTTTTCTGATTAAAAAATGCGTTTTATAAGATCTTTAACAGTTTTTAATGTTGTATAATGTGGTATATCAGACCATTCATATGATTTCACAATCAATAATCTAAACTAGTTAAGTCCTTAGATCTTGATGTTCCCTTTTATAAATTTCTAAAACATTTTAAATAGATGGTTAATACGTTTACAACAGTTTAAATTTACTTATAATTATATAAATTATTGGGAGTTCAGTTGGGAGTTTAAAATGTGACCAATTTTTTTTATATTTTTTATTGTGGTAGTGATTTTAGTTGCTATGACAACCCATATTTATTAAGACTTTTTTGTTTGTTGTGATTTGTACTACCACCCCCTTAAATATTTTACATTCTTTTTAAAACACTCTGTATAATAAAGTGCGGAACATGTAGCACTTTAATACTTTTTTTTAGGACGTAGTGAGGTGTTGGCTCTTACCAAGTAGCTCTTGAGAATAACTTACGCATGGCAGTATCCCTTAACTTTGTCTGTCTTTTTTGTCATTTTGCCTTTTTTATCTGCATTGGCATCTATCTCTGAATTCTCTTCTTTCTCCCATCCGTGTGTTATTTATTCTAATTATATAATTTGTTCTCAGATGTGCTTTTAGCTTACTAAGGTCTTTGTTCACTTATTTTTCATCGTATTCCCTCTTCTCCATGAATAGTTTATGCAGTTCCATTAGTTGTGTTCCTTTTGGCAGTCCTAGATTTGTAAGTTTTACCTCCAGTAATATCCTTGTATTTCCATCTGGAATTATTTCTTTGCCATGTATATTCAGACTATCTGAAAGGTTGCGTTCTCAGTCAACCTCGAGATAGCATGTCTACCATTTGGCATTTGCCTTGTTATTTCTGTTATTTTGCTTTACTTCAATATTTCTTTCCTCCTTCTTCTTATTTCTGCAATTTTGTTTGGTGTTGTAGTCTCTGTAAATGTTCTTCTTTTTTCTTCTGTTTCTTGGTATGTATAATTATCCTGTCTTTTCTATTTCTTTCTTTTTGTTCTTTTTCTCTGTTTTTTTGTTTTCATTCAGCTTATCTCATCATATTCTTTTCTCTTCTATGGCTTTGTATCTGTGTTTGTTTCCATTGTTTTTTTCTATATTCTTCTATTGTCAGACTCTTCAATTTTTTTTTAGTTTACTTTCTTAGCGCTCTCCATTTATTTTCATCTTTTAAGCATTTGTTAATGATTGTTGTTTTATCCACTTTGCTTCCTAGTATGTTTTCTATTTTTTTTCTTTCTTCCTCCCACGCCTCGCATTCTACTAGAGTGTGTTCTGCGTTATTGTGTGTTTCTTCCTGACAAAATATACACTTTTCTTATTCCTTCATCTTTTTAATTTTTTACAAGAATTTTCCAAATGCTCCGTGCCCGGTCAGTATTTGTGTTGTATAATAGCATATAACCATTTTTTTATCTCCGGGATTAGTTCCCTCGTCTATTTTTTTCCTCTATTCCATTGTTTCTGCCATCTTTCCATAATTTTCTCTCTTGCTCTCTTTGCTTCTTGTTTACTCGTTCCTTCTTTTACAAATTTTTTTATTTCCATTCTTTCCTCCACTGTGATCCGCGGGAGGTGTTGTTGTTTGTCAAAACCAAAATATCAACTGGGTTTTTGGCGTCGTCAAGTTAACCTTCCTGCGGCAGACGGCAAGCTCCGCAGGAATCCCGGACGCTTTAAATTTTAAAGTGTCCGGCAGCAAGCAACTTTAAAGAACAAATAAAATTCTTGTCGATGCAAAAGCGAAGATATATGGTTTTATTGTCCTTATTGAGTTAAGACAGAAATATATTTACAACAAAAACTTTGAACAGTTTCATTGGCACATTTTTGTGAAGTAAATGATACCGCTACATTATTATCTGAAAATTCTATTGGCTGATTTAAAAGAAAGATTTTCTGATTTAAAACAAATTGATGTTTCAACATGGATGATGCAGCCAATGTTAGTGGATTTGTCTGATATATAAAACATGCAGTATCAAGAAGAACTCGCAGAAATGCAAAATGATGAATAAGTTAAATTTTTAGTCAGTTTATTTAATAAAAAAAGAGCAATGGCATGGGTTTGTGAGGAAACAGAAATCAAATACCCAAATTTATCCAAATGTGCAACAAAATTATTGTTTTTATCTTCATATTTAGCTGAATGTGGATTTAGTGCTGTAAATGATTTACTCGTAAAAAAATAGAAATCGGTTGGATATAACACAACGGGGAAACTTGAGACTTGAAGCAAGCCAAGTTGAAACCTAACATAAAATCTCTATGCAACAAGCATCAAGCGCAAGAGTGTCACTAAATTAAAATATTAAAATAATATAGAAAAAAGTGAACAATTCAGTTTTTTAATATTAAGTATAAGTTGAATAAGGGGGCATAAGAATTTTAGAAAGGCTTAGGTGGGGCGTGCCACAAAAAAAAATGGGAAACAATGCTCTACTGCCTCTACTGTTCAGTAAGCTCTAATTCTTAGCGAGCTTGCTTTCGTAGCTCTTCTTACTTTAACTCTGTTTTTTTTGTTTTCATGGTTTTCCCTATCTTTCTGCGGAATACAGCAATTTGCTTCTTGAAGCCGTTGCTATTAGCCTTCTGCTTTCTTCTCCTGGACTTTCGTTGTTTGGCATAAATCTACCATACTTTTTCTGCATTTCCTATGTTTTCATGACCGCTTCCTTAACCTGTTCATTCTATCCTTTTGCTTCGAGTGTCATTCTGAGGTATTTGTTTTTTTTCCTATGGTTATCAGTTGATCTCTCACCTGTATCTTACCTGTTCCTTTATTATTCCTCTTAGTTGATAGCCATGCCGCTTCTGTTTTTTGTGTTGCTAGTTTTAAACTTTTAAACTTTAATACTTTAGTTCTGAGCTGTAGTTTCATATTACGTTTACAGATTTTTTTTTTCATATTTGTGAAGACGCAGCGGTCTTTCGTTATTATACTTTTGTGTGTTTTCCGTTATCAAGATATGTGTGAAATGGTACCCATTCTACGCGAGCTCTAACAACTTAATGTTCGGACGACACAAATTTCTATACATATTTATTAATTGTTGATCTATATTTTTTGTGCAAATTAAGGCCAAGTGAAAGATCAGTGCTACATTGAACTTTGCCTTTTTCATGTATTATATTTACTTGAAATAAAGCTCTATTATTATTATTATTATTATTATAATTTTTATTACAAACTTTTAATTAAAAAATTTAGGTATACAACCTTATTAAGAAACATTTTTATTAAAAAAATAATTATTAACAAGAAACAAAAATAATTTAATAAACTAAAAATGAACAAAACTTATTGACAACTTAATGTTCGGCTGACAATTTTACATTATTAATACGGTGTGACATCACCTTGTGCTTTTATGATCGCTTGTAATCTGGCTGCTATAGTTATTAGCAAAGACTTGCAGTAGTTTGGTGTAAAAAATCCCCATAGTTTTGTTAGGTTTGTCTTTAAATCCAATATTGTTAGCTGAAGATTGTTTATTAGGTGACTTTTAATATGTTGCCACAAACTTTCAATAATATTGATTTTCTTATCGTATTTCCTGTATGGCCTGCTGCACCATCTTATTGGAATATAAAATTTCCATCTGGATAGAGCTCGTGTACTTTGGGAATAAGGCTAGTATTTAGAATTTTCTGATATTTCAGCGCATTAACTGTACCATTCATTATTTCTATTTTCCCAAACCACAGTCACAGTTCTTTTTAAACAGTCTGTTTTAAAAGTTTTCGTTTTATCATGACTATTTTTTTGCAATCTCCTTCAGATACGTCAAATTTGGATTCATTGCTAAATACAAATTTGCAGCATCCTCTGGCTGTCCAAGACAGTTTAGACTTAGCCTAAATTAAACGGTTTTTCTTTTGTTTGTTTGTTAATAGAGGTTTTTCTTTAACCTTTAATAATATAAAATAAAGTACATTATAAAAAATTATGTTATTTAATATTTTTTTATTGTTTATTTTATAAAAACTTAGCCTCAACTTATGGATACACTGCTTACAACATTCTTGCGATATAATTGCATTTGTGTTTTTGTCAAATAATGCCGTTATCTTCCTAACAGTGGCTCTTCGGTGACTTTTGAATATTTTCACAAACTGTCTTCTCATTCTGCTTGTCATTTTAGAAGGTTAGCCAGTACTTTTACTTCGAGTGTTATATCAGGCTGTCTCTCCGTAACAACGGATAATAATCTCCTACAGTTGATTTTGCTAAATTTAAATTGTTGCCAATTTTCTTCATGCTTTTTCCTTCTTGATATTGTTCACAAGCACTTTTACGAATTTTGTCCAATGTAGCTTTACCACGACCCATTTTCAGAGACACAGATAAACCGACACTATAAATCAAATATTATTAACAATAATAACTGTGATTGTAACAGTGGAAACGTTGGTATCATCAAAACAAAACAAACAAAAATAACGCGCCTGAACATTATGTTGCCAAGTAAATTTGTTTTGTTTTTAATTTATCTTTTCTTAAATAAGTAAATATGGTCAACTAATATTTATGTTTTTCTATAAATAGTCTCCAATTATGTATCTTAACAAAACCATAAATATGAAAAATAATTACCAAACTATTGATAAAAGAATGTGAAAATTATAATAAAAATTGTTATCGTCGTATAATGTTAGTATTGTCTGCGTAACGTATGTTGTTGATCGTTTGCCGTTTATAATAATACCTCTCGATTCTTCTGACAATGCTATTTTAAAGATACAGTAAGTACACATTAAATAGCAAAACTGACAGTATGCTCCCTTGTCTGATTCCCGACTTATTTCAACCACTTTACTCAAATCTTTTTCGACTGACGTTTGCTGTTTGATACCAGTAGAGGTTAGAGATTATTTTTATATCTCTATCACAACAACTTTTTTGAAAGTTGATGTAACAGATATACATTTTATAGTTTATACTTAGACACGTTTGTCTTAGTTCGTTTATTTTAAATAATGCCTCCTTAAAACCAATCCACGTGTAGCTGATGCTTTTTTTAAATTTTCTAGATCTTTAGAGTGTGACTCATCAGGGTAATAATTTTTTTAATCAAGCATTCTTTTGCCCTATTTTTGGCATTGTCACAACTTTTAAAGTCAGCCAGTTTTTTGGCATGTTGTATATGTTGTTAAATAATTTTAATAGAATATCATTGGAGTTTTCATCTATAAGCTTTATTAGTTTACCTGGTAATTGGGGTCAGATATTTTACCTGATTTAGAGTTTCTGATTGCGTGCTCAAGTTTATTCTCTAGAATTGCCGCTCTGAGTGTAGGATCAAAAGACCATGTAAAGAAGAAGAAACTGATGACAACAGAGATCTATACGCTAATCGAAAAACGACGAACATATACAAACAGAAGTGAACAGCATTATCAGGACGTTTAGAAAATTATAAAGAAAAATATAGGCTAAACTAAAGAAGAATAGTTGATAGAACAATGTAACAAATCACAAAAAAAACGTAAAATGGCAAGTACTAATAAGAAACTAAGTACTACCATACTCAAAAACTTAAATGAAAATATAATATTAAACCTGCAGCACAAGCTAAAGGGTCCGCCAAATAACTTTTTTTTTTTTGAAAATGCTATAAAAAAAAACTACTGAATATTATCTCAAGTTTCTTTTTTTATTTGAAAATACAATCCTTCCGGTTAATAATGGAAAATAATTTCATTCAAATGGCTGCCTCGGCTGGCCATGCAGTAGCCTACACGATTGGTCCAATTTTTAAGCACATTATCGATTGTGTGCAGCTGTATTTCACCAATGGCTTCACAAATATTTTCCTTTAAAGCGTCAATTGTCTCTGGATTGTCGGCGTAACACTTATCTTTGAGGGCACCCCACAAATAATAGTCCAACTGTGTCAAATCGCCAAACGACATCAGCTCTGCGGCTGATAATGCGATCTTCAAAAACAGGGCGCAAAACATCGAGTGTAGCTTCGGCTGTGTGGCACGTAGCGCCGTCCTGTTGAAACCAAATGTTGCCAATATCCTCCTCTTCAATTTTTGTGAACAAAAATTCGTTCAATATGGCTCGATAACGATCGCCATTGACTGTAACGGCCACTCCTTGCTCATTTTCGAAGGAAAATGGCCCAATTATGCCTCTGGACCAAAATCCGCACCAAACAGTGACTCGTTTTGGGTGTACCGGCTTTTCAATGTATGCGTGCGGGTTTTCTGTGCCCCAAATGCGACAGTTTTGTTTGTTTACATACCCGCCAAGATCAAAATAAGCTTCATCCGAAAAGATGATTTTTTTAGCAAAATCGGCATCTTCTGTAAGTCGATCGCAGGCCCACTCAGCGAAGCGAAAACGCATTGGATAGTCAGTTAGCTTCAACTCCTGAACCAATTGGACTTTGTATGGCGTCATACTAAGGTCTTTATGCAAAATTCGTCTTAATGATGTCTCCAAATCAATCTGTGATGTACTCTGCAAACAGTGGTGTCCCACAGGGTTCTAATCTTGGGCCACTCTTATTTCTTATATTTATTAATCCAATCTGTGATATCTTCAACTGTGAATTTTTAATGTATGCTGATGACATCAAGCTATTTAACTCTATACGTGATATAACTGACTGTGATATGCTGCAAGCTAATCTTTTAAAAATGTATGAATGGTGTGACTGTAATGGCTTAAACATAAATGTAAATAAATGTTGTATCGTGTCTTATACAAGGAATGCCCAATTTGTTAACTATAACTACAATGTTAATGGTTCAGTTTTAAAATCTGTAAATGAAGTTCGTGATCTTGGTGTGTTATTTGACTCTAGGTTAAGTTTTAATAGTCATGTTTTAAAAGTGTGTTCTGAGTGTTTTAAAACAATGGGTTTTATTATTAGAACGTCCAAATGTTTTAAGTCTATATCAACAACAATTTTATTGTACAATTCATACATAATCAGCAAACTAGAATATTGCTCTGCAATTTGGGCGCGAAACTATGTTAAATACATCAATCTGCTAGAATCAATGCAAAAACGTTTTTTAAAGTACTTGTACTTTATTAAACATGGTTCATATCCTGAGAGACATTACTCTTATAACCTACTACTAACTGAATTTAGTATGAAATCAATACAGAGCAGGCATACTATAGTTATACTGATGAACTTGTATAAAATAATATATTTTAGATATGATACTCAACTTATTGATAACTTCAGTTTACATGTACCTTGTGTTGCCTTGCGAAATCCATTAACATTTTACTATGCTACACCTAATACAGCTCATTGCTCCAGTTCGCCTATGTATAGAATGGTTAGGTCATATCATAATATTCAATACAGTGTTGATATATTTTGTAAATCACTGCAAACATTTAAAAATTCAGTTTTAGATCTAGTTGATTGATTATAAATTTTTATGTGTTCTCTTTTTTTTTATTATTTTATTTTTAATATTATATTTTGTTAGTTATTACTTTTTTTATATACCTATTTTTTAAATTAATTGTTTAATTGTTTATAATACTTGTATTAATATTATTACTAAATTGGATGTTTCCCTGTTATTGGAATGTATTTTCTGTTGGGAAATAAATATTATTATTATTATTAATATTATTATTATTATTAAAATGTTCAATTGTTGAGAACGACGGTGAATTGATGTTGATGGCGCTTCACGCACACTTTCTGCTACAGCATCAATATTCTCGGGTGTAAGCACTATTTTTGGCTTTTCACGCTTTGGTTTATCGATGAGGATGCCAGTTTCTTTCACTTTTTTCACAAGATAACGAACATACGGAGCTGACGGTGCTTTTCTTCTTCCAAAATCCGTACGCAATTTTTGCACACATTCTGCAACATTACCATGATTTTCAAAGTAATCTCGCAATATTTCCTAGCGTTGTTCAAGCGTATACACAACCATATTCGTTCACCGGAAGGATAAAACTAATTATCTGTCAAATCTGACATGAGCTAAGTGTTACCATTCACGAAATAAGCACTAGTTAAAAAAAAAACTTTAGATAGCGGACCCTTTACAATGCTGGATAAATTACGCCTTATAACTGTTTAACAACAACAAACTCAATGTAAAGTGAAACATTTTATAAAAATCATAAAACAGACTCAGACGGATTTACAACAAAATGTTCAAGATGGTTAAAGACTATAAAATCAACGTTTTACAAATTTTATGAAAATAATATATAAAAGCGGAATTATATCGTATAAAAATGTCTAACATCTACGTTACTCCCGCTGCCAAAGAAACAGTACGCAGCAGATTGCAATAATAATTTTAATTATTCAAACACTCAAAGTGTTTTTTAGAATTATTCACACCACAATCTATAGAAGAAGCAAAACGGAAAACAAAGACTATGATAATTTTAAAAACCAAACAACAAATCCAACTAAAAATAAACAAAAAACACATAGAATAAGTCTCTAAATCTAAATATTTTGGAAGCTGGTGAATGACAAATGGACATACCGCCAAGAAATTTTAGTCCGCATAAATCAGGCAATAGCATCGTATGTCATATAAAAAAAATTCCAGGTCTAAGCCAAAATTTAAGACTAAAAATAGTTTGATACATCTTTCCCGGATGGAAATCTGAACTTTGAAACAACCAAACGGCTAGAGGTTTTTAAGATATAGGTTAAAGAAGTTGTTGGTAGACTTATTTTGTTCTGTTGTCTAAAGTAAAAATTACCACAATGATTAACAACTTCAAACAGAGAAGCTAAAACAAGAAGAATAAGATATTAATTTAATTAATTAATACTGGTTTTTTAAAGTAATAATTTAAAACTGCAATTTTTTTTCAAACGTAATCGCAGGACACTTTTTTAAAACTCATAAACGCAAAATATTATTGAACAAAAATGAGTTTTTCTGCCTGCCTCTACCGAAAGCATCTTTTTTGGCCCGCATATTTCATTTTTCGGCTATTCGCGGTATTTGATTGGCCCTTCGCTTTAGCAGTCCTCTCTCGCTTCGCTCGTTCGTGCTGCTAAAAGCGGCGGGCTGCTAAAGCCTATTTTCGGCTGTTGGTACACTATATACTATAGATTTAGTTAGATACATTACAAAATGTAAGATAAGTTTGCAGTAACATTCAAATTAAAACAAACCACATAAACCGTAGAATAATAGTATTTCAAGTATTTTGTACGGATTCATTGTACTGCTTTTTTTATGTTATTCTCTCATAGCTGTTTAAAATAAAAACATTATAATTCTAAGCGGTTGTCTTAATTGTGTGTAGCATTTTACATTATACAATCATAATTGTACATAAATAAATAAGTTAAATTATTAAATTTGTGTTTTTATATTTCAGTGCATGTTTCAATCATGGTATTTATCCGTCGATACACAACTATTTATGATAGGTCCATTTTTAATATATCCTTTATGGAAGAAAAGAATCACAGGCATGTTCTTATTATCTCTTTTTGTAATATTAACAGGAGTAATTCCATTTTTATGTACATATGCTAAGAAACTAGACCCTACATTATTAATATACGCACCGTAAGTATTTATATTACTGAGTTAGAAAAATGCTTAATAATATTTCTTTTTAGTGAAATTAAAGACCTAGCATCAAATTATTATTTTAAAAATGCGTATATTAAAACTCACATGAGAGCCAATGCATATGCACTAGGAATACTTTTTGGATATATCATTCATCGAGTGCAATCTTCTGGGTAAGTATCTATTGTATATTGCCCAAGTACAAGTTACAAGTTTAGCAAATTTATATAAGGTGGCAAATAAATATATTCATATTAACTCTCATCTCGCGTTTCAGTATGGTGACATTATAATTTGTCTACAACTTCAATAGCTATAACTTCAAGAGGTTAATGAACGTTCAAGTTTAAATTATTTATTTTGTATTGACTGTCGAGCGTAACTCATTACGCTTGTAATAAATAGCAACGTATCCATGTAATAGTAGCTACATAAATGACTCGTTACAAAAAAAGTTATTTTACTGTTGTAAAATTCTATACAAACAATTAATTAATATTTTATATTTTTACAGAATTATTATATCCAACTTCATTAAAACATTAGGATGGTTGCTAGCAATAGGATGCGGACTAGGTTCATTATTTTCAGTAACTTATTTTTATCGTGCTGATTATGAATATGATGTACTACTTGCCGCTCTGTACTCTCCTCTTCACCGTTTGGCTTGGTGTTTTTCAGTTGGATGGGTAATTTTAATGTGTGTAACTAATACCACATTTTGGATAAACAGATTATTAAGCTGGAAACCATTCACACCGTTTAGTAGATTGACGTACTGTGCTTATTTAGTTAATGGTGTTGTCGAATTGTACAGCTATGGCAAATTAAGAGCTCCTAGATATTTGAGTTGGTATAATTTAGTAAGTTGGTTATATTTTTATTTATTCTTAAATAATTTACTAATTTTAATATAATTTAGTCTTTATAGACTGAAATCAAATAATTATTATATTTAGGTTTTATTATTTTAGTTACAATAAATTTGTTTTTAGGGAATTGAATCCACCGGGCATGTCATGCTTACTGTAGCAATAGCATTTGTGTTGTGCGTATTGTTTGAATCACCAATACATAATTTAGAAAAAATAATTTTAAGAAAGAGTTAGTAAATTGAAAGTAATTTTTAATTGATAAATCTAATTTTTATTTGTTTTAGCTATCACAAAAGAACGTAATAAAAAGAAACCTGAAGATGAATGAATAAAATTAAAGAATTGCTATTAAAATATTTGTTTACTAGCATGTAGGTCTTTATTAAAATAAATTAAAATTAAAAAAAAAACTTTGAAATGTACTTGTAATAACAAAACGCTAATATAGTTTTGCTGCGAACCCAATAAGCCAAAATAATAATTATTGTAACAGGTGTTTTAATCGAAATAAATTCTTAGATACGTACTAATTAAATTAATACTCAGAGGCCAAAAAACAAAACGCAGAGAAGAAATTGAAACAAATTTAAGATGGGTTTAAACAAAATTGCTTCAATTCTTACCATAAATAAAAATTATAATTGCAAATTAAATTGAAAACCTACGCTACGCATTATTATTTCATAAAGGGTTGACAGATTAATGTGCTCTAAACAAATCCGTTAAGAGTGTGTAATCAAAGAATTTGCAACGGTTGACTGTAATAAAAACAAAACGTGTTTACAAAATGCAACTCATTCTTATTGAGCACCATACGTTTAAAAAACTAAATTTACTATATATCTAATTTCTAAAGAAATTATCAATTGGTGTTCACTGATGCGGTCAATCAGCAAAAAAAACAATTGTAAGTTGTTCACGTACAATCAAAGTAAGAAGATAAAAAAATCATGTACTGCTAATGTTGCATTAAGAGCCATATCACACAGCTCAACTAGAGTGGCGCCACAAGTGGCGACATCAGCCTAAAACTCTCACTACCAGTGTGTTTTGGTGGCGTAACCAGAAGACACCAGGTGTGGTTAGCTCTCTTGTTGATCGGTAATTACCAACTCCTGAATGAATGAAAAGTTTTATGCTCTAAGAACTTACTCAATTTGATTTTAAACAGTTTTTTGTGTAATAAGATAGTTAATATATAGAAATATAAGATTAAAAACTTCAAATGTAATTATATAAAATACTTTCTTGAAATGACATTAACATACTGAAATCTACTTTGTCAAGGTAATTAGGTTAAGTCACTTATCTTCTACAACACCAATTTATAATTTTTGCTGCCTATCTTACTCAACCTATTTTTCTTCTACTTCTTTGAGTTCCTTCCTATCGGAGATTGGAAACCATCATAACAACACGTATCTTGTTGACAACCGCCCTAAACAGCTCGACAGACGTACACTCAAACCACTCTCCCAGTTTGCAAAACCACGATATCCTCCTTCTGCCAACAATTATTTTTCCTCTAATTTTACCCTGGATAATTGGTTTGAAGATGTTGTATCTTTCTCCTCTTAGAATGTGTCCCAGGTACTCAAGTTTCCTTTTTTCAATGATTTAATAGATCTCTATGGATTTATCTATTCGGTGCAGTATTGTTTTGTTGGTAATATTGTCGGTTCATGAAATTTTAAGGATTCTCCTGTAACACCACATTTCAAATGCTTTCAATTTTTTTATGTTTTCTGCCTTTAATGTCCAGGCCTCCATTTCATACAGCAGGCTAGGAAAGATGTAACACTTTAGCGTTTGCTTTCAAATCTCTAATGTAAAGCTATTCAGCAAGTGGTCTTTCAGCCAGAGAAATAAAATTTAAATTGTTCAACACATTAAAAAAAAAGAAACAATTAATATAATGTAGAATGATGTATGATATTGTCAGTCGTCAGTCAGTCAGTGAGTCAGTCAGCCAGTCAGTCAGTCAGTCAGTTGTCAGTTAGTCAGTCGTTGTTGTTGTCATTAATGAGTGTCTGCATTTGTTGAAATGCGTCTATCAAAATAATTAAACTGTTTAAAATTTCTAGATTGTACGAGTTGTTTGCAAATTTTGTCTGCAGTTTATGAAGTCGCTTGGGGAGTAGGATAAGGTTTGTTTTACTATATAAGAACTCGTTTGAAAAATTGTGAGATGTCGGACTTTAGTAATAGACTGGAGAGATGCTCTTTCTCTTACGTATAAGTTATTAAGTGTAGGATTGTTAGAATTTAGGAAAATTATAGATGCGTAGTCAAGGATGGAGCGACATATAGTTTTGTATATGTGTGTAGCAGATTTGATATTGATTCAATTGTTTCTGTAGGTAAGAAAATAAAAGTGTTTTGCACAGGATCTAATTTTTGATTTAATAGAGCTAGTGGAAAGAAAAATTTAAAGTTTAGTTTGGGATCAAAGTTTACGTCTAAGTATTTGGGAAAGGACTAGAGGTTCTTAGTTTATTTGGATAAAAAGTAAATTTTTATGGATTTTGTGATATTGAATTAATAGTTAAGCTTTTAAAGGATTTTCAAAAAGGCGTCATTTATTAAACCAAAGTTTTGTCTTATCTAAGATAATTTGCAACTTATGGATTGACTGCTTTAACGATTTGACATAGGACACTAGTGTTGTATTGTCTGCCTATTGCAGAACGTAGATAGTTGGATCAAAGTGGGTTGGATTAGAGCTATATATGTCAGAACAAAAAATATTATACAAAAAAGAAGACAAAAGGAATCCTTGTAGAACACCTTGTTGTGGAAAAAATTAAATAGAGTAGGCATTACCAATTCGGACTTTTACGAGTTCTTTCAAAACAGTATCAATACTTTAATAGATGATTAGACACATTTAAAATCAATAACTTAAAAAGAAGTCCTTTACGCCAGACAGAGTCAAACGCCTTATTTATGCACATTCAAAAAGTTTACCAAAAACTGGGAGTAGAGTGATAGATAGCTAGCTACGATAGATAAGTCAGCCAGTCAGTCAGTCAGTCAGTTGCCAATTAGTCAATCGTTGTTGTTGGCATTAATGAGTCTGCATTTGTTAAAATGCGTCTCTCAAAATAATTAAACTGTTTAAAATTTCTAGATTGTACGGTTTGTTTGCAAATTTTGTCTGCAGTTTATAAAGTCGCTCGGGGAGTGGGATAAGGTTTGTTTTACTATATAAGAGCTCGTTTAAAGGATTGTGAGTTATTTTTAATATAGATCCAATTTTTCATTCATCAGGATAGTACTGATTTGTTAAGCAGTAGTTGAAAATTTTAATTATATAGTCATAGACGTTATGGTTTAACTGTCTTTAAATGTTCCTATTTAATAAGTCGTGTTCTGGTACCAAGTTTTTTTCTTTATTTAGTAAGTTGTAGAATTTGTCTTTGTCTATTGTTTTGTCCGCTGGAGTTTTGCAAAATCTGTCATACCATAAATTTACGTTTTCTAAATGAATTCTGTCAAAATTGTCACAATTTGAGAAAGTAAAGGCGTCAATAAAATGTCTTTTATAGGTATTAGCAATGTCGACGTCAGTTGAAAAATGAATGTTAGAAACCGGATCTGTTATTGAACGTATATGTGATGTCCGTTTGTATTTTGTCAACTTTTTCATTTCTTAAAAGTAATTTTTTGTTGCATTGTTATATATTTGTCTTGTCTGTACTAAGAAACTAAGTCGTGTATGTTTTTATTTAAGTTATTAAATTGTTTTTTATTGTTTTGTCATTAGTTTATTTTGAACTTGCAATATAAGTGTCTTTTGTATTTAATGAGCTTATATATATATGGTGAAAGAAGGATTTTACTGTTTTTGGAATATGGTGGTGGGTATATGATGCTAATAATTTAGAAAATTGTAAGATGGTGTTTTTTGGTGATATATTTGGAAGTGATTTAGTAAATAAAGAAAGTTCTTGGTTAACTCCCAATATGTTGCATTTATTTAAATTGTAAATAAACTCTTTGCATATCAATTTTAAATGTGATTACCATGTGGTCAGAACAAAGATCGGGAATAACATTAACAGAGTTGATAAGGAGTTTAATACTAGATGAACAAAGAAGAATACCAGGAGTGGTGTTTTGGTCATTATTCATAATGAATGTTGGTGAGGTATGCATCCTAGTAAAGTCAAGAGTTTAATGAAAATTGTTGGAGGTGACAAGATTTTTTTAAGTTTAGATTGAAGTCTCCTACAATGATGAAATAAGGAAGCTTTTACAAATATGTTATCTTTAATATTGGAGGTTAGATGGATGTAAACAAGGAATATGTGAAATTTCTCTTGGAGAAAAAAAAATAAAAATTGCATGCAATCATTTATAATGTTATTGTACTAGCAAGATTATCTTTTCTAAGTGAGATAGATGGGTGTGTCATGAAAACAGAGCCACCTCTGTAGTTTTGGTTGATTATATTGGCAGGATTTTGAATTATTTACCAGTTCTGAAACGTTATGGGATTTGGGGATTTGATTTGAAACATAGCACACAAAATATAATTAGTTAGGATAAAGTTATTAATGATTGATAATTTGCAAGCAAAACTGTTTATGTTAGAAAATAAAAACTAGACATTATGAGATTGAGTTATGGTAACAACTTACAGGAGTGATGGGAAGAACCTGTTTAGGGTTAATTAGGTCGAGCATTACTATAAACATGCGGTTACTTGAAAAGGATTCTATTGTGTTAATATTATAAGTGTCTGTGTTAATATTATAAGTGTCAATAAGTTTAGTTTTTAGTTTTTTAATAAGAATTTACCTGTTTAGGGTTAATTAGGTCGAGCATTACTATAAACATGCGGTTACTTGAAAAGGATTCTATTGTGTTAATATTATAAGTGTCTGTGTTAATATTATAAGTGTCAATAAGTTTAGTTTTTAGTTTTTTAATAAGAATTTGTCGGTCAGTATTGTTAGGGGAGTTAATTTGGTCTACATACGTGTCGATGATATGATTATGAACAGTGATTAGTGCGTATTTATTTCTTGATGATGTTGTGATTTTGCTGTCAATTTCTGCAGACTTTTTGTTGGCTGATTTGATTTTCTTGTTGAGTATCTCTTCAATTAGTTTGGTTGGTCACCTTTTACATTTCAAAAACCACGCTTTATGTCCTTCTTCGTTACACGCTGTGCACTTGATGGGCTGAGTGGTAGTGCAATTTGATGTTCTATGGTTTCCACCACACTTACTACATTTAGGTGTAGCATTACAATTGTCCGACGTGTGTTCAAATGAGTTACATTTGATGCATAGAATGAGTATTGGAGCCGGGGTTAGGCTTTCATTAACAGCAAAATGTTTGTTTTTATAAAATATTCTTTTTTGTAAGATGGTTTAGTAGACATTAACATCTGCAGTTACCACTCTCATTTTGAACGTTGGGTATCCCATCATTTGCAATATTATTCTTTTACAGAAACGGTGTGTGATGTTGTTCAGTTCAAAGAATTTTTTAATTTTTGTCAGAAATCTCCTGATCAACGGAAGTAATTACAGCTGAATATGATGATCCGTGAGTTTTGTTAGCAAGTTGATTTAAAAGTTTAGTTTCTTTAAAGTTTAAAAAAAATAATTGTTTTTAATTTCTTGAAGCGTGTTCAATGTTGCTAATTTATTATCATTTGATTTTATGATAAATCCGGTTTTTGTTGGTATAATAATATCTTTGGTATTTTGCTTATGCTCTGGCACTGTATGTTGAACAGTTGGGTACGCAGAAGCTGCTGCGGCGTTTCTATATAGTAAGCATACTTATAATCATTTATAATTGATTTAAACCTACTTGTTTTATTTGCCAACTTTTGCTGGATTTGTTGTTGCTGTTGGTGCTGCTGTTGTTGTTGCTGCTGTTGTTTATGCATTTGTTGTTGATGCTAAGGCTGATGCTTTAATTGTTGCTGTTTTTGTTGCTGCTGTTTTGGTTGTTGTATTTGTGATCGTTGTTTTCTTATTATTCTAAATTCTGAAATAAAGAACCCAATTCATTTTAGGCAAAGTATATCTTCTTAAATTAAATACCAGAAAAGCATCACGTATAGTTCAAATTTCAATTATTATTCTTAAAACATTTGTAAATAAATTAGTTTCCATTCTGACACACAAAAAAAACATTTCTATATATCAAGAGTGGGCCATGTAACGTTTGGAACTTAAACTACCGTTTGTTTTGTTTATCAAAGGTATAATAACATTTACAAAAATTTAGTTTTATGTTTGACATTTACGAAATGGAACGCTTTACACTTGAACAAAGTTGGAAAATAATAAAAACTTACTTCCAAAGTGATGAGTCTTCTATTCTAACGGTAAGAAATTTACAAAACAAATTTGATAGATAAGAAGTGCCTTTAACTGGATTGTTAGTAGATAAAACAACACGTTCACGGTCTCGTCCAGTGCGCTGAGCCAAAAAAATTAATGGTGTTACTCAGAGTGTGCGTGAACATGCATCAACATCAACTCGTTATCGTTCTCAGAAACTGAACCTCGGCTTGAAAACCTTCAAAGTTCAATTAGTTCAAGAAATGAAGCCTCATGACTATCCGATGCGTTTTTAGTTTGCTTAATGGGCTAAAGATTGTTTGGCCAAAGATGAGCATTTTTATTGAAAAATTGTGTTTTTTGATAAAACTCATTTTTATCTCGGAGGTTATGTCAATAAACAAAATTGTCGCATTTGAGAATCAGAAAATCCACATATGACTATTGAACAGTCTATGCATTCACAACAAGTAACCGTTTGGTGTGGTTTTTGGTCCGGAGGCATTATTGGGCCATTTTTCTTAAAAAATGAGCAAAGAGCCGCCGTTACCGTCAATAGTGAACGTTACTGTGCCATGCTAAACAAATTTTTGTTTTCAAAAATTAAAGAGTATGAAATGGATGACATTTTGTTTCAACAAGACATGCCATACAGCCAACGTAAGCATCAATTTTTTGCGCATTGTTTTTGAAAACCGAATAATTAGCCAAAATGCTGATGTCAATTGGCCGCCTACGAGCTGTGATTTGACCCCGTTGACTTTTTTTTGTGGAGAGACTTTAAGGATAAGTTTTACGCTAAACATCCAGAGACAATTGATGCCTTGAAACACAAAATCGAAGTTGCCATTCATTCGATTGTTACTGTCAAGCCAGCCGTGGCAGTCATTTGAATGATGTTGTGTTTCATTCTTAAATAAAAATGTCCAATCTTTCTAATAAACTTATAATTTTGAAAAATATATATTTTTTTTTATTTATAGCCACTTTGAATTTCAAAAGTTAGATGGTCTACCCTTTATAACATATTTATTGAAAAAAAAAACAGTACAAAAAATAAAATAAAATATACATGTGTTAATAAATAGACATTCTTTTTTTGAATCGGCCATTGACCTTAGATTTCAGCCTAAACATTTCTAAATTGTTGGAAAATGTACAAATATTCAACCTATATCTAAAAATACGTCAAAAAAATGTTGAAAAATTTATGAATTTTTAGAGTGTCAATTGTTTAGAAGAAAATAAATTTATTTCAGATACTCAATATAATTTTTTTTTGCAGTAACTTAAACATTTTCAAAACATTTGATAGAGTGTGACAACTTAATATTATTAACAAAGGCTCCATGGTATAGATCTTGATCACAAATCCGTAAGTCTTATTGATAGCTTTCTCGACAACAGAAAATTTTTAGTTAGAATTGATAGTCTTAACTGTGATCCCAAAATCATAGTTTTGCTCTTTTTTTGTCGACTCTGTTTTTGGTTTATATTAATGAACTTTTTTAAATAAAAAAGAAACCATATTGACAAATATGACAAGGTTTTGAAATATTAAGGTTTGAATATGTAGCATCAATATAGAAGTATTTTTAACTTAGTCAGAATTAAACTCTAAAAAAACTCAATTTCTTACTGTTTCAAAATCAGAGGCGTCATCAGTACCAAATGTTAATCTAAACAACAAATCTATATTTATCTATAGTTTCTTCAAGGGTTACAATCTCATATAACCTGTTCTGAAACGACCATGTTTTAAAAATATTTAAAAAATTAGGATTTAATAAATGTAAACAGTTTTTTATTTCAGTACAACTTTTGCATATGAGAAAAAGCATCTAAAACGACACTACTTCTTTTAAATTTAATCTAAAAGTAAGCTATTTAAATCATTGCCGATTCAAAATTGACTATCAACTTTACAAATTAGCGTAATGTTGCAGATCTTTATATTTTCTATAGATTTTTCCATGGACGTTGATTAAAAAAAAAAAATACATATTTTTAGCATTTTTTAGCAAAATACTATTGTTTACTATAGTAAGGTAATTAGTGTTTAAAGACATACCACTGCATTTTTGGAATTTTAGTAATGGAGGGGAAATCAATGACGTAATTTACAACTTTATCGTTTTATACCATATCATACTACGTCGTATCCAGCTCCGTTATAAGTTGCTCTGTCTCTCACTTGACAAATACGTTTGCGTACATTGTTGCCAGTTACCGCATGTAAGTAAGTTCTGTATTCAAATTGAATTTTAATTGACCCTAAAACTGTCGTCAATAGAACATATAAATGTATATATGCTTAAACATATATACATATGGATGCGGACGACCGCAGAAGGGAAAAAGTATACAAAGGAAAAAAAAAATAGTTAACTTTTCTTAAGCCGGAGCTCCAGCGACTTCGTCACAACACAGGGGAGAAACCTCGGTCGGAATATGTTAGTAATTATTAATGTTAGAAGGGTGAGTTAAAAAAAGTTAATGAAAGTTAAACTGGCATGAACAGAATTAAAATATTATAGTCAGAATTTTACAGTTTTAAGGTGATGCAAAAGCGAAGAATAGACATTAGCGTTATTTGAGGATATTAGTAGATCGACATTGGTGGGAAGTATCAAACTTCACATAAAGTCAATTTATTAATTAGTACGGTAGATTGAGCACTTATTAGGTCACAATAGAATGTAGTCAAGTATTCCTACTTCACTACACACACAAAGTGGATTGTCAATGGTGTTTTTTTTTTTTTTTTTAAAAGTGCCAAGGAGTCAGATAGTGACCGGATTTTAATTTGCTAAGCAAACCGACATCTATTTTTTTGTAAAAGGGTAAATTTTTTAACCAAGGGTTTAGGCTGATTTTACTATTAACTTACTCATAATAATTAATTTCTTTTGTTTGGGAGATGGTAGAAAACTGATCTGATTTTTTTTTGCTTGGTTTTTAAAGCTTTAAAAAAAGTCGGTGTAATTAATAAATATATCATTGCACAATTTACGATTTTGGTGACCCCAGTTCGCCAGAAAATGAACACGTTTATTTCCGACTATGTCCATGTGGCTGGGTACCTAGCATAATTCTACCTTCGAATTTATTTTGCAAAAGTTGCCCAGAAGCACTTTAATATTGGATGCCCAGCAGTTGCTCTTGATGATATGCGCTTAGGTGCATACGGCATCAAGGGAACTTCTGGAGTCTGTAATAATAAGTATTTTCTTCCATTTTTTACCCAAACTTATGTTTAGCGTTCTTTAGATAGCGTATAATTCTGCAGTGAATATAGACGATTGATGTATGTACCCCGTAAGATACCGACAGGGGGAGGCTAGTTTTATAACATCGGAAAGCCTGATTAACCTGCGGGGGAGATAAATTGGTGATTAAATCGTTTGGAAAAACCCAGAAGAATTTAAAGGAGATAATAGATTCCTGAGATATATAAAAAAAAATTAGAATACGCATTTTTGTTAATAGCTCCAGAAAATTCATTAAAAGCAAAAACAAGAAGCCTTTAAATGCGAAGAACTACTTTTTTCCAAAAAAAATAGCTGGCACTGGTGGTGGTTTCCAAGGCCATTTTACTGCCTATGACAACCAGCAATAAAACATACTTTTTGACAAAAAAATTTCTACAAATTGATAGAAGCATTAAGCCCGATTCAACCTCTAGGACATTATTTGGAGTTGTGTTCATGTATCCTAAGTTTGTTCTAATTGCACTATTTTGGATTTTATTGAAAACAGCAAGAGCGGACCGGTTACAAAAGGAAAAGAAATATGAGGCAAAATCTAACTTAGACTATATAAAAGTTTTGTAAAAGATCAAAAGAATTTCTGGGTCAATATTAATCTCTTGTGCACAAGAATTTTGTAGATGTTTAAAGTGTAAATTGCAGGATAGATTTTTGTCGAAGATGACTCTCAGAAATTTGTAAGAGGACACGCGAGATATGGGAGTTCCATTGATTATAGGAACATAATCAATTTAAATCACATTCCAAGTGCGCGCTGAGAAAAACATACATTTGCACTTTTCTAGGGATAAATTGAGATTTCGTTCAGAAAGTAGGGCTGTAGTTTTTATTAAACATCTACTCATGTGTATTAAATTATTGTCATGGAAGAAGACAGAGTGGTATATAGATAGGTCGTTTGCATAAGAGATGATATTAACTGACAAAATTGTCAAAGTTGTTAATTTGATTAAGTATATATTGAAATGTAAAGGACTCTACCGAGGTTCTAAAAATATAAAGTTTTTTAAGGCCGCACAAGTTAATAATTATATTGATAAAAGCGGGTGGAAGACATTGTCGTAGGCTCCCTTGATGTCCAGAAAGCAGACGCAGGCTGTCTGGCTGAGAGACCATGCTGAAATAATATCACAGTAGAGTGATGATAAATTGTCACTGACACTGTGACCTTTGCAAAAACCAGTTATAGAATGGGAAAATACGTTTTCCTTCTTACACCACTGCTCAAGTTGGTGTTTCGGAATATTCTCAAATGTTTTCCAAACGCTAGATGAGATAGCAATCGGCCTAAAAC
The DNA here is from genome assembly GCA_963932245.1 of Tachinus rufipes. Taxonomy (NCBI): domain Eukaryota; kingdom Metazoa; phylum Arthropoda; class Insecta; order Coleoptera; family Staphylinidae; genus Tachinus; species Tachinus rufipes. The sequence goes on from OZ010746.1 coordinate 61,988,885, forward strand.
TATTACATTCTGGGAACAGTTTTTTTTTTAATAGGGACAATTTTAATTATTTTCCATTCTTCTGCGATATCCCCTTGCTCTAGAATAGAGTTAAATAGTTTCTGAGAAGAAATTTTCAGCTGACTAGACAATTGTTGTATTATTGAATATGAAATGTTATCGTGTCCTACCGCAGAATCTTTTTGTCCCGCATTGGTTATTACAATTTTGTCTATTAAAATTTGATTTGTAAGGAAGTGAGGAGTTTTTTAACCGCATCGGTACACTCTTTGTCTCACCACAGGCACGACAAACGTTTCAATTGGTGTTTTTTGAGAGAGAGAGAGAGGCTTTGATGGCAGAGGAAACTAGCCAGTTAACTACTTGACAATAGTCTGGAGACGGCTGACTTACGTTTAACAAGATGAGTTCTTTCCTGTAAACGTCCCAGTAAATTTTCTTATAATTTATTAAACGGGAAGATTTCCGGTCTGGGCTAGAGGTAGAAGCATTATTTATTTCCGTTACTATGGGAAAGTGAATGCTACCTTCTGCAGAGTAGTTGAATTGCATTTAAACAAAATGTTGGGGAACGCAATAACTAAGTCGATAACGTTTTTATAGATGTTGGAGTACCATAGTTTAAGATTACCAACCTCAACTGGTCGATAACAGCTTCTAGTTCTAGGCCATTGCGGTTATGATTGCTGTGACCTCAAGCCAAGTGTTGAACATTAAAATCACTTATTAGGATAAAAGGATTGGGCATGCAGTTGAAGATGCCCAGCCATTGTTTTTTATTAATAGATCGATTGAAAAGGCAGTAACCCAACAAAAAGATTATATTAGCAATAGACGAGATTACAAATTAAACAAGAAGGGAAACGTTAAAAAAAGGAATTTTAGATTTAGTTCTGAGGGAGTAATGCAAATAGAAAGAGACTCCACCATACCCATCATCTTTGTTATTGTAGAAGAAGCTAAAGCAAGGAATAAATAGGTGTTTATTAAGGCAAAGCTAAGTTTCACAAAAAAAATAGCATTAATTTGATGTTCTTGAACCAGTTGGCACAGATCTTTTTGTTTACCACAACCAGATTGTATGTTCTAGTTAATTAGCCAAATTGACCCCTGAGCCATTGATAGATTCAGTTAAATTGTAAAGGTCGGATAAGAGATTATTCATGTGAACAGAGCTGTATGCTGGATTGACAGCTAAAAATTGTTGAATTGTAATAAGAGTTTCTACTAGTTTATTGATAAAGTTAGCGTCACAGAGATTATCTGGTTTATCAACAGAAAAAGTTAGGGAAATATTAGGAACAGAGACAAAAAAGAATTGGTTTGAGATGAGGAAGTTTTAGAAATTTTGCAAGAGAAGGGATTTAAAGGATCTTTTTCTACGTTTTGGGGATTAATAAAGTTTAGTTAAAATCGGAGATATCACTTAACAAGCTAGCTTAGTTGTTCTTAGTGTTTGCCTTGAAAGAAGAAAAGCGATTTGGGGAGAAAGGTCTCTGTAGAGGGGCGTTGGGCGTAGAGTTGTTATATTTACGGAATGCTATGACTTCTTTAATTTTTGGTTGTCTGATATATTTTCTGGCAGATTCTTTTTGCAAGAAAGGTTATTTTCATTACTAAAATGTTTACCTTTACAGAAGATACTGGTAGGTAAATCTTTAGTAGGACAATCTTCAATTTGTGATAGCCGCGCATGCCGGACACCTGGAGGTACTGCTTCTACAAATTTTAGAGGTATGTACTGATTTGATTTTCTTGTTTAGTGTTTGCGACAAATTACTTACGTTTGTTTTTATGTCCTCTACTTTAAATTCCTTATCAACTCCGCGTACAATGCCCTTGCATGCAATGTGATGTAACAAAATAAATGCTTTTAATTTATTAATGTTTAAAAAGTTGCCGTTTAAAAAACGTTAGTCTGATGATACTTCTTGAAAAAAATAACTACTCGATTTCGACCTATGGAATCAACCTTGTCCACCGTATTGATATTAGCCGTAATGATTCTGTTACCAGTTCCCATTAAAGTTATATTCCCATTGGTATCATCAACTGGTTCTACATAAATTTGGTATGGGCCGATGTCTGTTTCAATAAACTTATCTACCAGGTGTGGTTTGGTTGGATTATGTCCATCCATTGACACCTGCATTTTTTTCGTTTTGAATTCCGCTACTTAACCATAATGGGGGCCTGTTCAAGACAAGCACACCTAAAGTTAATATAAATACCAGAAAAAAAAACAAAAAACAAAAAAAAACAAAATCGGGACGGGAAAATTGAGTCCGAAGAAAAACAGGCACCAAGCGCGTGATCACCTACACAACTGTATAATAAACGACCTCCCTTCACCGAGGCTCAGAGAAGAAATCCCGTATCTAGCTTCTGAGGTAGTTTACTGCTTTTAAGTCGTTGACTGATACGGTTTAGGTTGTATTTTAATTTGGTGGATGTTTTCTAAATTCAGAGGCGTAGCTAGGATTTTTGGGCTTTGCCGCAAAATATTGAAAAAGACTCTCTCTGAGACAGTTTTGGAAAAAGACTACTATTTTATTAATTTCTGTTTACTTTATTTTATAAAACCCTTTTTATCAAGTTTTGAAGTTAACGTTAAGAAGGAGAGGGCTGTAGCTTGTAGGTCCATCTGCATTGCAGACTTTTTTTGCAAGTATATTGACTAGATAGGTAGATTATCTAGTCAATATTGTTTTTAATGGGATGTGATGTCAATGGCTTTTAAAAGTTATCATTTGCACCTGAACTGTACCTAAAGTGTTCTGAGCTGTTCATAAATCAATTGAAGTTTTAATGTTTCAATAAGATATGTGTTGCATTTAAATGTTTCAAAGTGCATCTGAATTGTTTTCAACTAAGCTTGAACTGTTGAGAGTTGGAAGATAACTGTTTCAAACTGTTTCAATTAACACTGATTTATTTTAAATAAAATTTGAGTAACACTCAAGGGTTCTCAGTTGCACTTAAACTGTTTCCAAGTAGTGCGCTGTTTTTAAACTCTTCCAATGTATTAAAAAGTGTTCCAAGATGTATTAAAGCTTTTCTCAACTGCACCAGTTTTAGTGAGTTGTTTGCAATTAATTTTAAACTTTTAAAGTGTTAGAAATTGCTCTAAAGTCTACCGGATTTGTTCTCGGCTGCAGCTAAAGTTTTCCAATCAGTTCTTTTTATGTTAATTTAAGTTTTTCTCAAATGTTTTCAGTTGCACCTTAACTGTTCTCAAATGTTTCCAAGATGTTTCCAAAGTGCAATAAGAAAATTCTAATTAATTTTAAACTTTTCCAATGTATTTGGAATAGTTTTAAAATTGGCGAGTTGTTACAGTTTTCTGATAAATTTTGCTTAAAATGTCATATAAATACATTTTGATTTTTTTTCAAAATCGAGTTGTTTATCTTTTGATCAACTTTGCAAAAATTTCAATAAGTCATCACTAAATATTAATAAATAATAAATTTAGTAAACAATTCAATTTCTGCTTAAAATTTCTTATAAATCCATTTTCAAAAATTTTCAAAAAAACGTTATTGCAAAACAAACATATTTTATTTAAATATGCTAGTACGTTAGGTATGCAATATGCAATCCATACACACAAATAAAATAATATTCCGTTGGAGAACAGTGCAAAACGACAGTTGGAACAAACATGTAATTATAATATCGATTTTAATAAAGGCGATGAATACGAACCATTGTCATTGTCACTGTATTCAATATATTTTTGCAAAATATACAATTAAATGGTTATAAAACTATAAAATTAAACGTAACTTAACACATTTTTGAAACACTATTCTGGATATTAAAACAAGTTTCTATTTAAATATAAAGTTGGTATTGAAATTTTGACATCTTCATTTGACAATCAAATGAAGAAATGTCACATTTTAATAACCCCAAAAAGTAGCTCTTTGATCGTGTGATGTATGGGTTAGATATTTATATAAAATAACTTTTCAGATAAGAAAAATGGCTCTCGGATTTAGACAATTTGTTAATAAAATAACAAACCTGAGTTCATTGATTGCCCCAAGAGTGAATGCCATCAAGTATGATAAATCTTCAAGGGATTTATTAAATAGATTAGAAGAAAATGGACAGGTAAGATGTGAATTTAATTACAACTGCACTTTATTTACATTCATTCATTCAATGCATTTTTTCTGTTATGCTTACATAATTTGTAATGACAATTTATATGACATAATTATAAATGTGAAATGTGGGGTAATGGATCATGTGCCAATAATATATTGAAAGATTGATGTTAGTTCTTTAATAATAAATAAATAATATTATTTTTATATTGTTGAATTTTTTTAATGTTTACAGAAATCCAGGAACTTATCCTATTACGCTTCTCATAAATATAAAAAAGATTGTACAGAAACTACCCCTATTGATAATCGGGAGCAGCAAAATGATTTGGTAGAGAAAATATCTATATCTCCATATTTAGTTAAGGAAAATAGTTTAAATGAGCTACTTGCGAACGACATAAAATATAACAGTGTTTTGAAGTAAGTAATAACTATAATTAGTATTATAAACAAGATTAAAATTATCAATTAATATTGTTATATTAATGACTTATTTATACATATATATTTTTTATAAATAATATGCTTGAATAATAACTTAGTAGGTTAGACTGGCTTCTAATAATATTCTTAAGTCATTTGACCTGTTATTAGAGTAGTTATGAGTTTTTAAACCTTGCAAAAAGATCAATTTTTAAAATTTTTATGTGTTAATAAATAAGTTGGAATCCACATATTTAAACTATATTGAGTTCTTTTTGAAATGTTATGTTATGTTTTTTTTGTAGATCTATAATGTATAGCAATAATTAAGATTTGTGTTTAAGTCGGGTAGTTAGATGATGAAAGTAGAACATGTTTACTTATGTAGTTTAGTCTGCCGAGCTTGCATTTATGACAATCATCTTATTTTTATCATATTTGCTTATAAAAGAACCTGTCTTTTATAAGCAAATATGATAAGGGTAAAATTGATTTTGTAGCAATTTATTGTGTCAAATTATTCATTGTTGACAAATATTTAGTGAAGGTCACTAAACACTGTTGTGTTTATTTGGGTGCTAATCGCACACTGGATAAGTTTTCATATGAAATGAATTGCAAATTAGTACCAACAATCCCAAATTCTTTAATATGATGAAATGTTTGTAGCAGTTATTGTTTTTCACCCAAAATTCACCCAACTTTTTTAGATATATTTCAATTACAAACAAGTCTTATATGCATTAAGGATCATTCTTATCAGAAATAATGTATGAATGTTGGAGAAGACTAAACAATAAAAAATTAGAGGTTTTTGATGGTGTTGATTTAGCTTATTATGGCACGTCATTCTTTAAATAGGTTTTATTTCTGAGTTTTACTATTTTTATTCAATTATTTTAAGGTTTTATTTTATAGAATAATATAAAACATATACTTTAATATGCTGTTTTATTGTTATTATATTGTTGAAATATTTCAATAGTTTTCTTAATAAATTATACAAAATTTAAATAAACTATAATATTTGGTTATTTATTTAAATAAACTTCAGAGGAAGGTCGTTTAGAGAGAGTGAGAGTGGCGGCTTGTTTTAGCTTAGAGTTTGATCACTTATGAGCGGCGTGTCAGTATATCCTATAAGTCCATACAAAAACATAAAGATGTGCACAATAGATGTTTGTCCACGGTACGATTCAAACATCTAAAACTAAGATCTGAGATGAAAGTCTGATATGGTGATGAAATATAAAAGATTTCAATAAGCAGAAATCAGCTGTTCATTTACAGTGAGCGGCTAAGTCATCTTGAACTTGACTATTTTGAACCATTAATCAATCGACGCGAATGATTGTTGAAGTGCATGTGTGGGTACTGTTTTCATCATCCCTAACTATGTTAAAGCAACTAAAATTAGTTTTAAATATTTGAAAATAGCTGTAATATTAATTTAACAATTTTATTTTAGTTCTGTGAAACCAAAACCAGCTATGATAGAAATAACACCACCGTCACAAAGTAATAGTCAGCCACAACCCAATGAAAAGCCAAACGGCGAACAAATCGAGTTTATATTTAAAGTTTTAAGTGACACATTACCAAAGTTATTTATTCAACCAATGGATTATAGCATTTATCATCCCAATGTTGTATTTGAAAATAATATTAGAGGTACTAGATCAGTGTAAGTATACAAATACTTGTTCTGAGTTATTAATAAATTTGTTGATATAATATAATTATAAACTGTCCACACATTCAATTAACATAACTTAAATCACAAGTAATGCTAATTATTTTATCTTCAATGTATTTTTAGTGGTTTATATCCATATGTAAAACAAGTAGCACTCTTAAGAACCATTGGACATTTAAAATACGCTTATGTTAAGTTTGAAATACTTAAAATAACCAAAAATCCAGAGGATTCCTCTGTTAAAGTCAGGTGGCAAATTCGTGGGATCTCTGGTCTTAGAGTGATGTTCCTCTTCTGGAAATATAGGCTATGGAATATTAAAGAACTATTTGACAAAACTGAAGCGTACGTTTATTTACTATACAGAGTTAATATTTGTAAAATTATTTTATATCAATTATAGGTGGTATGATGGTTTCTCAACATTTTATATCAATGGTGAAGGAAAAATCATAAAACATGTTGCTGACAAGGTATGTGAGACATCTAAGTGATAGATTTATGCGTATTTTATAATTATAATTAAAATAGCAGTTTGGTTTTGGTTTTTTGATTATACTAGTTAATATATTTTGTCTGTTCAGATGATGCCTGACTCAAATACTGCACTCCAAAGAGATAAGCAAACCATAGATTCAGCAAAGTTAGCATTGATAGTAGGTATTTTACCACGATTTTCTGAAATAAACCTGTTTGTATAAAGCAAAAGAATTGTATGCATTTTATTAGGTAGTATTAAATTATTTAAGTATTATCATCTTAATTGTTTTTAAAGAAGAATATTTATAAATGTATAAAATTCTGTTTTTGTTACGGTTTATAATTTCTGTTCAGAGCTATATGGACACACTTTACAAATCAATCTGTTGTTATTAATAAAATATGTTGATGTATACTTATGTTGTTTTAAATTTTGATAGACAAAAACTGTGTTATTTTATACTCGAAAATATGATCAACGAGTTGGGCGGTTACAGTAATAAAGAAATGGTGACCAATGGGACTAATTCGGGTTTCAGAAGAAAGATATACATAGTTCATTCATTATTATTACTGCTGTAAGCATCAGCCACATCAGCAAAGGCAAATAGAATGTTTGAAGTTAACAACAGTTGGCAATGATTAGTTCATCACAAATATATTTTTTTCTTTGGATGATCAGTATTTTAATAAAACTCAATAAATAAAAGACAATAAATTTTGAAATTAAATTGTAAATTAAAATTCATTGCACTGCAAATTTAGTAGACTTTTGATTGTACTATAAGTTGTTTTTCTAAAATAACAATTGTTATAGCTCTGCTTGAAGTTATGAATGTATGATAAAACAAAAATGTGCGGTTCGCCGATTTTGACAATTTTTGAATATTAAAAAATTCTTGATAATGCCCGATATTCCATTTCTCATATAAATAACCTTTTTCTTGTGCTCTAAAGAGTATTTACTGAAATTTTGACTAAAATCGACATAGGGTGACAGCGCTTTTTCGGGACCTGAAAATTACAAGTTTTGAAGATCGCAAAAACATGTGCAACTTCCTGCTTCAAAATGGTGGTGTATACGTATTGATTCTATAAGTCTTGTGTGATCACTTTAAAAAGAGATTAAACACAAAAAAATGTAGACCTTGTGGATCAAACTTTCTTTAGATTTGACAAAGTTAAAACGGTTTAAAGAAAGCAACATTTTGCGATTTTTAGAATAATGTTTGAAGCTTAATGTATCAAAATGACTGCCAAAATATTAAACATAAAAATATGGATTTTAAAGTACATGTAATGAGGAATAATTTGAGCTATTGTGAACCTTTTTATCTTTTTCCAGAAGCCCAAAAATTGAGATAAAAAATAAGCTAAAATTGACGTTTTTTTTGTAAAATTTCTGACTTTTAAATGTGTGTCATTTTGAACAGGCAATATTCTAAGGTCTAAAATTTTGGGAATCTTATTTTTTTCATCCATATTTTGATCCCTAAAAATTTAAGCAAAATCAAAGAGGTTGACTTTTTCAAATTAGTCGAAAAGTAATTGAATTATCCATATATATAATCAATAACCTCTTAATACCGTCAAGTGTCAAGGTGTCGAACACACCGAGCCACAGAAAAGACATGTATTGTGTATGTTTGGATGCCTATATGAGGTAACGGACCCATATTGGGAAGAAAGCTACGCTCGGCATCACTTTTGGGTCACCCATCCAAGTCATGACTGAAGCGGCCGTTGCTACTTTCGTTAGCGCTGGTATTTGTACATGCGTTCTCTGCGGACTGTTATTGGATAATACGCGACCAAATAGACCACATGCAGCACGTAGTGAAGAAAATATACCGGCGGTAGCTAACAGACTACGCGATGACCGTGATGAATCGATTCGGTGATACGACCATACGACAAGCCAAGCTGATGAGAACCATCAGCTTGGCTTGTCGTATGGAACAACTCGGCGTATTTTACGTAAGAATCTTGGTTTAAAAACTTGAAGATTATTTCTGATTTAATGACCACGTCAATAGGCAAAATTGCCGTATTTTTGCTGAAGAGCAACCAGAAAATGTTCAAGAGCGGCTATTACACCCAGATAGAACGCAACTGTGAATGGCGCCCGTTATCGCGTCATAATGGCAGATTATTTGCTGCCTGAAATTGATGCTCGTAATCTCGACCACATTTGGTTTTAACAAGACATAAAATCTTGGCTTTATTGCGAAAACGATTTGGTGAAAAAAAAAATTAACTGCTAATTTTACTTTACGGACCGGTGAATTGGCCGCCTAGATCATGTAATCATTTCTCTAGACTTTTTCCGTTCTTAAAGTTCAAAGTGTACATGGATAAGCCGGCTAAAATTGGGGAATTGAAAGCTAACATTACTTGCGTCATTTGCCAAATACCACTCGAAATGCTCGACGTGTTATCAAAAATTGGAACTGGAAGATAGTGCGGGATTTGACTTTTACGGACATACGAGTATTTTTTTTTAGACGAGTCTTAGTTGTTCTAGCACTAGCAAGTGAGGCATTGCAAGAATTTATTTCTTTTTTTGATGGATAATTTAAAATTTTGACTATAAACTTGCTGGGGATTTCAACGTTGCACTGCGAAGAACAATATATGCCAAAGATTTTTTTGTTAATTGCACCCTTTTCATCTAACTACTGTTGGAAATATAAATAAACTTTTTGACAATTCAATTGCAAGGTCTGTTTTAATAAAATATAAATTGTTCTTTTAATACTATTTAATCAACGGAGTGATAAAACAGATTGGACAGCAACTCGAATGCATAAATCGCATGTTTGAGCTTCATCTACGGCAGAGCATTCTAAGAAATTGTGGCATTTATTAATTCACGACATTAGTCTAATATATGACTAGTGTCTATGTAACCATGATTACATTTAATATGAGACTGTGTGGGTGAATCAGATACTAGACCTCGTCAGTATCTACAGCGCCTCCATTTTATTAATTAACGGACTCGGTAGTAAATTATGTAATTAATTTGCAAGTAAATATTCAAAGGTAACTTTGAGGTAGTAACACAAGCATACGTCCTTGTATTTGAAAAAAAATGAAGTAACTTGCCGAGTTTGATGAAAATTTCTGTTGCACACAACGGGCTACCCACATAGACGGCGCTAGGCGCTAAGCGAGGTAAGCGCTGCTTTGGTGTGCAGTACGTTACCATTACCATTGAAACGCCTTAACGCTTTACCCAAGGCAAATTCTGAAGGAGCTAATTCTTATTTTAGATTGACAGGGTATTGTCAACAAGACCTGCATACTAGAAGTATTGGAGTTAGTCAAAAATGTAAAGCATGTGAAATGGAAGACGTAATAGTTGATAACAAAGTCTTATCCAATGTATTGGCTAATCATTATGCTACAACTGTTTCTAATAAAATCAGAAACTTGTTTACAAACAGCTTATGCAATACCGTCAAATCGTTTCAAGATTCTTTCAATTTTTATGAAACAAAATATTTTATCTCTAAAGAACAAAAGTTCAACTGGACTCGACAATATTCCTATAAAACTTGTTAAATTTGCGGTAGACATATTGTCGAGTGATTTATGCTTCATTATTAATAAAACAGTATTATTAGGCCAATTTCCCGATATATTAAAACAAAGCAAAGTTGTACGCATTTATAAAAAAGGTGATAAACAAAGCATAAACAATTAACGTTCAATTGCGCTTCTAAGTGTCATTTCCAAAATAATAGAAACCGCCTTGAATCAGCGTTTGATTGATTTTATGGAAAAACATAAACTGTTTGCAAAAGAACAGTATGGGTTTAGGCAGAACAAATCCACCGAAACAGCAACAATTGACTTTGTTCAACATATAATGGACAACTTAAATGCAAAGAAAACTGTTGTAGGTATATTTTTTGACTTTGACAAGTGCATTTGATAGTCTGAATTTACAGTTTGTCGCGTATAAAATGTCCAGATTAGGAATACGAGGAAATATGCTAGAGGTTCTGAAAAATTACCTAAAAAACCGAAAACTTTGTGTTCGAGTCAATGGCGTTTCTTCGGACCAGTATCACGTGAATGTAGTATCACCGGACCATTAATATTTTTAATGTTCATAAATGATTTACTACATTTTATTATAAGCGGACAATGTTTTCTTATGCAGATGATACATCTATTTTAGTATCCGCGGATTCAGTTGAAAAAGTAAACCACTTGGTTAGAAGTGTATTAACATAATTTTCAGATTGGTGCTGCTGTAACAATCTTTTAATAAACATAAACAAGATAGTAATTGTTAATTTTAGAAACTATAATGCAACACTTCTATTAGAAAGTTACAGTTTTTTAAATAACGAATTATCCATTCAATCTAAAGCCAAATTTCTAGGTGTAACATTAGACTCACACTTAAACAGGTCATCACATATTGAAACTGTGTGTTTTAAAATCAGTAGCTCTTATTTTGCTATTAAAAACCTAATAAGCTCATTTCCAACTGAATCTATTATCAATGTTTATTATGGATTAACATACTCTATAATCAGTTATAATATCATTGCTTCATACATTAATAGAGTGTTTATCCAACAAAAACGAGTGATCCGATTGATGTTCAATCTAAAATCTACTGAATCTTGTCGCAACACATTTAAAACTTACTTCAATTTGTTTGTTCAAACTTCTGTGTTACGTTTTTACTAATAGGAATACATTTATGTCAGCCAAGGATGTACATCATTATAATACGAAGTATTGCAGCAAGCTACGAACTGACAAAACTTAAACCACAAGTTTCAAGAAGTTGCCAAAATATGTAAGGGCTCATTTTTATAATTTATTAAGCGACCTACTAAAAAACTGTACTAACATAAATATCTTAAAAAACTTCTTAATTGAACAGTGTTTTTATACAATTGAAGAGTTTTGTAATTATAAATAAGTGTATGCGTGTGTTTTTATATTTATTTATTACATTTTTAAGTTTTATATACCTTGTACTTATACTGATTATATTTTTAAATTGTTTTGTAATGTTTATTTGTAATTCTTGTATTGAACTTTATTTAAATGATATGTCTTATCGACTTATGTAGTTGCATATTGGATTAATAAACATCTATCTATCTATCTATCTAAAGATTGTGCATGTGCTACGTACCATCTGGTTCTATACTTTGCAAGAGATTCTTGTTAGCAAATTGTTGGCTTGACATGACATGAATAAGCAAAGTTGCTAAATCTTTAACGTTTATCTAAGTAGCTATTTTATGCAGAGTTTAGAACATAATTGGGTACTGTTTCAGAACGACTATCAGTGAGCGAATTTGTATTTTTTTATATGTGTGATTAAACGGTTTTCAATATTTTTGGAATATATATATATATATATATATATATTAATAGTGCGTTCCGTATATCAACCGAAGTAACCGGCGTTTAGGTTACGGCTAAGATCGGTCGCTGAAAATTTTGGTTGATTTATGGAACGGCAGCGGTTATAGAAACGTCAAAATACAAAACTGAAATATTATAGGTTCAAACTTCATGAATTTATTTATTATTAGCATTAGTGTTATATTTTTTTAAATTTTATGTGCTTAATCTTAGATGATTGTATGTATTTATCTACTTGCTAATACAGTAATCCTAATAGAGGTTGGCAGGTATAACAGGCAACTATACACAATAATATAATGTTTGCTCTGTTGCACTCATGCCTTTGCCCGTTTTAGCATTGACAGGAACATACATATACATTATAACCTATAATTAATAATTTAATAAAATACACGAGCAACATTTGAAGCTTTTGTTCACTTTTGATTGCAACTCAAATTTACCGCCATGAATAACCACGATTTATAGAAATTCACCGACGTTTGTTCATGGTGAGTGCGGTCGCAACCCCTGCGACCTTTTTCAGGTAACCGCGTTCCGTATATAAACCTGTTTCAGGATAACCGGGATTTCGGTCGCTTCGGTTGATATACGGAACGCACTATAAATATAGCCGGTTGCACATTTGTACGTTTGTGTCATTCTAGTAAAATAGTGAATTCAAGTTTAGTGTGCGTAAATAAAGTTGCCTGTCTTAGGATTCATTGATAAAAATATTCTTTTCAATTGTTTACATGTTTATAATTGACAGTTGCAAACAAAATAATAGTTTGGTGCTACTAAATTATTGAAATAATTAAATAATTAAAATAATCTTTTTATCTGTATACATCTTTATAACCTTGCTTGACAGTTGAAGTTGAACTGTCAAAACAAAGTAAATAGCTTGGTGCACAGTTTTAAAAAGGTGGCATATTTAAAGTGATTACATAATTCTAGACATTTAGGCTGCCGTCTCACTGCACCACCGCCACCAACTATCACCGTTTGCCACTAACCACCAAAATGTACTACGGTCTCACTGCAGCCATTGGTGACCACCAAATATTTAAATTTCCCACTCTTTTCTATGCCAGTAGAAGAATGCTATATTTATATATTTATATTTCGGGCCTTTTATTTACTAATGTAATTAGTTTATCAATGTCGGATGATAAAAATGATGATAAAATTCTCAAATATCAAAGCGAAAATGACAGATTATGTTTTGATTTGTAAAATATCAAGTTAGTATGTTTCAAATGACGATCAACCGTTGCCGCGCTACCACCAACCGATTTGAAATTATGAAACGGTCGTTACCAAATGACAGATGCCGGCGAGAATAGTGAATCAGTGGGACCGTCGCCATATGATTTAGGGTGCAGTCTCACTGCACCACCGCCATCAACCATCACCGTTTGCCACTAACCACCAAAATGTACTACGGTCTCACTGCAGCCACTGGTGACCACCAAATATTTAAATTTCCCACTCTTTTCTATGTCAGTGGAAGAATGCTATATTTATATATTTATATTTCGGGCCTTTTATTTACTAATGTAATTAGTTTATCAATGTCGGATGGTGTTCATGTTTCTCCCATGTTACCGTTTTTTAAATTCTCAAATATCAAAGCGAAAATGACAGATTATGTTTTGATTTGTAAAATATCAAGTTAGTATGTTTCAAATGACGATCAACCGTTGCCGCGCTACCACCAACCGATTTGAAATTATGAAACGGTGGTTACCAAATGACAGATGCCGGCGAGAATAGTGAATCAGTGGGACCGTCGCCATATGATTTAGGCTGCAGTCTCACTGCACCACCCACCGCCACCAACTAAAATTCGAACACGTTAAATCATATGGCGACGGTCCGACTGATTCACTATTCTCGCCGGCATCTGTCATTTAGTAACCACCGTTTCATAATTTCAAATCGGTTGGTGGTAGCGTGGCAACAGTTGATCGTCATTTGAAACATACTAACTTGATATTTCACAAATCAAAACATAATCGATAAAACGATAACATGGAAGAAACATGGACACCATCCGACATTGATACACTAATTACATTAGTAAATGAAAGGCCCGAAATATAAATATAGCACTTTTCTACTGACATAGAAATGGGTGGGAAATTTAAATATTTAGTGGTCACCAGTGGCTGCAGTGAGACCGTAGTACATTTGGGTGGTTAGTGGCAAACGGTGATAGTTGGTAGCGGTGGTGCAGTGAGACTGCAGCCTTAACGTGTTCGAATTTTAGTTGGTGGCGGTGGGTGATGCATTGAGACTGCAACCTTAACGTGTTCGAATTTTAGTTGGTGGCGGTGGGTGGTGCAGTGAGACTGCAGCCTTATAAAGACGCTGTACTTGCAGTTTGAAAATTGACGCTGTTTGATTCACGTTGAGAAACTCTAATTTTGTTGTACAGGGTGTCCAAAAAATATAAAAATGGCTGCATTCAGCACCAGTTTTATTAAAAGCTTTGAGTCATCAATCGGAGATAAGCGCTGAGCCCATCTGAACGGTATATTTTTGACTGTTGCCAACCGTGTACATTTTTATTAACTACATAAACATAATGCTCATAAGTTTTGAATATAAGTAGTTAATAAAGTTGTTCCGTAACAAGATTTAATATATACTCAATATGAAATGCCATTTAATCCCACTTTGTAATGTTTTAGGTTTGATTATCTCTATCATTTTTCAAATTTTTGTAGCGGCGGCGTGCAGTACGCATGATGAGTTGTTCTGAGCGCAGCCAATGCAATTTCGCAAAACAAAATTATGAGCGTATAATTTTAATTGAATGTCCTGAGAAAAAATCGTATTTATTTAACTTAAATACTGATGTAGGCTAAACAACAACCAGCTAAGTTTTATTGAACATGAAACACTCTTACTTCAACACATTTTTCAATCCTTTTTTGAAATTTATTGTAAACATAATCTTTGGCAATAGTAATCGGTCCAATGCGACTAGTGCAATTTTAAAAAATGTTCATTAAGTCAATTTGTAACAATTAAACCATTATGCGCTGGGCAGCCATCCTGTTGGAATATCATATTTCTTTTAAATTTCAATTTGTCTTTATCCATTTGAGGCCAAAAGAAGAATTTCTAAATAATAATTTGCATTCAGTCTTTCTTCCAGGAAAAATGGACCAATTACTTTATTGTAGGTTAATGCACACCATACAGAATGTATCTCATTTGTTGTGAATATGATATGATGATGAAAATTACGACGTTCAATTATTGAAGTTTATGAATAAAGGTTGGTTTGAATGCGTGAAATTTATTTGTGGAAAAAATATTACATATATGACTTTTAGATATATCACCTGATCATCTGATTTGCTTTTGCTCTTGCACACTGGGAAGTTTTGGGTAGAAAACTTCAATTGCGTATTTATATGACATTACCGTAACATTACAATACTTATTTACAAAAATTTAGTTTCAATATTGCATTTTTATATTTTTTAAGCACCCTGTACACATCAAAATCGAAGTCTCTTAACGTAGTTTGTATTATTATGACAAACAGGAGACATGAAGAATTACTTTTTTTCGAAAAATGTTCAATACAAATGTGTATACGTATAGTTAAGTCTATCCGTGGACACACTGTATATCACAATGCCAATAATAATAAATATTACCTAATGGGTGAATATGTTACCTAGCAAAGCTAGAATAAATTTATAGCTGATAATTAAATCACGTGTAATTAGTAGTGATTTTTATTGTTCATCGAGCGCCTTGTCGTTAAATAAGGGCTTTATAAAATATTTAAATTATTTGTTCAAATTTGTTAGAGAGCTTTAGAAAAGTTTTGATAATTTTTTTAAAGATTAGTTTTTAATTTGAGTCAGAAGTTGATTAGATTAAAACTTAAAATAATTGCTTGTAATGATGTTATTGCAGTTCAGTAATTCCAAAACACGCTTGTTAGACTTACACTAAATGTATTTTGAGGGTGGTAGAAGAGTCAGTCCAGATCTTGATGTAGTCAGTAGTTTTATAATGAAAATAAACATAGCATGTATTGAAACCTGTAGATAAAAAACTACTAAAAACCATTAATGTCCAAAGCAATAAAAAATTATTTGGACAGATATAGTATATAACTTAATAACACTAATATCTATAATAGCCGTTATATTGAATCATTTTTTTAAATTTAGTAATTAATTTTTAGAACTAGGGTTGTTTCTAAAAATTATAAGTGATTCTGTTGTTCATAAAAGATGATGTATATTTTATTACGATTTGTAGTAGTAAGTACAATATCAAAAGTGTTTGAGAATATTGTATCTAATAAAATTTCATTTTTAAATAAATATAACGTTATCTGTAAAAACTAACAAGAATTAGTTATTTAGTAGAAACTGCCTCAAGCGAGTTCCTGAATTATATATACGAAGAACTATAGAATTGTTCAAGGCTTTTGATGTAGTAGACGTAGATTTTATTATGGTTAAATTGCATGCTGTAGGTATTATAGGAGCAATTTCAAAATGGATTAAATTGTACTTATTAGTAGTAAAAATGGGCACTGAGTTAACTAAAGAACATGAAGTTCAACTAGGTGTACCGCAGGGGTCTGTTCTGAGTTCATAAATTTTTATTTTCTTACTAATGATTTGTCTTCTTTCATATCGCAAGTTATTATGTTTGCTGGCGGCACTTCTATTGTTATTTAGGCTAAAAGTGTCGAATCTACTAAAAGTAAAACTTTAGTTGTCCTTGATGCATTTTATAACTGGTGTAGGAAGAACCGCATAGTAGCTAATTCTGAGAAAACTGTCATAATAAACTTTTACTTTAAAATATCTTCTACAATGATTTGGAATACAAACTTGGTGAAGTTGCTTTGTAAGATTTCTTGGCACAATCCTAGATGAAAATGTATGCTGGAATCTAAATATTGATCAAATTTGTAAAAATTAAATAAAAGTTATTTTGGCATTTTACAATTAAAGCCATTTTTTTATGAAAATGCTAAATATGTATTATGTGTTAGTATATTGGCATTTTAATTTTAACATTTCTACATAGGGAAGTTCTACTTTTATTAATATAATTCTTATATTTCAAAAAACAGTTTTAAGTTTAACAGTTAATTTTTAATATAAAGCCTCGTGACACTTGTAAAACTACATTTAAAAATAAGAATTTGTAACTTTTTTGTAATAAAAAACCTCAAAATTAAATATTTACTAAATCTAAAGATGTTCATTCATATATCATAAGAAATAAAAATATTATACGTTCAATGTCTCATAAATTGTCTAAGTATGAAAAATCACCAGAGTATGCTGGATTATTATTAACTACTAAAATATATTAGAGGTATAAAAATGTATAATACCGTTGATTGACAAATATACTAAAAGGTCTGTTCCCACTTGCTACGGTTTGGACAGTTTCCAAACCGTTCAAACTATGAACACAAACAAATTATTGTGTATAAAAGATTGCAGAATTTACGTAATATAAACGATTATAAATTTTTGTGTCAATGCCATCTATATCTTGTGAACGGTATTTTATCTCAGGTGCGTATCAAGAACAAGTAAAAAAAAAATAGTTGGAAAGATGTACTATAGTGTAAATGAATATTTGTTAATGCATTAACTAGTCTTAATACTATTTTATTGTCATTATTATTTTGTAAATGTTATAAGTGACTTTTCATACCTGCGTTTTAACATGTAAAATATATTCTATTCTATTCCATTAATGGCGCTCTTTGAGACTATTTTAAATAATATTACAAATAAAGAATATGATCCGAAACGTGATTGGGGGTTTGCTAGATGTAAAAGTAGAGGGCAATTGAGTTAATGGAAAATGGACAATTGGGGGTTATTTAAAAGTTAGTTATTAATGTAATTTATTCATACCTATCTTATGAAGAAAAACTGAAAAAGGTAGAAAAGTTAGAGTTAAAAATTAATAAGGGAAAATAAAAACAAAAAACAAGTTGCGAAGACGGGAAAATTTTGTTCTAAAATACTAATTAAAAGATAGATGCATGATGCATTTTGTATATATATATATATATATATATATATATATATATATATATATATATTTACAATGCAACATGCAAAGTCACTTTTATACTTTTCTAATTATTGAACATATAGATAGAAAATCAAATTTGTAGCAGAAAGCTAACTGTACCTTTCTTTTACACTCTTAAATAAGAAAGTTACAACAGGTTTTAATTTGTGTAGGCTGGCCGATAGAACAAATAACGCACGCCCATTATTTTATTTCCATGGCCAACGTTGCTTGTTAAGCAAACTGTTATGATTGTAAATACCTAACCTTTTACATAATACAATTCTTTATCTTCATTGTAATTTTATTTTACCCTATTCTGAATGAAATGCCATCACACAAATTTAAATATAACAATCATTCAATTAATTTATTAGACAAGCAAGCAATTTTTTTTTCTTTAATTTAAATCTTTTTTATACTATTAACAAATCAAGTTGCGTTTAATATAATGTAATATTTTACATTAAATGCAATATAATTATATTAGTTAGTATAAAACGAAGCATTTAAAGACAGGAATATATTAACTTCTTCACTCAACCTTCATCAATAAAAGGGGAAACGTAAAACTATAAATAGATTTTATGTGTATTTTTTTGTAGTAGACCGTTTCTTTTGGATATTACAGCATCCTTTTAACTTATTTTCGCTGTAATGATATTTGTATAGACTACTATTATTTTATTTTACATTATTTTATTTTAAATTATGATGGATGGATTTATTTCTTATTATATCACAATAAATGTAGTACAATTAAAAACACTTTTATGCTAGGTATCAATCTACGTATATAAGCGTGAAGAAATTATTATTGTTATTTTTTTTCACTTGTAAAAAGTGTAAACCGTTTTTGCGCATGTTAATTGATTATTTAATTTGAAAATGCAATTGTCTAAGTATACAAATAAAAAATTTGTTTTTTAAGTAACAGTTAAATTTTTTATTTTATAATTTTTACGCTGCGTATAATATGGTTTCAATAAATACAACAATTCAATATTAATTAAATTATTATTTAATACAAGATAACTTGCTTAGAATTAAATTAAATGAATTAATATTAAAACTTAAAACATATTAACCGCATTAAGCAGTAATGGTCCTACGGCGGATATTACTTATTTTATTTTATCTCAAAAAACACATAATATTGTTAATTATTTGTTCCGTTTGTGTGAAACAAGTAAACAAGTTAACAACTAAACAACAAACTAACTAAACAAGTTAACAAATAAACAAGTAAACCAGTATACAACAAAACAACTAAACATGTAAACAACTAAACAAGTAAATAACTAAACAAATAAACAAGAAAACAAATAAACAACTAAACAGAACAACAAGTAAACAAGTAATCAAGTAAACAACTACACAAGTAAACAACTAAATAAATAAAAATGTAAACAAGTAAACAAGTAAACAAGTAAACAAGTAAACAAGTAAACAAGTAAACAAGTAAACAAGTAAACAAGTAAACAAGTAAACAAATAAACAAGTAAAAAGTAAACAAGCATACAAGTAAACAGGTGAACAGGTAAACAAGTAAACAAATAAACAAGTAAAGAAGTAACCAACTAAGTAAAGAAGTAACACATGTAAACAAGTAAATAACTAAACGTCTAAATAAGTAACAATTTAACTTGTTAAACAATGTGGAAGTAAAAGTTTACTTATTGTATATTTTGTAATCTGCATACTTAGAAATTTTTGTTAAATAAATTTCAATTAAATAGAACAATTTTGCATATTAAATTACAAAAACTATTTTTTCATATAATATTTATTATTAAAAACAGCAAAATAAATTTGTTAATTAGGTTACATTATAATTAAAAAGTTTATATTGATTATTGAAAACTATTGTGATTGATGTAGTGTTGTATGATAATAACGCGCAATAAAACAATAAGTAAAAGCAGTCATAAATAATATAATGATACTATATTACATCGCCGTGAATTTGTGTTTATCTCAAAGTCATGCCAGTTCAATAGCCTGCTTAAGCAGCAGATGTTTCAAACAATATAATGCTAACAATATCTCTATTATGCCACTTGCCGTCGCTTGGTATTAAAATAAAATGAAGGATTATTCAAATAAAAATAAATAGTACTGCGTGTTTTGTATAATTAATCAGCATATTGCAGCACAGGATAAAAATTTAATCAAAACTAATTGATGCAAATTGAATTAATATAAAACGTTGCAATAACGAAAGAAAATAGTAGGCGGTCACAAATTTCTATCATTGCTAAACAAGCAACCCACCAAAGAGCTGGTCACGCCTATAGAAGATCACATATATTTTGGCGCCTTCACCATGGTTTCATATGTTGCGTTGCGTATATAGAACATACGAGACCACGACTTCGTATGTTCTTTGTGATCTTGCATGTTGCGTTGCGTATCTAAAATGGTCTTGCATGTTGCATTGTATATATATATATATATATATATATATATATATATATTCACAGTTATATATATATATATATATTCACAGTTATATATATATATATATATATATATATATATATATATATATAACTGTGAATTGCCATGTGGCTTATTTTTTATAATTATTGCGAATATTGTTTTGGTTTCATAAAAAAAAGATAAATATTTTCTTATACCAATATACACTACTAAATATTTTCAAAATTGTTTGATATTGCAAAGACTTTTGTAATGTATATTAGAAAAAAAAAAAACATATTTAACCTGCAACAATTTAAAGTAAATTTGATTGTGTTTCATTATTCAAGTTCAAAAAATTTTGTCAAAACATTTTTTCTAAGCAGCAATTAAAAAGATGATTAAAAATCTATGCTTGTATGAAATTGACAACTTGGATCACCACATTTAACACGCTCTTTATAAATATTGGAACAAAAATAAGAATTTTTTGAATTGTTTTTTTAGCTTACATAAATTTAGCCGGACTTTTTTTTTCTTTTACCGTGTCTTATTGTTATTCATTTATATTTGATTATTAATATTATTGCCTTTTAGTGATGAACGTAGTATTCTACTTTTTAATTATTTTTTTATACCATTGCATGTTATGAACGTTGTGTAGCATGGTTTTATTGGTTTTATTTTTACAGTAGTTTAGCGTTTTATCTGATTGACTTTTTATTTTATCTTTCAATTTTTTTTTAAACTTTTAAATATTTATTTCTGTTTTTATATTGCATGGTAAACTGTTATAATAGATGAATAGATAGTATTTTTTACTTCTAGGCTATTATTTACTTTATTGGTTCTGTATTTAATGACGTGAATATCACTTGGCCTGGTATTTATGTATATTATGAATTTGCTTATTTACTTTCATATTTATGTTGGTTTTGATAAGTTTATATTTTATAAGATCAATAATTGTGCATGGGCTTAATTTTATCATTTTTTGTTATAGTGAATACGTTTGTTTTTGTATAGGCTATTTGTTTCTGTTCTTCTATAGCTCAATGGTACAGCGCTTGCATATCAAGCGAGCAGTCTGGAGTTTGATCTCTGATATGACTAATTAAGAACTTATCTACTGGGGTGATTCGGAGTCATTTAATAAGCCGTTGGTCCCATCTACCTTCTTTAAACAAATTGTAGACTTACTGGGGAGATATAAAATAGCCGTGAAAAGCACAATAACAAAAAAATATAAATTATTTTTATTAATTTATTTGGTTTTTTGCTGTATTTTATTTATTTATTATATTATATATTTATTTTATTTATTTTATTTTGTATTTTAAACTCATGTTTATACAGGGAGTAATTAATGAATGGGATTATGTAATCACTTTAAATATGCCGCCTTTTTAAAATTGTTCACTATACTACATATGTTTTTATATGTTTGCTTTGACAGCTGCCAAAGTTGATCTGTCAAAACAAATAGTATAATGGACAATTTTAATAAAGTTGTAAACAAAATAATAACACACTAGAACACAATCCGGAATAGAATAGAGCCATTCCCCATTATCAAACCGCCCATTCCTAAAGTAGGATTCAATAATAAAAATATTCTCTTTATTTGTATACAAATGAAGAGAATGTTTTCTTATAACCTTGTTTGCTTGACAGCTGTCAAAGTTGAACTGTCAAAACAAATAGTATAGTGAACAATTTTAAAAAGGCGGCATATTTAAAGTGATTACATAATCTCATTCATTTATAAACTCTCCGTAGATAAAGTATCACTTTATGATGAGATGTAAAGTTATATTATAAGCTTGTAAAGATTTTATTAATTGCTAGTTTTTTTTTTGTACATTGATTGTTATATTACAATTTTCCATTTTGTGTAAATGCACACTCGCCAAACCGAACCTTGCCATAGGAATATTCCGCTATGGAGGAAATTGAACGTGCAGAATTTGAAGCGGATCTAACAGCAGCCTTGCCATGAATTTGTTTGGCAATTGTAATTTTATTATTGACAGAGTCGGCAATATACCGACCTACGATTGAATTGGTTTTCCAACCACCATGTTTTTTGAGCACAGGTTTGCTTGCACCATTATCGGCAAGCTTAGTAGTAGATGTACATCTAAAAGAATGGCCGGTATACAAGCGACTATTAGGAAGCTTTAAGAAATTAGCAATACATCTGGATTGAATCTATGAATCCCAACAGTCTGCTTTGTGCACTTTTTTTGATAATTAATGAAAAAACTCTGGTGAGGTACGTTATTTGGTCTTAATGCTGAATATTTCAGAAAAATATTGATTGCCAGCCAGTCAGACATTCAGAATAGTGAAAATTTGATCACTATGAGTCTTCGTGACTCGAAATGTCCCAGTAATAACATCTTTACGAACTTCAATTGAAAACTAACAATCCATACAATTCATTTCCTCGGCACCCACCAGCAACAGCAACTACCACGACAACCTACGAAACACAATAGATAGTGAATATATAAACTTTTGAAATACTGCAATTATATATACCTTTTGGAAAAAGTACTGATTATCTGGTGCTTCTTTTAAAAAAATTACAAGTTTCTTACGTTCAAAAACTTTGCTTGTTTCGCTTTATGATTTAAATGATAATTTTTTTGACAGTTTTTTCACAAGTTGTGTTTTGTTTTAAGTTTACTATGGATTATTTATTTTCCGGTTTTATATGGAATTCCAAAAGCAGATTTAGACCTAATGAACGCCTTTGTGTTTTTTTTTGCAAACTGGTATGCTGTAAAGTTTTTTTTTTTTATTACTGGCGTATTGTTTGTAGTACTTATTGGTCTGTTGAAGTGTTGTCTTAATTTAATTGTTTGCCATTCAATGGTTATCTCCGCTTAAAAAACTGAGGTTTGTTTGGCTAGTGGTAACGTAATTGACGCTCCCGCTATTATATATTCTGGTTTTGGAGCCATTGTAAACTTTGGCCCAATCTATATACTAGATTGTTATTTTGATTATGCTTGAATATTGTCAATTTGTCTGACAACGGTATTATAACATCATAAATTTTGAGCTTATTTTGAGTGTTTTTTTTTATGTAATGTTGTATGCGGTGAAGGGTCTGACTACCACCGTATATAACTATCTGATCATATCAGGTGTTAGTCTTTATGTTTGAAAAACCACGGTGTTTAGTGTAGTGCATTCTGTATTATATTAGATTCAGTTGCCTCAAACTTTTTGCTTTCCAGGGTGAAGCAAATATGCTCATGTCATTCAGTAATTGCAGTAAGCCGTTCTTGACAAAGCAGGCATGTGACAACACAACACCGCCTTGTGGACAGTTGCCATCGATTTTAGCTCTTACAGTTTTACCGTGTAATGCAATTGTTACGATTTGATTCTTGAACACAGAGTTAACAAAGTGTTTAGTTTTTTTGCACTTCTAATTAGGTAATGTATAACAAGCTTACAGGGTTTTGCTGATTGGTTATATTGGTATTAGTGCAAAGGCATAGCGATGAGTGCCTCTTAGTTTTTATTTAAAGTTTAAAAAAAATTGCATTGTTAAACAGCGTTTTACTACTTGCCCTTGCTCTGTTGTCAAGCTTTCTATTCTACGAGGTAATCATGTTTGGAGGTATGTTTGACATTGCTTGATCAGTTTTCTTAGAAAGCTATTTTTATGAAGTTAACAAACATGTAGGTCATTATTTCTAATATTTTGTTATACAAATACCACTTTAGATTTTTCTCGGGTTCTTGTATTTCTTCCTGTATGTAGCAGCATTTTTTCAGTTTCAATATTTGAATGTATGCATAGTCAGACAGCAAAGGCTCATCTGATAGTGTTAGGTTCATAACGACGAGTTACCTCCGTTCATAATAACTATTTAGTTTTTAAATGTATTTGAGAAGTTTTCCATTTTCTTCAAATAACCAAAAGTCCTATTCATAAATTTTAATTTTTGCATTTTGATATTTTTATGATCAAATATTTATTTGTAGCACAAGGAATATTAAATTCATTGACAGTTTAGAGATGTAGAACCAACACTTTTAAAAGAATTTGAAATAAGCTTCCAAATTTATTATTTTCCATGATTTATAGTTCGCAACTATTTAAGGTCAATGTCTGCAGACTGATCTAATCTTGTTTTTAATGTGATAGTTTTTATGAGTGTAGTGGAAATTCATAGGTGCTTTATGTTATTATGACATTGAGTTTTTAATGTTTACAATATTTTTTGATCTAAACTGTTTTCTACTTTTTTCTTCTATCCTTTATTCTGTATTTCAATTAATACATGGTTTAAGGTAATAATTACTACTGTAAGTGTTGTAGGTAATTCATTTGTTATAACATTTGAACAGCTAAAAATGACCAACTTAACATATACTTTTGGTTGGTTCATGGAACCTTGGATCAGAATTGCTACTCTAGAGTATATATTTTGTAGTTGAGAAAGTATTTTATGGAGACTACTATGGAATGGCTTTTGACAATAATTAATAAAGGAAACAAAAACAGCAAGTGATTTAGGAAGCAAAGTGTTACATGATAGAAACGAAGGAAGTGAGAGTAAAGCTATCTTTAGGGTCTTTGTTTTTAGTATTTTGAATAAGCTCAGTCCGTTGATTTATTTACCAATACTTCTGTACAATTAAATTTATTATTAAAAAAGGTTAAGTGAAAGAACAGCTATAAGTTGCATATATATTGTAGTAAAGATACGTAAATAAAAATTAAATAAATAAATATTTTGTTTTTATTTCAATTTTTCAGTTCTGTAGTAGAAGAGAATCGCAAGAAAAAATCATTATCGTTTTTAGCTGCGCCGCATTAAATTTCTTTTTTCTTCTTCATTTTATTTCAAAATGTGCCGTAGCTCGAATTGAAATAAGATACATGCGAGAATATATGATAGGTCACTGAAATGGTTATTTAAAATAAAACAACTTGAATTACTTTTAAAACTGACAAATGTAATAATTATACATATTGATATTACGTCAATTATTACACAATTTGGCAGTTTGTTTATTGTTGTTATGAAATATATAAAATTATTAATCTCAATTAACACAACACAGTAATCTAATTTACTTCCTAGCATTTACCAAGAAGAAATTATTTTATAAACAATACAATTGGCAAATAGTATTTTTATTTGACATATAAAAATACATGGAAGTCAATAAAACTATTTAAAGCTTCATCCATGATCACATAATGACTAGATGTCCAAGTCAAATAACAAAATAAATGTCAAATTCCGTATAAAATGTTAGAGGACCTATAGTTAATATAATACACAACACGATAGTCAGTACAAATAGGGCTTCAGTACTTAAAATACAAAATAATACTGCTAGAGAACTCCAGCCACTTTTAAGTACTCAAGGACATACATACATACACATTATAATCAATCAACTTATAAAAAATACAAATTTATATTAAAAATTATTTCACTAAACTGCACAGACCTTAATTTTCTATCACCCTTTGGGATTCAGCTACCGTTTCTATCTCCGTTAAAACTATCCTCCACAACTCTAAACTAAATATTAACTATACAAAATCCTGATTTTTATTTTATTTTACATAATGGTTATTGCACAATCGTCCCGAGACCTCTTCGGATAACATAAATTAATTACTAATTGTTGTGTGTGGGTAGTTTTAATCGGAGGATATATGGCAGTATATAGTTTTGGCAAATAGAGGATTTTATATAGTAAGATCTTCCCAGTCTTCTTTTTCTCGAGGAGTTAAAGTTACCCTGACGGTGGTAATAGTTGCGAGGTGGTCGTGGCACCTTGCAGTTATTGGGTTACTGGTTAGGTCTATGTATTCTAGTGATTTGGCTTCTTTGATAGGTTCAATTTCTACATCTGGAACGAAATAATGTTTAATTATTTATTAACATAATTTTATTTGGGTTTTGATGAAAAATTGTATTTGTGTGAATATTTCTTCTATAAATGTGTTTATCTTTAATTTAACTTTAACACGTTTTGACTGGTTTTTATATATATGCTACACATTCATGAATATTCTTAACAATATTTTTGCTTACCTATGATATGATTATTGCTTGCATTGAGTTTTTGCAGTTTTGGAATTTTGAAAATGGCATTTGGTAGTGAGATAAATGTGTTGTGTGAGATATCCAATCGCATCAGCGACCCAAGATCGGCAATTTCGTCTGGTAATTTGGCCATTTGATTGTGAGATAAATTTAAATCTGTGATGAGACTGAATTTTACTGCAAACTTTGGTGGAATTTTTGTTATGTCATTTCCACTTAGATCGCATGATTTTAATTCCGTATGCCTCATTAAATGGTAAACTGCATCCGGTACTTGCATCAGCTGACATTCCGAAAGATCTGCAATATAAATAAAATTAGCACATTGATAATTGCACTTTCATTTAATTAATTAACTTTGATTAATTATTATATTATAAAAAGGGTTAAGTGTAGTTTTCACCTCCCATCAAGCATGTAAATAAATGCAAAAACAATTTAATTCTCTCCTGCCACGATAAGACATTATAAGAAATAAATACCATATGGGATGCGTATTGCAAACTTTCGCTATTAATAAATGCCCATGTTCATTAGCTCAGTGCATTATAATCATTAATGAAATGCCAGTGCGAATTGTAAAACTATATTCAGTTCAGTTGAAATTACAAAACAATTAAATAATCCCCAGAAAAAATAACTTTCTTAACTTGCATCAGACAATTCGTAAATGAAATTCTCACACCAACAACGCAATAAAAAAATAATTTTCTAAGCATCATAATACCTAATATTGCACTTTCCATTGCTGCTTCACACCTGAGGATAACTCTGCTGACACCGCCAGCCATGGTTAAATAATTCTTTAACACAAATTGCTCTACGACTATTTGATTCTTCTTGCCGTTGCTGTAGTTATATTTAGGAGAGTTAAAAAAAGATAAGCGTAGCTCCTAGGTCGGAAGTTAGTATTATTTTTAGATTCAAAGTACACGTCGTACCGTACACACTAATTCTTTATTAAGTTTTATTTTTAAGTTTGTTATAAGGAAGCACTTTCCGTATTTGTAATTAATGATAAGATAGAAAAGATTAGATCATGTTTGATTTATAGCGATATAATACGTCGTTTTTGTTTAATATGTTAAATAAATAAATGATTTTACTACAGTGGCTAGTGTAGTCATCATAAGTTAATTAAATATGCACGACTGTGTGCGTAGGATGCTTAGACATTTGGATAATTATGTTATTTTGATATAAACAAATCGCTGCAGGTTGGCACAAAGGTAAACTTGATTCAACAGGTAGTGCGAGGATGATTATTTTTATTGGTCATCGCGAATCCATGAATGAAACATCCGGCGACTAATTAAATAAATTGAGTTTCTGTGTTTTTATTATAAAATTAATATTATTTATTAGACACCGAATAGTAAAAAGGCAAAGGAATGAATAAATAAAATAATTAGGACAGAAAGATGCTCATTATTCTTATCAATAATATTTATACTAAAAAGTGCAACATAAAATAAAGTAAAAACTTGCATTGCTAGGAATAATTAATTAATTCTTTATATGGACGTATATAATTATTTGTATGCTTTATACAAACTCAAAAATATTGCATTTGCATAACAATGTTTATTTTAAACTAACTTCTTAGAATATAATAAATATAGATTTATTTTTAAACTAATAAGGTAAGTTGTAACAAATATTTGTTGTATGACCTGTGCAACTGTTTTCTCTAAAATGGAGCATTAATAAACTTATCTATCTATCTATCTATCTATCTATCTATCTATCTATCTATCTATCTATCTGTATTTAGTTTCTTTAACAAATATAATCCTTAAATATATCAAATATCAAGTATTCTTAAAGTGGATTGTACAGAAATAAACTAATTTAAAATGATATATGTTTATATAATACTTGTACTCGACAGCTTTAATTTAAGAATATACCAAATAAGAGTTATTTATAGTCTTTTGAAACATGATGTTTCCTGTTCTTTCATGTCATGTTTTTATTAAACTTATAATATAGTAACAATTAATCATATTGATAAGCGTGAGTTTGATTCAACTATAAATTTTAATTCGTAATCTTATAAATTAAAAGAAAGTAGTGAACTGCAATTCATTATTAAGAAAAGCTATCCCCGAGTAATGTTGCGTTTCATAAACATATAACCAAAAAATAATTTTGATTAATGTAGATTTCAAACTATAAGTTTTAAGAAATCTACATTTAGTGCGATAGAATGTTTGAAGTATAGGGTTTTCCAATAAGAATTTTAAATTTTGTAACATTTTTTATCTGTTGAATGGCAGGCTTTGAATTCTTGACATTTGTCATTAAAAACTATACGTTTTAAGAAAATGGTATGATACACGCTTCAATTACGTATAAAAATAATGAAAATTTGTTATATAAGCGGTGGAAATTTTATGGTATTTTTGGTCGGTATGAATTACCTTTGCACAAAGCCATTGTAACACCCTACCGGCTGCAAAGATGTACCACCTGATGTGGTGGCTCCGGCTAGCTGTCGGCGGGGCCTGGGTCTTACGGAAGGACGGGTAGGGTTTGTTATATAATAATAAGGGCGCCAGGTCGTGCACTATCAGCTTTATTACACTATCCGTGTCGGCATAGTACATTTATATTGTATATTACAAATTATACTATAATGTCTTCCGCACTCGCGTCAAAGACCTATTATGCCGAACGGATTCAATCCGCACACTTGCGATACATAAAAAGCCCCTTTCTCGGGAACGACCAAATTTATACTGAAGTGGCTGCAGGGTTTCCGGAGGATTCCCGGAAACCTGCCCCACCAGATTGTTTCCATTACTACCAACTACAATAACGTGTAAGTTGAGTGGCCTATCTGCCATTCTATACGCACTACACGTTACACCATTGTAAAACTAATCTCAAAATTTGAGAAAATAATTAAGGTACTGATATAAAACAATATTGCAGAAAACCCAGGTTTGTCTACCCCAAGACGTTCACTGCAATTAAGGATCTTCATCGCATACTGCATAAAAATCTTAGTCTACATGCTTATAAAGTGCAGCTGACTCAAGAATGAAGCCATGAACAACGCAAGCACCGAATCCTGGAATTCTTTTTTAGAAATATCTTCTTTAGAAACAAAGCCCATTTCCATCTTAGTGGGTTTGGGATTCCGAAAATCCTAAAACGATAGCCGAGAAACTTCTTTATCCCCAACGAGTTACTGTTTGGTGCGGTGTATTATAGGACATTTTTTTAAGAACGACAAAAATGCTGCGATTACGTCAATGCGGATTGCTACTGTAGATTGATAACTGACTTTCTTTGACCTATAACAGTATAGGGCTGCGCGAGAAATATGTTTTGGTTCCCCAGATCATGCAATTTAACTCCGCTAAATGTTTTTCTTTGGGGATATGACGTGAAGGAAAAAGTCTACGCTAATTCTCCGGAAATAATTTTATCTCTCAAGTTTGCCAGATAGAACTTCTGTTGTGCAAACATGACATGCAAAACTTCCTCAAAAGAATGACCCTTTGCAGACAGAGTCGCGGTAGAGATTTACTGGATATAATTTTTCATAAGTAATCTCAGAGTTTGTACTTTGAATTTAAATTTAAAAAAGTACTACTTAAGAAAATAAAAATAAATAAATGTTTTTTTTATAATTACAATTAAAATGGGACTTTTTATGGATAACTTTATGCTTCTGACATTCTACCACACTTACTGTACATTTTTTAAACTTTGTAATGGTAATATTACAGATATTAGTCAAAAACTCGGACAGTTTTGCAGTTGAAAGGCACAAAACTTCCAATATACTCCAGCTTAATAACAACAACAAACGGACAAAATTAATCATTAAATTTTTATAGAGTTTTTAGCATTTTTTTAGGAAAGCTAAGTAGATGTACAGCTAAACTCTTATTATTACAATTCCTAAAAACCATTTTACCATTGTCTATAAACCGTTGAAGTATTTTTTGAACAGTAAAACGACTTACATTGAGAAATCTGGACACAAAATTGATGACGTTCATTGTGTATAAAAGCTATAACTCGTACTCTTTTCTAGCATTCAGAACCATAATTAATACACAACTGTCAAGCCGATATGACAATTCAATAATAAAACATAAATCAATTGAAGTAATTAAAGTACAGTGTGTGCAGGAACTAAAACCAAATGACTAACAAGCTCACTATAATTATGCGGTACGTTTTCAATAACTTACCGCTGTTTTGATTTATAACCTGATCATGAGCGACAAAGCTAATTTTCAACTTAACGAATTCATTAATAAACATAAAACATAGGCAGCGAATAACCTAAAAATTACACAACATTGAATTGCACCCATTAAATTGTATTGTCTGGACTAAAATTACAGTAGAAAAATCATTAATCCATATTTTTTTGAAAACCGACTCTGAGCAGTTAGTTTATAACTTGATCATGAGCAACAAAGATATTCATCCCAGTTGGAGATAAGACGAACATCACAGTAAAGAATATTTAAAAATATTGCGTATGTTTCCATACAAAGTACTGAATTGCAGTAGAAAAACCATTGATTCATATTTTTTTGAAAACCGGCTCGGAGACGGGCTGTGTTGAAAATTTGAGACCTGCTCCTGAAAACCATCCGGGAGTATGTTTTCAACAAGATGGAATCAAAGCACATACTGTCGTTATTTTCAGAAACGCAACATGTTGTGTTGCCTGATTTAACTGCGCCAGGTTTTTTCAATTGGAGATACTTGAAAGGAAGAGTTTATGTCAATAAACCAACAACCAACCACAATTCTCCAGCTGAAGCAATATATTTGAGACGAAAATTGGGCTGTAGAGTCTATCATAGAAGTGTTATGAAAAATGCACTTAATGTGATTTTTAAAACTTAAACACGATAAATCTCAATTAAATTTCATATTCATTTCAATGTTATGAGTTTCTTACAATGCTTAATATATGTTTTCTGGTTTGTTCACCGAGTATTTTGAAATTAAAAAAATATATATACATATTTACAAACAAAAAGTTATTAATAGTTAAAATCATAACACGACCTATGGGCCACTCTGTGCAACAAAATGACTTATGTGTGTAAATTTGATTACAATGCAGAAATTAAAGTAAAATTAACACCGAAATTGATGAGACATTTTGAACATAATACAATTTATTATTTCTCTTATAAAAATTCTGATTCAATTTTTATTTCATATTTTATTTACCTACATTAAACAGTAATAAATGTACCGACAATATTTGGGGTTGTTTATTAGCTCAAATAGTTAGCATATAAATTTATATTAGTTTTATAATAAAATTTAAAACAAATTCTCATTTGTTGATGTTTTTGTAGATATAATTAGCTATTTACTATTCTTAATGAAATAGAGTATTTATATTCAGGTGACCTTGTCCAACCCTGAAATGTGTTTCACCGTGCATAAATTACTACATAAAATTTAAATGGACCAAATTTCGATCAACATGACACATGATTTGTTTAAAGAGAACAATATTAAAACCATTTATTGAGTTTTGTGAATCATTGCTTTAAGTGTTTTAATATAATTAACAGTAATTCATATGTATTTATAATAAATATAACAAGTAATGCTTTTTATATTTATTATAATTACCATTGACTAGGTTCGATAAGATCAAAAGAGTATAAAAACTTTTTTAAGAAATACACAATATTCATTAATCATGTTATAAATCACAATTTTACATATAATAATTTACATTATTTTGCAATAGTTGGTGATCATCAATTAATATCGAAACAAGCATTCCCAAATCAATTTTTGTACAAGTTTACGACATTAATTAAAAATCCTTACATAATAGTGCGTAATATCAATTGTGCTCGAGCTCCAGAAAATGTTACAATCGGGAAGTGAAATTTTTATGAAAAAGAAACTTATTTCGGTAGCACAATTCCAATTATTATACACACAATATACAATAATATTACATAATTTTGATGATTGTATTTATGTAAACAAATATATTGCAGATTAACAGGCAATGAAGTATCAGTATTACTCAATTGTATTTATTTAAGACCAATATATTATTATTTCGCCATACAAACTATTGCGATATTCATTTTTATTATGAAATAAGTTCGTTCTTTTAAATACAGTCGTAAAATAATCATTGCCTATTAATTTTAAATGTAATGTTAAATGTATATTTAATGGCCAATGTAAATAATAATCGATTATATTCATCAATTAATCTGTAAACTTTACAAAGCAATTATTGCGGAAGGAAATCACCGTAAACCCATAAACACACTAATCGAAATAGAACGGAAATCGTTTACCATCATTTTTTTTCCTGACATATAACTAAAATAATATCTCAATTTAAAAAAAATATATTGAAAGCAATTCTTAGTTAAGTATCTGGAAAGTATATACGTTCAGTTCATAATTTTTGTTCTGAGCAATTACTTTCAGTTTCACCAGGAAGTTCAAGAATAAATTAGCACACACACAAACACATGATTGCTAACGTCTTCGTAATTATTAAATAATAACAGCGTTGCTTAATTGAATTAAATATTAATAATCTCGATTGTCGACTTTCACTCACTGTTAAAAGGACAACCTTGACCGTGTAAATGGAACAAACAGTGTAAGCTTATTTGTTTATTGTTGAATTTTGCGTTTTCGATTTCCTGTCCGGTTTTGTGTTTATCTGCAGGACGTAAATAGAAAGCATGACGATTTTAGATAATTATTTTCTATTGTTGTTGTATATAGTTTATTGTGCTCATCATATTCTGTAATTTTTCTTTAATAAACGTGTTAAATTTATGTTAAAAAACCAAATTATAATTAATTTATAATTAGGGATATTTTATAAACATATGAAAATGTATTTATAGAATAGTACAGATGCTAATTATACGCTACAATAATAAAGTCATTTGTTTTTGAGAAAGCGTAGATGAACAATGCTTCTGTATCATGTCTACTAACAATAACAGACATGTTAGAGTACACAATAATGTAATTAGAATATGCGCATGCATAATTAAAAATAGTATATGTATGTTTACTAGTAACACTATTGATTTAAAAAAAATATATGAAACTGTTAAGCAGTGTTCAGAATATATAATTAAGTTATAATTTTATAAACATTTTATTTATTGTAGAGATTAGTTGAATAACCATTAAAATTGATTGATATTTGAAATCATATTATGATTATTTTTATATATAATTAAATTTAATTTTTAATCCTCCATAAAAACGCATATTAAATATTTTTTCAAAAGTTTTCTGACGAAGTATTGGAGTTTATTTTTTTGTGCTCATTTACCATTCTAGAATTATTTGCTTAAAAGGCTCCAGAACATTAAAACAGTAAAAATGGCAAATTGGTGATTTTGTGTTAGTTTTTTATGGTATATAAATTAATGTATATGTAATTAATATGTTAGCTACCTATGAAGTTAAGGACAAACAAAATCTTATTTTTTTATAGGAACCATTACCAATAACATACTTCCAACGTTTTTCTATTAACACTGATTTTTGAAAAAAAAATCTAGTAGTTTTGCTAAAGAGTTCATTTTTCAAATGGTTTTTGAGTTTTGGAAAGAGGACTACTTCCTGGCGGTCAATTAACACCAAATCTTCCACTTTGTTGACGATTTTATCAGGTTTTTGCATCAAGAGGTTTTCCACACTTTGTCATTATGAATGCATTTCCAGCCTCATTTGAACTGCTTGCACTAATATTTTATTTCATCAGGGCTACTGTGTTTTTTTTTTGATAAAAAATGTATGAAGTTTCTGTGTTCAAGTTGCAAATCACTCATTTTTGCGTCTTTAAACTGATATACAAATAACAAATGTTAGGCAATTGGAACCAAACTAGGAGATGACTATATAAAATGTCACAAAAACTTGACATACATTTTTTTTGCCAAAGTAAAGAGTATCCTAACTTCAAAAAGAGTATCTCTGGTCAGCCAGAGTAGCAGTACTTATTAACAGGGCCGTCGCAACGTATCGTACGGTGTGTGTTGTAAATTTGATGAGATAGTCGTTTTATCAAAATAATATTTCTGCAATTTTAGACTAGTTTTGTCGTAGTTAGCTCTCTAGTTCAATGGTGGTTAGACTTTGTTGTTAATTTCTCGTTTAATGTTTTGTAGTCGACCACATTTGGTAATCTGTATTCCAAAGGATTAGAGTATAGAAGGTAACAGGGCAAAGTTAGAATCTATAAAACTTGTGTGCTAACCTACGCCGCTAAAACCAATGTAAAAACATTTAAAATTAAATGATTAATGAGGACACAGAAATAAAAAGTCTTAGAACAATAAAAGTAGTAAACTACGTAATAAAATTAAAAGCAGCGCTATCAAAGAAGAACTAGACACTGAAAAAAAAGCTAGATTGATCAAATCACAAAGATGGCAATAGAAGGCCATGTGGATAAAATAAACTACAACAGAGACTACAAATGAGATAAAGACCAAATATCCTAAAGTAGAAAACTTCTATGTAGACTACCTAAAAGATGGATGGAGAGCTAAACGTCAATAAAAAGTTAGAAGGCAGATAAGAGGACTTAGTTCTTAAATGCAAACAAGAAGAAGAAGAAGTTCACCTTGAAGCGGACTAGCAAATAAAAAACTACAGAAAAGCTTAATTGACCTGAACCTGATTTTGATAACTATGGTAATGCATCTACCAAAAGAGTAATAATCAAAGGTGCACAATAGAAAAAAAGATTTGCAGGAACGTTAGACGTACCACTTCAAAAAAAAAAAAAAAACAATTTTAATTTTTTTTCAAAAAATAACATTTTTTACTAAAAACCTTATATACCATGCTTTTTAGACCAAAAATTAATAAAATAATGTGATTTTGAACAAAAAAGTTAAAGAAAACTTAACAGAAAATACTGTTTTGAAATTAAAATTAAACAAAAGAAGCAATTTTATATTCAATTTTTAGAAAACGTTGGTTTTGACTACAAATTTATTAAAAAAAGCTTTTTAAACAAAAAAATAATTGAAAAATGTGATTTTATACAAGCAAAGTACAAAAAATTCATTGGAAGATACTGTTTAAAACTCAAAATTAAACAAAAAATCAATTTTAGACTAAATTGTATAGAAAACGTTGTTTTTACTAAAAACTTAATAGAACATGCTTTCTAGACCAAAAATTAATGAAATAATGTGCTAGAAAGTTAAAAAAAGCTTATCAGAAATAATGTTTTAAACTAAAAATTAAACAAAAAAAGCAATTTTGAACTAAAGTGTTTAGAAAACGTTGTTTTTGAGTAAAAATTTAGCAGAAAATGCTTTCTAGACATTTTGGGTTAAAATGTTCAGAACATGCTGTTTTTGATTAAAAACTCAATAACAAATGCTTTTTAAACCAACAAGTAATAAAAAAAATGTGATTTTGTGCAAAATGTTATAGAAAAAAAAAAAAAAATGAAACAAAGCAAAAACAAAGCAAGCAATTTTGGACAAAAATGTTTTCAGAAAATCGTTTCTTCTTAGACTAGAAAATGATAATAATTGTGATTTTGTGCAAAAAACAGTTACACCAAAATTATAAAGAAGACTGTTTTTGGATTAAAAATTAAACTAAAAAAGCAACATTTTACTAAAACGTGTTCAAAAAATACTGTTTCAGAATAAAGACTTAATAAAAACTGCATTTTCGAACTAAAAGTATTCAAAAAATGTGATTTTGTGCAAAAAAAGTTATAAAAAACTTAAAAAAAAGATTAAAAATTAAACATAAAAATCAATCTTAGACTAAAACGTGTTAAAAAATAATGTTTTTGATTAAAAACTTAATAATAACTGCATTTTGGAACAAAAAGTAATCAATGTAATTTTGTGCAAAAAAGTTACTGCAAACTATAATAAAAATACTGTTTCAGCTTAAAAATTAAACAAAAAACAATTTTAGACTAAAAAGTGTAAAAAATGCTGTTTTTGAAAAAATGTTTTAAAAAAAGTCAAAGAAAAAAGAAATTACACTAAACGGTACTGTTGTGTTGTGTTAATGTTGTTTTTAGACCAAAAAGTAATAAAAATGTGATTTTGTGCAAAATAAGATAAAGCACTGATGGAGTTGTACGCTCTGAATACTTTGCAGTGAGTTTCAAAAATTCCAAAATAATTTTGAATCATCTTAGCAACACTTATGAGCTTTACTTTATATGTTATAAAAAGCGGCATATTTATGTTTTGCACACAGGCACAATGTCAATGAGAAGTTTTGTGTAAAGCCACTCACATAAATTGTAAAACAAACACAGTTAATATCCTGCAAGACGTTTGAACTAACTACAAACAAGTTTGCACGAGTGTATTGTGAATACCGTGATATAGCATGAATGTTGTTTGGAATTCATTAAGTACAGAAGTATACATTAAGTAATTAATAACTAATTTTGTTTACTGACTGCATCCCAAATTGTTTTCACACTTTACACAATAACATTTTAAGTTGGGTAAGTGTAGACAACATAACTTAATTTAACAATACTGT
This sequence comes from Tachinus rufipes, assembly GCA_963932245.1. Classification (NCBI taxonomy): domain Eukaryota; kingdom Metazoa; phylum Arthropoda; class Insecta; order Coleoptera; family Staphylinidae; genus Tachinus; species Tachinus rufipes. Next base: position 62,026,126 of record OZ010746.1, read on the forward strand.
ATTGCAATTTGCAGGTTGAGTTAAGTTTTGGTTTACAATAAGGTTTAAGCTTGCAACTTGCTCTTATCTAGAACAACAATAAAAAAGTTTTGACTAACAACAAAAATAGGGTAAGACATCTAGTATAATACTATTGAATCAATACAACGTTTTGATAAAAAAAGAAAACACTTATCACAATGTAATTTACAATTTCTAGAAATTTGTCGTAAAGCTCACCTCTTAACAATGTTGCATAAAATTCTATACTACTAACTATATTGATAGTACTGATCGATCCACAACAAATACATTTGCATGTGCCAAGTTATGTAAAAATAAAACGATTATTTTATCTACCTGTTCCAAAAAAGATTACGATAAAGTCACCGTGTACCCTATGTGCTTTCTATACAATCAGTTTACTAGTCGGCACCAAGATATTGATATATATATATATATATATATATATATATATATCTTTAATTGTACTGTAAATTATTTGCTCTGTATATTAATGATTTTTGTTCTTATTTTTTTTTTTTTTGTAATTAATATTATATTGATTGGCTACAGAAATACAGTTTACGATCATATTTCTGTCGGCACCATGAATCACAAACTTTTCTAAAATGGGTTTGTAGATTGCACCAAGAATCAAAGCAATCAGATTTTTAATAATAATTTTCTTTATAACTTAAATAATTCTAAAAAAAGTTTTGGTTTGCAGCAATTTGATATAACACAATACTTTGAGTGCAGCTCTCCAAAATACTAATCGAACAGGTTACTCACTTACTCAATTAGTGCATATGTATAAAAGGCTCTAAGAATTCAAATTATCCCATTTTAGTTTTGCATTATTGAAATTTTAACGACAAACAAATCAGTTTATAAATTTTACTTTGAGAAAAACTGACATTTAATTATTGAAGACACATAATAGAAGAAAATTTCATTAATCCTGTTCTTGGCAGTGTTTATTTACAATAGCGTATTTTAAAACAGTTTGCAACAAACTGGTCTTTAAAATGTATAAAAACACTCAAGTTTGCTTTTTGCAGCTCGGCTATATTTGGCCGTCATACCAACGTGCTTAAAAACTTTTAGTAGTACAAGGATGCTACTATTTTTACTTATTTGCGGTTGAGTAGTTGAGCCGATTAAACGCAGATTAGACGTAATAAAAAAATAAAAATAACGTAATATCTATAGTATTGCGTTTAACTACAACTATTCAATTCTAGTCTTTCTAGTTTGACCGACACCCAGTTTCTAGGTGTTATTGGCCGCAAAGTATTAGTAGTACTTAAATATTGGTAAGAAATCTTACATATTCCGAAATAGGGCCATATGCACAGCTTATTTGACCAAGCCAAGCCTATACTTTTACGTTTTTCAATTTGAATTTTGCGGCATTTTTGATCTGAACTATACTTTTTAAGAAAATGGTACTATACACGCTTCAACAACGTATAGAAACAATGAAAACTTATTATAGACACACTGAAAATTTTACCGATACAGTTTGTCGGTATGAATCATCTTCCCCCAAAGCCATTGTAAAACTAATTGCAAAAGTTACTTATGTAAAATTGCTAACTCGTACTGTTAGGTCAACTTAAAACATTGCCGCTATCGTTAATAGTATTACAGAAAACCCAGGTTTGTCTATCTAAAATTGTCCATAACAATTTAGGATTTTTAAGCCTACATGCTTACAATGTGCAGCTGACACAAGAATTAAAACCGGTTGATCATAAACAACGCCGAATTTTTGTTTTTTGGCTGCCGGAAATGCAGGCAGGGAATCCTGACTTTTTAGAAAAATCATCTTTAGCGACAAATCCAATTTTTATCTACATGCGTTTGTCAATAGACAGAACTGCCGAATTTGGGGTTCCAAAAATCTTAAAAAAATAGTAAAAAAACTTGTTTATCTTTAACGAGTAACTGCGGTTTTTGGGCCTGCGGAATCATAGTACCTTACTTTTTTGAGAACGACAAAGGTGCTGCAATTACAGTTAATGCGGATTGCTACCGTAAAATGCTAACTAACTTTTTTGTGGCTTATATTGGACAATTTGGGCATAAACAATTTTTTTTCCATTAGGGTTGCGCTACGAGCCATACAAACCGTTAAACAATTGCAGTGCTGCACAAAAATTGTACTGGCATCTTTGAAATCTAAGTAAATGAGGCATCATCAGCCAATGCCATAATGTCAAAAATTGGGACATTCGAAAAACAAGTGTAACGCTTCTTACGTTTGCGTAAAATACGCAGGATCTCATCCGACAGACCAGTGTTTCAATAAGAAAAGTAAATATGATTCTTCTAAGTGTGCTATATGTAAAGGGGCTCACACTGCCAGCATCAGAGGGTGCTCAGTGTTACAGTTGCAAAAATAAAAACTAGTTCACCAGACCTAGAGTAACCACCGCGTTACATCATAAAATTCTTTTGCACAGGTAACAAGTTCTGGCACTCAATCACCATCTTCAGGTAAAAAAAGGCTGGTAAATTATCCTCAGAAGCACGCAAAAATCTACTGACGAGATTAATGATAGCAGGCAATATTTTGACATAAATTGGCTTCCAGATTGTGAAATTAAACTCTACTAGACATTTTTTTAAGCTACGTAAAGAAAAGAGTCTACGCTAAACAATTCTAACTCTTAAAGACAATATTCGCGTTGTTATTTGCCAGATAAAACCAAAAGAATGACTTTTTCCAGGCAGAGTGGATTTGGGAATTTACTGGATATTATTTTCCACAAGTAATTGCAGAGTTTGTACTTTAAATTTGCACTATTTAAGAATAAATAAATGTTTCTTTTATAATTAGAATGAGATTTCTTATTGCAAAACCCTATAATTAAAATCTACTGTTGAGGCTATTTATCTAACTTTTTGTTGTAGCTTTTTCACAAAACAACAGTTATCTTTTTAGATTTATAATAATTAATAGTTGTAGACATATAATAGTAAAAAATATATATTCTTATTCTAATAGGTTTTGCATTGCCACAATCTTATTTAATAAATTACGTAAATTATATGAAAATAACTTCATAAATACTTCTTACAAAATTATATTAATACAACAGTCAACAAGATCACTCATTTTCCTCTTTATTCAGATTAGTAGAGATCCATTCAATCTTTTAACTGAACAATTTATTTTGAATTTGTCTATTTAGGAGGATACACCAATGTCCACAATAATTAAAAAAACTTTAAAATAGATGCCAATATAGGATATGATTTAAACTTAGTAAAAACAATAAAAAAAATCTAATTTTTGGTAAGGTAAAAAGCTAAAGTTGTGTACTTCGTAGCTGAGCAATCGTTGCAAAATGGACCCATTTTTATAGATTATTTTCTACTTAAAATGTTTTGCTTAAATATGTCTGTATATCTCTCAGCTGTATACAAAGTACGAAATCTGCACGTGAAGTTATTTTTGACTCATCTTGTATATAACAAACTGTATTGCAAATAAATAATCAAATAAATATACTTATAATAATAAATTTAATTTTAAGAATTATTCATTTGATTATCAAAATAAAGCTTCTCAATAATATGACTATAATTAACTTCTCAACAAATATAGCTAGTCCAATAATATACGACGAATAGCCATACAAGAGCATATCTACTATTTCCTATATCGATAGGTTAGCTTATTCTGAATCAATAGCGCAAATACAGGAGACAAAGAGAATAGACTCGAATACGCCAAGGCAAACGTTTGATCTTGATCAGATGTTTTCCTGCTTGCACCTTATTTAGTTGTAGATTATAATTCAATGCGTGCACGTCCTTTTCATTGCCTTAAATGTATAGTTAAAGGTTGGTCAGAAGATTGATATAATTTTATATAAAAAAATTAAATTAATCACAAAACTTAATAATAATACTAATAAAAAGCTTATATATTAATTAATATGACTATGTAAGTAGCTAATCTAACTGACCAAACTAAATTAATAATTTATTACGCATTTATTTTATATAAAAATGAAAAACAAGTAGTTCTATAAATACCCAATTAAATTTTAATAATTTATATAAATACTAATTATATTGTACACATTATATCATAATTGTTTATTTTGGAGCTTTAAATTTTAAAATAATTAGCAAACGTTTCTCACTGTAAGTTATATAAAAATGTTTTACGTTAAGTTCCTTGGCCATCAAGCACATGTGAAGAAATGTTATGCAATGATTTGATGAATATGTTAATTTGCACATTATTAATTCCTTTTGAAAACCGAATGTTTAATAATGAGAATGGAAATATAGTCTATTTCCTAATTCAAATTACTGTTGGTTTATAACAATTGAGTCATAATAACCTTTAATTAAAATGTGTAACAAGTTTATATAAATACAATCAATTTTTAGTTCCTATTTAGAAATAACTAGGGCAACCAAAAATATGCAAATGCATATTTTTTTTAAAGCATTTGATAGAGTAGTGAAATAGACAGAAATTTGTTTCAGATTAAATTGTGACTTATAAGCCTTATTTGTGAGGGCATATTTTTGCATATTTCATCTAAAAAGGCATATTTTTGCATATTTGATCTCTAAAAGCATATATTGCATATTGAGAAGTTATATGGCATTTTTGGAAAAAAACTGCATATTTTTAATGCATATTTTCGATATTTTTGTTTTTTTATAAATTTAATAATTTGGTAAAACTTTGAAATACATAAATAATTGTTTTGGAAATAGTTATATTTGATTATTTAAAAAGTAAAAAGGACTATGTAGTGCTAATAAAGAAAAACAAAATAGTGATATGACCATTGCGGCAGTAAGAGAGGAAAAAGGAGAGATTGCGACGTTCGTACCGCTTTGTCGTCAGACTCGCCAGGTGGTTCCCCGATTTCTATTTGCCGGCCAATTTTCCGACCGTTCCGTTTCGTTAGTCACGCGTAATAATTCTAAAAGATTGTGTGCTCTTCTCTTCGCTAGCGTGAATAAAACATATTTAAACTATATCGTAATTGAAAAAGTGGTAAAGACTATAGATACTTCAATTAAGATTGTGGGTGAAAATTTCAATCGAGATTTGATTTTACTTTTTATATCAGAGGCCATACAAATATTTTACCCAAAAACAACACTATTTTGTCTTGCACATGGACTTCATTGAGTTTGTGAACAAATTCGTAGCATCGTCTTATAGCAAATGTAAAAAAAAGTGTTTTTAAAAGCGCAACCAAGGGTAAATTTTTTTACATACATATATGAACGCCGCAAACTATATGCCTCCAACTTTGAATAAATTGTGAGAGTATTTGATTCATCGGACAAAGAGGATGCCGCGTCAGTTAAGATTTCAAAGGACCTCCTAAGTGACGATACAATAAAATTAGATTTAATTTTCATTGCATCAAGTTATGGATTCCTAAGCGCATCAATAAAAAAAATTAGAATTGTCTGGGCTGCCACTTTCTGTACAGATTGGGGTGGTAACACATGTTCAGAATGTAATTAACAGCAATAACGTAAATAGTGAAACAGCTAATTTGGTAAAAAAAACTCGTCACAAATTTCAAAAAATCAGGTTTTTTCAATTTTGAAAGAAATTTCGGTATTCTTGGCTGAAGGATCTACAACAACAAATCAAAAATACAGTGTTGTATGGAGAGAAGTTTTTTGATTTATAAAAATGTGTTGCGCACAAACAAAGTTTCCTTTTTGACAGTTTAAGTGAGATATTTGTCATTTATTGTAATCAACTTAAATTATATTTATTTATGTTATATAGTTTTAATTCTAAATAAAAATATTACCTATAGATTTAAAATAATTAGCATTTTTAAATGCTTATTTTAATATTTTGTAGAGCATATTTTTATTTTTATAAAGCATATTTTTACTTTTATAGAGCATATTTTCATTTTTATAGAGCATTTTTTAAGCGCTTAAAGTAGTTTTTTTAGAGCATATTTTTGGTTGCCCTAGAAATAACTAACTAATCTTCAAATGTGTAATGGCCGCAATTTTGAACTTTTAAATATATTTTCATAATTTATTTCTTCATTTCTCCCTTCATTAATAATGGTAATCCTTGAATTGATTATATAAAAATACAAACAATGTAATAAAAATGCAATTAATTATTATAAAATTTATTATTGTTGCAATTTTTTTGCAAGCTATTTATTTCGCATATTTATGCCAGAAAATCAAATAAATTGCTATAATATCCTTGGATGTGCACTAATAACATATTCGTGATTGTAATTGTTAATTAAATGTTAATTGAATATAGGGTAATGTTAAACGGAATCAAATTGTAGAAGAATTGGCTAAATGAGTTTTCTATAAATCCATAATAATATGATTAAAAACTACAAGTTTATATTATTTATAAATAATTTTTGAAAATGTAATTTTGCCGACTAACTAAATAGTGATAACTATTGATATTTGTGTCTCATTACTCACTGTCAACTTTAATGATTTTTTTTGTAGGAGGAAATAGTTTTATTGTTGGAATTTTTGCTTAGTCGAAGTTCAATAACTTCAACTTTCATATTTTTCTCTTATGATTACTATCATATGAGATTAAAATATCTATGAGACCGAACGCTTTTTTGTATTAATTTTAACTAGTTTAAACATAAATATATTAATTATTAGATTATTATTAAAAGTGTTTAAATAGTGAATAAATGAAACTTGAACAAGCAAATATAATAATTTAGAAAAAGTGAATTTGCTTATTAGAGTGAGATAGAAATATTTCGGAAGTATACACATCTGTTATTCTGTTTTTTATTGGTTTTTTTATTTCAAAATGTGATATTTAAGAATTACTTAATAAGCCACAACAAAATAAAAATACTTTTGAATAGTGAAATCACACTGCTTGAAACTATCACAAAGAAAACGAGATTTAATTAGTCTGTGAACATTGACCTTGAATATTTGCTGATTACTAGTCTCAAGAAATAATGAATTTGGAAGCTTATTCCATGTTTTGATAGTGGGATGAGATTTAAATCTAAACTAGCTGTCCAATCTCAGTCCACCTTCATTTTAAACTCTTTAATATTAACTGTGTATGATTTTTGTTATCATAATAAAGTTATTGTCGGCAAATGACTCAAATATTATAAATTGTATAAAGGTCATCAAACTTTATTTTCTACACGCGCTTTTTTCAACAGAATAGAGCTAACAGCAAAAGACTACTCCTTTTTCCTACTAATCCAACAATTAATCTAACTGACTAATTAGCTTGATAATATTGTATCACATGAAAGCGATTGCAACAATAAAAAACTTATTTTATAAAAAGTTCAAATAAAAAAAAAGTTTATGGTTAACTATTTTTTTTTATATCAAAATAGTTAAGAAACTAAACAAGAATTAACAAATTAATTTTCAAAATACCCGATAAAGAAAAACCTGGTTTTATTTCTAAAAAAAATTGTTGTAAAAATTAAAAATTAGTCATTTATCATTTACATTCTGATCGTCAAATTGATTTATAATGTTATATACAAATTCCGCTTAGTAATCAGAAATTTGGCCAAGAATGACAAAAAATCAACAAAATTAAGCGTTGGTTTTCAATAATGCAATTCACGAACTGCCAGCTTCTTGAAAAATGGTTGCAAAACTAAAAAATCCAGATCTCAAATAAAGACGGAATCTAGAACTATGACTAAAACAAAGCATTTGGTTTTTGACAAATTAGTCGATTTAATAATTTAAACTTTGACCTTGTTGCAAAAATATAAATTATTTGGGTACTCTTGTCGCTTTTACGTATGAAAAAAAGAAATGTCATTAAAATACAGGAAAAGGTTCAGACCAATTTTTGAACTCCTGGCCGGGGTACTTACTTTATGAAGCTCTGACTATATAATATTTTAAAAAATATGCATTTTTTTCTAAAAAATATAAAAGTTTTTGAAATAATTAAAAAATTAAAAACCAGACATTGTTATTATATAATAAAACCTTATTTCAAAAAAATCTGTAAAAAACTTTGCCTGAAAACTGCAACTACAGATGATCAAAATAATTGATTTTATTATCGATAGGTAAAATCCTCAATAAAGTTAAATTTAATAAAAAAACAAAATTTGGTATCATCATGTATTTTTGATAACAATGAGCATAAATGATGTTAGTAATCCAGTTACCAAAACTTGTTATAATCGATTAAATTTCAAATCGCATCTATCACCATATAACAATTTTATTAATAACTTATTTATCAACAGTGTTGCCAACAATACAATAATAACTGTTTATAAAAATTATTTAGGTTTATATTGTTGTGTTTGCATAACTTTATAATACAACAAGTGAATATTATATGCTAGCTTAAACCTTATTTTTAAATGACCGGATTTTTTAATTAAATTTTGGTGACCGAATTTATGTATATTATTAGAAATCAATATTATCTACTTCTGCTTCTATTATTATTGGCTAACCTGCGCATTATCATCATAAATCAGTATACATATTTAATTGTAAATAAATGTTTGTATATGCAATTATAACTAATAAGGTATTAAATTAGTTACACTTCATAATTCATAATAAATAATATACTTATACATATGAAACTGGTATTTAAAATTTAAACCTGCCATGTGTATTTATTATTGTATTTAATAATATTATTATTTAAGAAAACATAATAAGCAGAAAATTATAATTTTAAAGCAAATTATCGCAACGACCTGCTCCATAATAATAATTGTTTTTTAAAATTAATTAATCAAACTTAATAAATACTTATCTGTATTTATTTAATTAATTTACATTGTGCATTAAATGCTATTAACATACCCAAGTTATTATTCTCCTGTGCTTCATTACACCGTCCAACAACCCTGATTATGGCCCTTCCAGCCATCCTGGTACAAATCATCATCGCTCCCATCCTAGGATCGGGTTCATTGTTTGCTTGGTTGGTAATATCCTCCCCGAATTGTGATGGTGGACGCATTTTGTATAAACAATAATAAATAACACTCAAACTGAATCCAACGAACTAAAAACTGCACCTTTGGTTTCACTTTTGAGCGTTTGTCGTATCAAAATGTTTTGTAAATCCATGCCTCGCGCCACTTTATATTAATTCCGCGTGTTTACTCCCTCCTCCACTTTACACAAGCAGATGCTGCGCGGAACGCGCCGATTGTTTATACACATTGGAAAAACAAAAATAAACAATGCGATTGAGTGCGAAAATAGGATAAGTTTATTGTGTGAACGTTTAGATGATATTTATAAAGAAATGCATTAGTTTCCGTTATAATGTTTTTAGTTGATTTCTATATTATGCGCCGAAAATTTTCATGGAAATTACGCTTTGTTTGCAAAATACGTAAATTTTATTTCTGTATATTTAAAACGCAAATCGAATTGTACCTAATATAAAACTATACTATATATATATATATATATATATATATATATGTATATATTAATTATATTTAATGATTATTGCTTGTATGAATTCAAATAATGCAAAGATAATTTTACATATTAAAATTAAATCATATTTCAAATTATTATAATTTAAATTATTTATAATTGAAGAATTAAATTTAATTAGAATTTGAATGAAAAGCAATATCTTATTCTTTATTCTCAAAATCTCTTAATCGTAAACTGCAAAACTATTAAAATATTTGTTTCACAAATTATCTTTTCAAAAAATGAGTACAATACGTATAATTCATGATTTATTATTAACACTATTTGTAATGCAGATTTCTAAGATTAATGATTCATTTTTATTTATTTTTATATTTGAACAATGCAAATCTACAATGAGAATATTTTGGCAAAAGTAATTAATTATTTATTTACCTTAAACACTGAGTTTACTTTACTTACAAAGAATTGCAACAAACAAGTAATTATTATTTTTGGACTTTTTAGGTACTCAACTATTTATACATTTTATAGGAGTTATTTTTGCATCTAAGGTTAGTCTTAAATATTGATAATCTGGGATTACTGTAATTTCTTTTCATACACATCTTTCTTGGTAGCTATATTTAAATATGGATGTTCTTTCTCTGGATATGCAGATATCTAAATCTGGTATATTTATGTTATGACACTCATGATCAATGTGATAGTAATGTGTTAATAACTATGTTAAAATAAAACAAATTGGGTAATGATTCAATTACAATAAAAGTATGTAGAAATATAGTACATATATAACTTAATACAATGTTATTACATTGATAATACATAATATTACATTTTTAATAATAGAATATATTTGTATTTCATAATTTACTATAAGGAAATGCAACTAAGCACGTGCAATATAGTTATTTAGTAAATTCCTATTAGTCTAAAACTTATAGAAGGTCTTCTCAAAATAGTTTTGGATGTTGTATTATTATAGAATATGCATTTGAGCAATATACGTCTCTTTTTAATTTAACACGGATGTTTTTAATTTAACACTTTACATTTGTGGGTCTATATTATATAATTATTATTAAAAACTACATGTGTTACTGATTCTCATAAATAATAATAATAATATTTAATGAGTTATAACTATAATTATGTGTAAATGTTGTGCTATATTATAGCATATATTATTTTTGATTATACAATGCTTTTTCTTATATATAGTGGTCCTGAAATAGTTAGCAAACATTTGGGTTTTGGCAAAAAGTTTTTTTTTATTTCAATGTACTCATATTTATGATATATGTTTCTTTTTTAATCCATAATTAACTAATTTGTATTAATTAATAATAATTTGTAATTTAGGGTAGTAAATAACAACTTTCATTTGTGTTCCAAAGTTTTATTATTTTAATAGATTTTCAGAATTTACATTAGTATTTTGTTCAATGGTTTGTAAAATCTTTACAAATATTAATCATGAGCGATTTGATGCGTAACTCAAATTATAAATACCACAACTACATTTATTCTATTTATCAAATATACTATCACATGAACCACTTAGTTTACTATTCGATGTTTTTCCCTTTTATTACCAGTTAGTTTATTAATATGGCGGTATATTCTTTTGTAATTAAATTTTAGTAGTATTTTTTAATTTCTACTGCAGAAAAAAATGAACTTTTAAAAAGATGCTTTAAAAGTCGTACTTTGTGACAGTAATATTGCTAGTAAGCAAGATATATATTGTTAGCTAACAATATGAATTGTTATTTTAACAAATTTTGTTTGCTAACAATATAGACTGTCTTGAGGTCAGCAGATGTAGTTTTTACGTTCTGCAGACGTAGGGATTTGTTTGGATTTCTATTATATGCATGTATTTAACTAGTACACGGTGACTAGTTATAAGTAATGCAAGCTTTTGCAGTTTTGTTTGGCTCATGTGCGTTACTACGGTTTGGGTTATGTGTAATGAACTTGTTAGAAATAACTTTGTGAGCTTTATTCTTTGAAAGTTTTTTTTATATGTTGCTGTGTTTTGTTTTAAATTTACTACAGATTATTTGTTTTTAGTAGAATTTTAAAAACAAGTTTAGGTTCAATAAACGTATATGTAATTTTCATTTCGGCAAACTAGTACAACTAACAAAAACATCTGGTTCTATAGTTTATCAGTATCAATCTTGCAGTACTTCTAGACATTTCCAAAGCTTTTGATAGGGTAGGGCATCATAATCTTATCAACAAGCTTCATTGTATAGGTCATAATCATAACTCTGTTAATCTTATCAATAGTTTTCTTGACAATAGAAAAATTATAGTTAGAATTGATTGTTTTAACTTTGACCCCAAAATTATAAATGTTGGTGTTCTTTAAAGTTCTGCTTTTTTGCCAACTTTATTTTTGATGTACATTAATGAACTTTTTCAAATAACTAAAAATTTTATTCATAGTTTTACAGATGATAACACCCTTTATACTTTATACTTTCCAAGACTAAATTGACAAAAACGGCTGAGTTTCTTGAATCTTATATAGAATCTGTAGCATCTATAAACAAAAACTTCAAAACAATATCTAAAAAAACTCAATTTTTAACTGTTTCAAAATCAAAATTTGAGGTATCATCAGTACCAAATGTTAAACTAAACAAATTCATACCTAAATCTTCTTTAAAATGTTTTCTAAGGATCTTGCATAATTTTATTTGAAACAATCATGTTGTTGAAATAGCTTTAAAAGTATCTAGAAAACTATAATTTCTCAATAGATGTAAAAAGTTTTTTACTTTTGTTCAACTTTTGCATTAATGACTTGGCATTTTTTATAGATATTTCTATGGACATTGTTTAAACAAATATTTACTTGTAGTACAAGGCTTGTTAGGAACTCAAACAAATACTCACTGACAGTTCCGAAATGTAAGATCGAAACTTTTAAAAGAAATTCTTTAACCGTACTATTGACAAATGAAAAAAACTTCCAAATTAAGTATTTTCCGAGACTTAAAAACTACAAATGTTTAAGATCAATGTCCACAGACTGCTTAAACCTAGTTTTCCATGTGATAGTTTCAACGAGTGTGGTTTCACCCGTTGAAATTCAAACATATTTTTATGTTGTTGTGACTCAATACATCATTTTCTTCAACTTACTGTAATTATTGCAGAGATAAAAAAAATGTTTAATTTACTATTCAAAATATAAAAAAATATAATATTATTATGACTAATAAAATATGAGATCACAATTTACTTTGTTACCGCCTTTGGGACCTAAAAGCCATTAATTCATTAAATCGAATCGATAAGTTCTAGCTTTGATGCGCAGAGACTTTTTTAATTGTTTGTGTTTTGTTGTCTACCGGGTTTTGGGCAACTTCTTGGATATGTCCTTTAGCTGTTGAAAAGCTTTGAGGCTGTTGTGGTGGTTCTTTGTTAAGGGACTTTTAGATGCAAGCTTGGTAGGTCCAAGTATCCGCCAAAATTACGACTTCAAAAGCGGTAATTTGGCCAAGCGCGTGCAGTCCACGTGGTAGTTGTAAACTGTTCCTTTGCCATAATAGTAGGGCGTCTGTTGGTGTGCAGGTAGTTTTTAGGCTTTTTGTCAATCTGGTTTTGTCTGGGATGGACTGTAGGTGCAATTTGTACGTAAGTCCTTTATCGAAGGTGATACTGGGTATCGAAGCACGGAATAGAAACGTCGTTTAAAAATTTGCCAAAGTTCTGTGATTTAGATATGAAGCTATTAGCTTTATAAGACAAAAAAGTAATTTCAAATTGTGCAGTTTTAAAAGTACACTTTTGCGGCAAAACTTGTTGAAGGATTGTTAACGTCAAAAAAGACCACCTTCATAGTTTTTTCAGTCTGAAACTTTTGGCAATGTGGTCAGTCACTTGGCTTGTTTGGTAAAATATTGAGTAGTTTTGTCGAAACTCATATTGGTAGGCGGGGAGAAAAGATCGTTATGTTTTATGTAGTTTTCAATTATGTCCAAGATCACCTTTTCTGGTAGTTTTGAGGAAACTTGTTTATGACTTAAAAGTTTTTCCAAAGCTTTCAGAAAGTGCTCGGTGCTAAAAATTACATATGCAAGAAAAGATTTGAGTGTTTTGGTCAGAATTTTGTGTCCTCTAAGAAGTCAATGATTTTTTGGTGAGCTCTTTTGATGTATTCCAGATCAGTGTTTTCAGTCATTGAAGTTTCAAGTTGTCAGCAAATGACTGCACCGACTGGTGAAAAATTGTTTTTTTTTTATAGCAGCCCGAATGAGCTTCTACCTTGTTGATTGGCTAATTTCAAGATCAGAGTGCACTTATACGATAGTCTAATACACGCTAGAAGGCGCGGAAAATAAAGAATATATTTTTTTTTTGCACTAGGAGCCGAGATTATGCATTTTGTTGAAAAATGACAAGAGATCGAAGTTGTAGAGCAAAAAAATTTTGATTGATATTGGCTATTTGGATTTCCCGATAGTGTGAGCATTTTCCGCTAAAGATTGTTGAAAAATGTCGCAAATTGTGACTTTTTGCTATTTTTTTAGATTTTCAACCAAAACTATGCATTTTCTGAAAAAAATATAAGAGACCAAAGTTTTAGAGCAAAACATTTCCGATCGATATAGATTTTTGATTTTTTCCAATAATGCGTGCGTTGCCCGCCAGAGCAAGCAACTCTGTGACTTTATTTTCCGCGTCTTCTAGCGGAAAAACGGAAAATTATAGCAAAATTTAAATGACCTATATTAATTGAAAATTTTCCGCTTTACAACTTTGAATAGAAGTAATTTTTGCCCAAAATGCAAAAAACTATTAAAAAACGCAAAAATTATTATAAATACATTTTTTACTCCAAAAACCACCCTTTTTTTTGCGTGCGCTAGGTGAAAATAGTCTTCAGACATTTCAAATCGGTCGCTAAGCTGTGGGTAAAATTTGTCTAAAACGTCGATTTTTTGTCTAATTTGAAGGGACTATACTATACCATATTTGACTGTGCTTGTGTATTTTTATTCGATCATTTGTCTTGCGATGTTATTATCACGTTAAGTAAGTTTGTTATTAAAATTTTTCAACATTTTATTATTCTATTTTCTGTCACATGCATTTGATCTGATTCCAAAAGTAAATTTCATTACCATTTATTGTCTTTTTGGTTTTTCATTATCATTAATTAATACAAACTCTCATCTGCAAACTTACCTACATAAATTGTGCTCATAGTTTCTTTTTATTGTCTATTTGGCTTATTACAATTATGATGTGTCAACATTTTTTATATATTTTTAAACAAGTTTATTTTTTTTTAGCTATTAGACTAAACTACATGTTTTCTTATTCTTTTATTTCAATTCTTCTTATTGTATTTTCTATAAACTAAACAAGTAGTTTAACGTTTAATTAAACATTAACTGTAAAGATAGTGTAAATGAATCTTTACTAATGAGAACGCCAAAAATATTATACTATTTAAACGAGTTTGCTTGTTAAAAAACATTTAAGTTTTTTAAGGGTTAACTATTTTTGTCATTTAGCGCCAATATATTTACTTTTTAGTAAAGTGCTTAGTAGTGTTACCAGTAAGATTGTAATGAGTAAACGTCTATTTATTTGTCAATCGTGACCAAAGAGTTCTATAACTTGAGATTCCAAGCCAGCGTTTTGCCGTACATTATAAGTATCTCTGTTCTTGTTGCACAACATATACCCTCTCCTTCTCTTTACTAGTGATCGAGCGACCATACGTTGTAGGCAATAGAAAAACGTCATGGTACGACAAAGACGGTGATACCGAGAGTGTACGTTGTTTATACATTGTATAAACGGCAGCTTGGAATCTCTAGTTATATAACTCTTTGATAGTGACACAGTACAGATAAATTACATATATCACTTTGGGCTTTACTAAAAAAATAATGAGCAGTTTTGTTCAACATGAATGTAACCACAAACAAATAACAACAAGCAGTAGTGCCACGGCCGTATTATTAAAAAATCTATTTTTTTATTTCTCTCAAACTGTACAGTAATTACGTGACAAATAAACTGGAATAATACACTCAATTTTTTTATTAAAGACCTATGAGTTTACTGAACACATAACTGATCAATACTTTATAGAACAGAGGAATACACCGACTCTTAAACACAAGATTAAAAAAAAAACTGTTTTTAAGTTAACTATTAATTGAAATTCAAAGTTTGATACGTTTCATAAATTAGAAGTAATAAACACTTTATTTTATTGCTTTTAAGTAATTGAAGAGTAACAATTGACAAACTTTTTCTATGTTTTTGTATTTTTTTATAAAGAATGACGTTTTGGTGTATTTTTAAAAGCTTTGACATTTTTTTTTTTAATTTATTCATAGAAATGCTAAAAATTAGTTTGGATCAAAAATTTTGTTTTTAATTATCAAACAATTAGAGATATGATTTTTTTTAAGAAGTTATAATGGCAAATGACGTAATTAACGGCCATCATCTTTTACCTAATTATACTAAATGATATTTAAAGTTTGGTGGTTAATTTGGTAAAAACATGCTTTTACATTAAGCGGATTTTCCAGTTATATAGAAAAAAACTGGTTAGATGTAAAATTATTAATTTTCGTTGCATTTTAACTTTATTGGCATTTGAAGCTTTTTCATACATAGTTGTTTTTTTTTTTTAGAATACACATTTGACCACTTTAGCTACTTTTGTGTTGTATGTCACACTGCTAGTTAAGAAATGGGGCTGAATGAATTTTTATGTACAATACGTCGACAGCTCAGCAAGAACTGTTGAATACTCTTTTAGTTTTTTGAAACATTTTTGAACAATTTTGAACATTATATGAGAACAGTTAGTTAAAATTGTATTGTAAGTACTCAATCAACAAAAGGATAAGTAACGTATTCTCCAACGTTAGAGTAATGTTCTACTAGGTTTTGGCTACCACAATGCATACTATTTATCAGAGTCTCATCAAACCATTAACTTTATGTTATGTTTACCTTCTTATGTTAGATCCTTTTTTATTCTTTATGTTTTTTATTGGGAAACTCCATGCGCTTGACTTAAGATTTTGTCTGGATTTTAGTGTTATGTTCAAGATTTGCTACAAATTCCTCAAAACAACATTTGAGAAAAAAGCGTGCACTACTATTTCCTCAGTTTCTTTGTGAACATATTTTACCTAAACAATTTTTATTTGTTCTACGTGTGTTTTTTTTGTTAAAGTTATTAATATTCTTATTATCTGTTGTGTACTAGCTTGTTTTTTTCTTTTGACTTTATACACCATATTTTTACTTTATGAATTTTTTGTCGAAAAACATTTATTTAAATTTATAGATTGTGATTTTCCACCAATTTTATTATAAGCACTTGTTAATAAACTCTCTTATATCAAAAAGCAATCGAAGAAATTTGGTTATATGAAATTGGTACTACTTTGTAATTTCACTTAAAAAAAAAACATCGAACTAAATGGCAATAGCAACAAGTTATTTTATGTCTTTTTTTATATAAGGCAATATATGCAAAACAATGTGTGCATAATTTAAAATAAGATTAGTGCAAAATAATTAATGATGTAATTTTTTTTAAATAGACTATTTTTTAGTCCAATTACTATTACCATTTGAAAACACAACTGAATTAAAAATGCCATTGTTTTGTATTTTGTGAGAAAGAGAAAAGTTTAAACTTTAAATGGTTAACTTAATATTTTATTCTATAAAATATTTCATTTCGGAACTTTGGTAAAATAACTTTGTTTTTTGTACCAAATTAAACCAAGAATGTTGCGCAAAAGTTGACAACGAGCTTTGACTTTGATGTAGTTAATAGACTGTAGACAGGCAAGTTTATGTTTTTTGTATGAGAGTATTGGAATCGTACAAAAATAAAATATTCCATGACCGTCCATGGTGTTAAAGTACTGAAGTCTGCATTGACAAACAAAAATAAAAAAAACAAGTTTTTTAAAATATTTAATTTAGCTTGATGGATACACAAATTCTCAAAAAACAATTTACGACAGGGCGTGCTAAGAGTAAGATAATAGTTATTTTGTGCACAGTGTACAGAATTTCACAGTTGATATATAATAATTATAATGTTGTAAGATTTTTTGCTTGAGTTTTTATACATGAAAGCTTTGGCTTATCTGTAGCGGAAAAAAAACAATCAAAAACGTACATCTGGTATTATTGCGTGAGCTATCGATGTACATTTCTTTTTCCAATTCTCCAAAGGACTACGTTTATTTTTTGTAATTGAAAAAAAAACTTCCACGAATTTATCCTATGGGTGGTAATTTATCTTTTTGTAAAGGGCACTTTTAATGTTTTTGCGGGCATTTGGTGCAGTTTTGGAAATGATTTGTAGTTTTTCTTCTCAAGAGTTTTTATTTTTTTTAATAATTTTTGTTATTTTTGAAAAAATCTTACAAATAGTATTTCAAAAGTAAAATCCAAAGCATGCCCGTAATTTATTTTACGGTTTTATTATCAGAAACATTTTTTTTCTATTTGTCCTATCAATTATTCATAAAACTTGTCGGAATTTTTTGTGAGAACAAAGTAAATTTGTTCTATTGCGTCGTCTGCTTTGTTTCCGGTACTCAAATTGCATTTTTGATGGTACAACATACTAAAAATGCTCCAAGATTGAGAAAGCAAAACTATCGTTGCTCCATTTAAATGTTGCGCAATACTTTCTTTACTTAATTTTTCTGCTACTAAATAAAATATATTTTGTTTAATTATCGGCATTTCAAGTTGATTGGTAATTACTTCTCCCCTAAACAAGCTTTTGTTTTTTAAATCATAAACAGGTCAAGCTCTTATTGTTATTTTGTTATTTTGAATGAATTTGGTTTAGTCGCTTCGTCAAAATGCAAAACGACATCAGTCTTTCATTCCTATAATTTTTGTAGCACGCATTATTTTACGCTTATCTGAACAACAGCTCTCTTCTTGGCTACATAACATAAACGTTTTAAATCAAACGTATTTGCAAATAAAACAATTAGAAACACATTTTAACAACAGATTTGTTTCAAAAAAACTTTTCTGAAATGCTCAAAACAACTAAAATGCTATGAAAAGATAAACAGCAAAAAACCGGTTTCAATCTCTTTTTTTTATATTTTAATAAAGATCTATAGTGTGTGAAAAAGTCACTTAACCTAAATCGTAGACCGTAAAAAGGCAACAAAAAATTATATAGTTATCTTGGTCTCTACCCCCCCTCTCTGCACACAATATAATAATAATAATATATTTGATTCATAAAATATTCATATACTACAAAACTGTACATATAATATGTAATAAATAATAATAATATTGTATCTTCCCTCTATCATCACTTGAGGTTTGCGGGTTCATTCTCATCTTAAGTTTTCGGTATTGAGGGCTCGTGGTTGTTGTTGTTTTTGTTTATTTTTTTTATTTTGTCATGCAGTAATATATGTTTAATTGTTAATTTAAATGGTACATAATTTAAAGTTTTTATGTATGTTAGTAGGTTGTTGTATTGTTTTATTGTTTTTGTTGTTAGTATCTGCCTGCACTTGACTGTTGAATAATTTGTAGTTCTTATATGTGATTATCTTCTTGTTTGGTGATTATGTATTTCTTTGTTGGACAGTCTCGTTATATTGCTTTTTATCATTTTGTTTTATTTATATTATTATTTTATATATCATTAATATGTTGTTTAAAGTTATCATTTTGTTTATATTTAGCTTTTCTTTGTATAGTTCGGTTGTTGGTGTTCTTCTATTCATTGTGTATAGAATGTTTATAAGTTTGTTTTGTTGTCTTTGTAGTTTATTAATGTTTTTTTTTTGCTTGTGTTTCCCTATATATGGTTTAAGTATATATTATATGATGTAAATAATGCATGATATACAAATATTTTTAATTGTTTTGGGAAATAATTTTTTATTTTTGTAAAGCATATTGTTGTTTCTATATTATACTGTTTTTGTTTATATGTTTTGTTAGTCTAATATGGATTACCTTTTTTAATATTTGATTTAACGTTGATAGTAGAAAATTTGGTCGATAGTTTTCTGGTTTTGTTTTATCTTCTTTTTTATGTATAGGCACTATTATTGTTTCCTTTATGTAGTTTGGATATATACCTGTGTCAACGACTTTATTTATTATATGTACTAAAACTGGTGTTAGTGTTGTTTTATTTTGTTTTATTAAGTTGTTTGTAATTTCGTCAAAGCCGGGTGTTTTGTTTTCTTTTAGTTTTATTATTATTTTGTGGATTTCTTCTTGTGATGTGTGTTTAAAATAGATGTCGGTTATTTTTTTTTTATTGTGGTTGTTTTGTTGCTTGTTCCTGTGATTTGTTTTTCTGCTAGAGTTTTTCCAATATTTGTAAAGTATTCATTTATTTCATTTGCTATTTCTATCGGTTCTTTAGTTTTTGTTCTATTTTGCTTTACTATTTATTCAATGTTGTTTTGTTTTGGAGTTTTTAACTTTTAAGTTGTTTATTTATTATTTTCCATAATTTGTGGGATTATTTTTATTAGTTAGGAATTTTCTTTTATATAACATTTTAGTATTCTTTGTGATGTTTGTATTTTTTTTCTTCTGTTTGTAATATTTATTTTTTGTTGTTTTATTATTTTGATATTTAAATTGATTTTTATTTAGTTTGTTTTTTTTTTTTCAATATTGTTTAACACTTCTTTGTTGATTCAAGGGCTTTTTTCTGTTCGTTTGATTCTTATTTTGGTTTGGTTGTTTTCTATAATTGCTTGCAGTTTTTTTTACAGTTCTTGAAAATGATTTATATCTTTTGTGTCTATGTTGTTGATATCTTTTGTTATTTTTTGATAATCTGTGAGTGTGTGCTCAAAATACTGATATATATGGTTGGTTTTATGTTTTATTTTTATTTTGGTTATTAATTCACAGTGATCCGTTTTGTTTGAAGGTAATATTTTTAAATCTTCTATTTCTTGTTTGTTGTTTGTAATAACATGATCTAATATGGAATTTTTTCTATTTGGATCTGGATATTCTTGTGTAGTATTTTATAGATGTTCTATTTACTATTTTATATCCATTTTCTAATAACATGTTTTTGTATTTTTTTGTTGTATTATCATTTTCTGCAACGTTTCAATTGCCTATTATTATTTGTGGTTTCTATCTGTTGATTATATTGTTTTTTAGTGTAGTTTTAAGATTTTTAAAGTTTATTTTAGGTAGTTTATATATTAGAGTTATTGCAGTATTTTTTTTTTTTTAGTTGTATTGTTAATATTTGTAAGTCTTTGATTGTTTTACTAGTTATTAATTTATATTTTATACCTATTTTATACAATGCAATTTCTGTTAATTTTGTGTTCCTAGATTGTATTCTACATTGTAAATTTCAAGAGTATACAGTTCTTGGTTATATGGTTTAAGCCAAGTTTCCGTTATAGAGATTATTGTAGGATTATTGGTATGGTAGGTATAAGTTCAATTTTGTGATATTGGTTTTTTACACTTCTTGCGTTGTGCAGAGTATACATTTCAGTTTTGTATTATTTAGTTTTTAAAATTATGTTATATAAATTGGAGCAATAATCTTCAGCGGGCTACAAAGTATTTTCCCGTTTTAAGTTTACAAAACAGCTCTTTTTTTATCTAAAATACATATGAGTGTATTGAAGTTGACATAATTTTTGATTAAATAAGACAAAACTTAACATTTTGCCAGTGCTTCTTGAGAAAATACACCAAAAAAATTGATTGATAGACGCACATTTTGCACCAATTCAACAAAAAAAAAACGACGGGCATACTGTCAATCAAGTAATCAATTGTTTTTGCAGTATATTATTATAAGCTTTCCGAATCCGCAGCCGAAAATGCTGCAAGTTGTTTGGTAGGTGTGGTAAATTAGTCAGCCTTCTACCAATTATATCCCAAACACGCTTAATTGGTAACAAATCTGGCGACCATACAGGCCATAAAAGGACAATAATGTTAGCTTCTTGCAAAAATTGTGTTGTAACTCTTGCCGTATGAGGGCATGCGTGATCTTGTTGGAAAATAGTTTTTTTTAACCTTGAAGAAATAGAAATGCAACAGGCTCCAGCACATTAACAATGTAACTGGCTGCGTTTAGGCTACCATCAATGAAGACCAAGGGTGAACTGTTACTAGAACATATTGCACCCCATATCACCATTTTTTGTGTGAGGGCCGTGTTGCGTTTTACAAAATATGTTGAATTTATTTGTTCTCTGCGCATACATTTGACTCTTCTACGACCATCGTGGGCCCACAAACAAAATTGAGACTGTCACTAAACACAATTTGATGTAATTTTTAAGCCTAATTTGCTCTTTTGTTGCTCCATTCTAGTTTATGAGTACGGTGAAGTAAGAAAAAGACACAAAAATGGACGATACGAATGTAGTCTATAAGATTTTATCCGGCAATAAACAGATGACATTGACATTATGTGTCTTGCAAATTCCAATCCAATTTATTGCGATTGATCGAGTTGTTGAAAATTTGTCTCTTGTGACCAAAAAACTTATACGGTGTGCTTCACAATCTGTAGTCACCCGGGTACGTCCAGATTAAGGGCGGCGTTGTTGAATCCTTTTATCGGACCATCTAGACCGGTGTTTCCCAACGTGGGGCCCACGCCCCACAGGGGGGCAATTTGAGTGTTAAGGTGGGCAATTCGAAAATGGACTTGACACGAGTTTAACCCTTTTGCTTCGGGCCATTTAAATGCAATGCTAGATTTTGGTGCTAAAATTGAAAGAAAAAAGCAAATTCTTAAATAATTGCGCTCAATAAATATTATAAATTTGTTTGACAATACAATTTTTTTGCGTCGTCAAGTTAACCTCTCTGCGGCAGACTGCAGACTCCGCGGGGACCCCCGGACGCTTTAAAATCTTGCTAAACAACGCAGTGTTAACAATTTCGTAGTGATTTTTTCCTAAAACCTATCATTTAAGTTTCTTAAGTGAACAATTCAATTTTTTAATATTAAAAATTATTTATATGTTACTTAGGGGGGCATAAGAATTTTTGAAAGGCTTAGGTGGGGCATGGCACAAAAAAGGTTGGGAAACACTGATCTATACCAACATCTTACTACCGTTGCAACATTACGATTTACAATAGCAATATATCTAAACAAAAGTCGGGCATCTCTCATATTAATAATACGGCTACGTTCAAAATCATTTAGTTATCGATAATTTGCACTTTGTCAATTTTAAATTTTCACAAAGCAATAGTGGACCAACTAATCGAAAAATTGACAGATTATTACATACTAATAGCTTGTTTAATACATATAATTGATACTAATACTCGTGTGACACTATTTATAATTTTTTATTGAAGTGTACGGAACAAAAATTTGTTTTTGCTCAAACCACTGAAAATGCCTTTCTCTACATGAATCCTAATTTGTGATTTTTTTGTTAGTGATCCATTTTTGAGTAATAAGCAATCAAAATTTGAAAAAATTTAGGTTTTTGAGTTTTTTACATTTTTTGATTATTTTAAACTTCTCAAGATTGCATTTTTAGGAAAAAATTACAAAAAACTTTTTTTTTTAAATTGTCCAAATAATAAGTTTTTGTAGTCAAAAATTGTTTTACTTTAATTTTTAAAATTTTGCATAATTTTAAAAGTCATTTTTTTTTTTAAAAGATGACGGGTATTTTTTCAAATATGGATAAAAACGTGCTTTTATATGTGCAAAAGATACCCTGAATAGATAAAAACGTGTTTTTATATGTAAAACACGTTTTTATTTATATATGAAAAAAATCTTTTTTTTAAGAAAAACTGTCACTTAAAGTTTTGCAAAATTTACAAAATAAAAAAAATTGTCTGTGAAAACTTATTATTTAGACAATTTTGAAAAAAAAAAATTGTTATAATTTTTTTTTAAAAATGCAATCCTGAGAAGTTACAAACGACCAAAAAATGTAAATTTAAAATTTAAGACTTTTTTTGCTACTTTTAAGTATTTCTGTGGACACATTGTAAGATATCTCAAAACGTAGCACACGGCAAGCAAGTTTTTATACATATTTGAAAAAAGAAAATACCCGTCATCTTAAAAAAAAAAGAAAGTTCTGCAAAACTTTCAAAATTTAAGGAAAACAATTTTAGCCTATAAAAACTTAAATTTTGGACAATTTTGAAAAAAAAAATATATTTTTTTCCTAAAAATGCAATCCGGAGAAGTTAGAAATGATCAAAAAATGTAAAAAACTCAATAACCTCAATTTTTTTAAGTCTTGATTGCTTATTACTCGAAAATGGCTCATGGAAAAAATCTAATAAAATTCACAAGATCAGGATTCATGTAGAGAAAGGCATATTCTGTGGATTGAACAAAACCAAATTTTTGTTCCGTACACTTGACTCAGACATGGCATTATATATAATTATAGATGGAACTTTAATTAAAGGATCATTAATTTTATTGTGGATTGAAGTTTTAAGAATGTTATTAGTTTTTCTTTATAATTGACGCAAAAAGTTTAAGCATTAACAGTTTTAAAAAAAGTGTTGAGTTATATTATAAATGCTACTTCTTAGATGGCATAAAAATATAGATTTTTATTAAGCATACTACGTTCTCATTTAAATATTTTATCCATTTCTATAGTTCTATGTAATAATTAAGATTGCACTGTTTCATATAACTAAAATGTTTAACGATGAGGTGCGGAAACTGAATCAGCTAAAAATGGTTTACATCATTCCCACTTTATAAATAAATCCACACCTGGTATATTTACGCAAATTGTATCAGTGACACGTTACATACATTTACTAAAAAAATATTCATATATAAGTTTAAATATAGATTCAAAAAGTTATTAGTTCCATATGTCTTCAAATATAATGCTTTCTTGGAAAAAAATAAATTGGTTTGTAATAATAATATAAATATACAGTATATACATGGTTGGGTATAAATACTTTGCTGACCAAACAATAAATATATAGGTACATGTAAATGCGTCCTTAACCTATCAAATCGCGAATTGCGCTTTTAAGCTGATGAATGTATCATTTTATATGAAAAAATTCTAAACAATACTTTTTATATATATTTTTTTAATAATTAATGAAGGATTTATCAATAATAGTAGACATATTTTTATTACTTCACTTAGGGCCGGTATTATAAAGACAAAATAAATCACCGAATAACAAATCTCAAATTAAATATATTTGACAAATAAACGTATTCCGGTAATAAAGCGTTTTGCGCTCTAAATTAACTATTCGTAGAATAAGGATTGCAACGCCGCATTTTTCTGTTATTTTAATATTGTAGTTACTGATGTGTTGTATTGAGGCTTTTGTTATATTACAATAATCTCCTACAACATTTTTAAAGGCAGTTGCATAAAATCGTGGAGCAATCAAAAGCTGATTTTCAAAAGAATTAGTCCACATTAAAAATAACCTAAGAAACATGACATGAGTCAAATTATTTATTGAATAAATTTCCCTAGATTTTGGATGACTAATTTATTCCACAGATTTAGTTACCTACTTTTATTATTTGACGTTTATAATACCGAAATCAGCCAAGTAAAATAATTAACTTGGTTAGTAAATAAAATCTACAGATTTTAATGGTTTAAGTAAGTGTTTTATGTTA
Source organism: Tachinus rufipes (assembly GCA_963932245.1). NCBI lineage: Eukaryota > Metazoa > Arthropoda > Insecta > Coleoptera > Staphylinidae > Tachinus > Tachinus rufipes. The sequence goes on from OZ010746.1 coordinate 62,051,225, forward strand.
GATAAAGCGTGCGCTGAGCCAAACTGTTATGGTATTTTTGTTCAGTAATGTTTGACATTTTATCATAAAAATTATCAGCTCGGCACAGCGTCTACAAATTATTCAACTGTATTACAAAAATTAGCGCACTACGAGGAAAATGTTTTGTACTTGTACGCTTAGAGCAACTTATGGTTTACATAATCGGTTTACCGAACGCACAATTTGCTGTACCATTAAAAATTTGAAACTCAATACTTATTATTAAATAATACGCGACCAAATAGACCACATTTAGCACGTAATGAAAAACATATTTGGCGTCATTCTCAACAGTTGGGCTTGTTGTATGATCTAACTTAGCGTATTTTAGGTAAGAATCTTGGTTTAAAAGCATACAAAGTTTAACTCTTGCAAGAATTGAAACCGGCCGACCTTCTGAATTGTCACCGTTTTAGGTTTTGGGCTCTTGAAAAACTTCAAAAAGATTTACTATTTTTGACCAAAATTTTGTTCTGCAATGAGGCCCATTTCTGACATAATGGCTACTTCAATAAGCAAAATTGCCGTATTTGAGCTGAAGAGCAATTAGAAGAGATTCAAGAGCTGCCATTACATTTAAACAAAAAAACTGTTTGGTGCGTTTTGTGGGCTGGTGCAACATTTCTTTAAAAATAAGGCCGGTCGGAACGTAACGTAACGTAAAACGATTTGGTGAACAGTTAATTTTGCGCCTCGGACCGGTGAATTGCCTACCTATCACGTAATATTGCACATTTAGACTTTTTCTTTTATAACTACGTATAGTTCAAAGTCTACATGGATAAGCGAACTACGATTGGGGAATTGGAAAGTAACATTACATCCGTCATTTGCCAAATACCACTCAAAATGCTTAAACGAGTCATCAAACATTAGAACTTCTGAATGGACTATGTTAGTAGTTACAGCAAACATTTAAAAAAAATAATTAAACAAAATAAATGTACAAAATGGTTCTTTAATATGATCATTAAGATTACACGATAAAAACGATTTTTTTAGTTTTTTTTTTAATTTTTAAAAAAGTATTTTTAAATGGATCACTCTCTTTACTTATTAGCTCATAGATTCTTAAGGAAAAAGCAATGCCGAACATAGACGTATGTTAAATGTTTGGTCAGTTAAATAAGCTGTTAATTTTTTTAACCAGTATTAAATAAACACCCTGTATAACGCAAACAACTGGTTACATGCAGTAAGTAACTATATTGTACTGTATTTTCAAACACTCAAGTCGCAAAATAGAACAGTTCCGAACAGTCTACTGTATAATAGTGTATAGCAAAAAATAAATTAAAAATAAATCAATATAAATAAAGCATTAACGATTACTATAATTAATTTAAAGAGATCGTTAATAATTTACTTTGATAGACAATTGTTGTTCTGATTTATATAACAATCAGACATAATTTAATTCATGCACATAATAAATGGCTTATATAAAGAAATTAATTTCATATGTTCACAATATCAAAGCCATAACACAAATATAAATTTTCCTAAAAAATCATTCAGTAAAAATATACTCAGTAACTGTAGAGTAAACCGACAAATCTCTTTGTTCATAATTCCAGATACGAACGCTATTTAGAAATCTGGCACAAAGACTATAATTTTTTGGTGGAAATCCCAATTCGCAAGGAATTGCGCATTTAGTCTAAAGGTGGAAAACATTTGCCCGACCCCGATGTAAACTCTTTTTCGTATAAAAGACTGGCTTATGTCCAAATCCGCATCTAAAAATATCGTGATTTTACGTCCGCACATGGCCTTTATGCCAAACACAGACGCATTTTCACATCCAACAAAGAGGATCCAAACATTGCTACATCAACACAAGGTGTTAAATGCGGCAGTGATCGAATAATCTTTAAACTAAATGGAATTTAAAAATTATATATTTTTTGCACTCTATTAATTATTTGTCCACTAGGTTTCCAGTGAAGAAAATGCGGAACATCAAATGGGAAATGCATCAATCGCTTTACAGCGTCCTGCTCTTTTAACCTTCAAGTTTACTAAAATAGATTAGTCAATTCCACTGCGCGTTTTAATCTCAATCTTTTTTCCGATTTTATATTTTTACATCCGCAGTTTATATATAGGGTTGGGGGGAGTTTTATAAATGGAATGATTTATTTTCTATTTTTAAACATTTAAAACGTGGCCAGGTATTTTCTCAAGTAACCACTTATTTGTACGAGTAGTTTGTTGTATAAATTGTAGTGTTGTTTACTGGCGTTTAATGAATGGACAGTTTTACTTTTATTGTTGATAATAAATAAACGCAGCCAATTGGCATTTACTACTAATTTAATAAATAATTTTTGCCAATATAAACTCTATTTTTAACATGAATTTTAATGAATGAATAATTAGAATTTTTTTAATAATCAATTTTTGGGTAGTCTCATAATTTGTAAATTTATTTAAAAAATAAAATAAAACTACGAACGATTTAATTGAAAAAATATTATGAAAATTACATTTGCAAATATTCTATTTTAACCACGATTTTAATAAATGGTTTTTTAGCATTTTTTTTAATAAACATTATTTGGGTGGTGACATATTTTGTAAATTTTATTATAAAGAAAAATACAGTACGCAAAATGTAGTTGTGGTTGATTCTATAAGTCTTGTGTAATCACTTTAAAAAGAGATTAAACACAAAGAAATCTAGACCTTGTGGATCAAATTTTGTTAAGATTTGACAAAGTTAGAACGGTTTAAAGAAAGCAAAGTTTTGCTATTCTGCTAAATTTACAGTTTTTTTTTTGGAATAATGTTTGAAACTTAATATATCAAAATAACTGCCACGATATTAAACATAAAAATATGGGTTTTAAAGTACATGTAATAAGAAATAATTTGAGCCATCGTGGACCTTTTTATCTTTTTCCAGAAGCCCAAAATTTGAGATACAAAATAAGATAAAAAAAACGTTTTATTGTAAAATTTCTGACCTTCAAATGTGTGTAATTTTGAACAGGCAATATTCCAAGGTCCAAAATTTTAAGAATCTCATTTTTTTCATTTATATTTTGATCTCTGAAAATTTGAGCAAAATCAAAGAGGTTGACTTTTTAAAAAAAAAACAATTGGTTGACAGAGGAAGTCAAGATGGAGATAAAAGACAAAAAAAATATGGAAAAGGTATCTAGAAACAAAAAAAATAGAAGATTATGAAAAATACAAAGAAAAGAGAAATAAAACAAAGAGAATAATAAAAGAAGCAAATATAAAATCATGGACAAAATTTGGAAAAGAAATGAATGAGAACTTCAACCGGAAAAAAAACTATTCTACGGAACGTTAAAACAAAAGAAAGAACACAATATGATGAACATAAAAGATATAAATAGTAAAATAATAACGAAAGAAGACAAGATAATGGAAAGATGGAGGGAATACTTCTGAGAACTAACAAAACAAGAAGTAGGAGAAAACAAAATAAGAAAGGATGAAAAGGTGATACACGAAAGAAATACGGAAGAAATAAAAAAAATTAAAAAAGACGAAGCAATTATGAAATTAAAAAATGGAAAGGCACCAGGAACAGATAAAATAACGCCGGAAATGATGAAATACATGGGAAAAGAGGGAATTGCACAAATAACGGAACTAATAAATGACTTGATCAGAAATGGAAAAATGCCTATGGAATGGAATAAAGGAATAATTTTACCCATACGTAAAAAAGAAGATAAACGGAAAACTACAGAGGAATAACACTAACAAACATACCAAGCAAGATATTGTGACAAAACCTCCGGGTGCTTGTCGGATTATAGGGCAGTGGGTTGGACCAGCGTGTGGATGTAGAAAAAATAATGCGTCGTACGCCGTGATAAATTTATTTAAGTAAATATAACAACGTGTATTGATCCTTAAATACCTAAAAACGTAATTTAAAATTAAGCCATGCCACATGGGAAGATCGCGGTTATGCAAAGTAGACATCAAATAATTAAAACTTAATGAATATAAATGTATTACAAAAGAAAAACTTATCGCGCAGAGAATTTCGCATCGTTGAGTAAACTATGCGGGAACTTCACCATGGGGCAGCAGATTTAAGAATAGACATATATGTGAAGGTGAATAAATGATATCAATAGAAAAATAAAAAATAATTTATTTTCCTTAAAACAAAATACGGCGCAAAAAAAAGAAATAAAATAAAATGAAATGAAATGAAATGAATGAGCCGAAAAAAGGGAAAGAAAGGTCATTCTGCTCAATATTAACAAGAGTATTAGAAAAAAGGATGAAAGACAAATTAGAAACGACAATAGAGGATAGCTAATGTGGATTTAGAAGAGGAAGAAGCACACACGACCTAATATTTATAATAAGACAGCTAAGTGAGAAGATGATAAAAAAAAAATAGAATAATGCATGTATGCTTTGTTGACCTCAAAAAAGCATTTGACAGGATCAAAAGAGAGGATATATGGAATGAACTTGAAAAGAGAGGAATTGAGAAAGAAATAATAAACATAATTAAAAACATGTACACAGAAAACAGAAACGTAGTAAGAATGAACAACAAGGCATCGATAGAATTTCAACCGAAGAAAGGGGTGAAGCAAGGATGCGTGTTAAGCGCATTGTTGTTTTCAATTGTTTTAGACAAGGCTATAAAACAAGCAAAGAAAAAGATGAAAATGTTAAAAATAGGGTATTGAAATATGAAATTAATAGAAATAGCAGAACTACTATATGCAGACGATATGGCAGTGATTGCAGAGACAGAAGAGGAGCTTCAATACAACATGGAAATATTAGAGAAACCACTAAAGAAAATAAACATGTAAATAAAATATGAAAAAACAAAAAACAATGATAATTGCAAGATAAAAACTGAACTACAACATTAGAATAAAAGGAAGGATAATAGAATAGGTTGAACAATACAGATACCTAGGAACAATAATACAAAGTAACGGAAAACTTGACAAAGAGATAGAAGACAAAATAGGAAAAAGAGCAAAAATATATATCATGTTAAAAAACATTTTCTTTAACAATAAAGAAATATCAAAAACCACAAAAACAGAGACAATTGTAAAAAAGGTAATCAGACCAACGTTAACATATAGTAGCAAAACATGGACGATGACAGGAAAACAAATAGAAAAAATTAATGCAATGGAAATGAGATTTCATGGAGAGATCGAAAACAAAACAAAAAAAGATAAAATAAAGAATGAGACATACAGGACGAATTTAAAAATAAAACCAATACACGAAAAAATAACGGAAGGTCAAATGAAATGGTTACAACAGTAACAGGAAAACAAAAAAGAGGAAGACCCAAAAAAGAATGGAACAGCGCAATAAAGGAAGAGGCTACAAGAAAAGAGAACACTTGGGAAAAAATAAAGGAGATAGCCAAGGATAGAAAGAAATGGCGTAAATATTATATAAATTAAATATTAAATGAAACAGCCTTACACCGAAAGGTAGAAAGACAATTGAATAAATAAATAAATAAATAAATCACTCTGCATGCGCATTTCTTGAACTTTTCAAAAAAAAAAAAAAATTTCAATTTTTATAGAAGCCGTAAATAGTTAGAACGGTTTAAAAAAAACAAAATTTTGCAATTCTGCAAAATTTACGGTTTTTTTTTGGAATAATGTTTGAAGCTTAATATATCAAAATGACTGCCACGATATTAAACATAAAAATATGGGTTTTAAAGTACATGTAATAAGGAATAATTTGAGCCATCGTGGACCTTTTTATCTTTTTCCAAAAAACCAAAAATTGAGATACAAAATAAGCGTTTTATTGTGAAATTTCTGACCTTCAAATTTGTGTCATTTTGAACAGACATTATTCTAAGGTCCAAAATTTTAGGAATCTTATTTTTTTTATCCATATTTTTATCCCTGAAAATTTGAGCAAAATCAAAGAGGTCGACTTTTTCAAATTAGTCGAAAAGTAATGGAATTACCCATACAATATAATTTTTTTTTAATTAGTTTTTTAAAACGATTTTTATTGACACCATAATTGGCGATGTAATTATGACGTAATTCGGACTTTACTAACTCAAGGTTAATTAAATACTCTGGACTTTGGTTTAATCCGGTTTTTTTTAAAGATATGTGAGATTATTGTTGAAAAAATATTGTGGTTTTTGCACCAGCAGCGTTGACTATCTAAGTAACATGAACTGACTGAAAAAAAAAGTACCAAAAAAATTCTCTAGCTTCTTAACTATAATGTTTTTTAGACCAAGCTTTTGAAATTCTTAAGCATGTGGAAATTTGTTAAGTACTTACCTGTTTTATCCATGACACAATTCTTTATATTTTTATGGAATTTGTTCAAAAGAAATACAAGACATATTGACATTTAAACAAATATTAAGTAGTACAAGCTTTACTCAGAGTTCTAATAATTATTCACTAAACTAACGTTTTTAAGAGAAATATTTTTAATCAGACTGTTAACAAATAGTTTTCAAATTAGTTGTTTCCCAAGACTTATATTCTGCAACTATTCAAGGTCAATGTTTACAAATCAAACTGCTTAAAAGTGTGGTTTTACTTGTTGAAATTCAAAGACATTTTTATGGTGTTATGACATATTAGTTTTTTGTAGAATCCAAATCTAGCGCCATTTTAAGTCTATAAGCCGCAAAAGCCATAAAACCAATTTTTTGTTCTCAGTGAACAGTGCAAAAAAGAACATTTAAAAAAAAATTAACCACTAAAGTTGACGTATTTTGATGTAAATTAGTTAGTAAATATAAATTTGTTTTGTGTATTTGGGTTTTAAGGGTTTAAAACTTGAAAAATCTGCAAAGTAAGCTTATTTTTCAACATAAACTCTTGCAAATACACGTTTAGCCGCGCTGATGAACAATACACCAAATATTATTACAAATTTGAATTTTTGAGACAATTTTACATGGAAATAGTCAGTGTAGTACTTACCGGCCCCAGAAAAGTTTTTCTAGAAAGAAATGTTTACAGCATTCTCAGGCAAAAAATGCATTAAAAATTAATTATTTTTTCATATTTACAAAAAATATAAACACACTAAGGTGTGGTTCAAACCTTTTATTGTCAAATTTTAATAAGCGCCTGGCGGTATTATGTTTGAATGCTAAAAATAATAATATTCTCATATTTTGGCGCCGGTAGTTCGAGTTTAACTTCTGAAATGAGCTTAAAAAATATAAGTCAAATAATAAAAAAAATAAATTTTTTTAAAAATTTAAAAAGAAAAAATGTTGTCCAAATTTTTTATGTAAAATTCTATGTAAAATTGTTTGCCAAACTTAAAATTTTAATAAAATTTAGTGTATAGTCCCCTTGAACGCTGCTAAATGTGTATTTGTAAGAGTTTATGTTGAAAAATAGGCTTATTTTTTTCAGTTTTTTTTGAGTTTTAGACTTCTAAAACCTAAATACACAAATCAAATTTAAACAAAATACGTCAACTTAAGCTGTTTAAAAAAATTTAAACATGCTCCTTTTTACCCAGCTCAATAAGAACAAAAACATGGTTTTATGGCTTTTGCGGCGTATAGATCGGGTACAGACTTAAAATGACGCCAGATTTGGATTATACGGAAAATTTCTGATTGAAAAACTTAAAAAAATTGTAGAATTTTTTTTAAAGGTTTTATACTTTTATGAACTAATCAAAAGACTATTAATAAGTTATAGAAACTGAAAAAAAAATACTAAAGCAAATTTCTCAATGCACCTCCCCCCCCCCCCCCCCTTCTGGTCTGTTTGAAATGGAAATACCCAATTATAACATTAAAAAATAGAAAATAAGTCAAATTTTTAGAAAGAAAAAAAACATTATTGCAGATACCTAATATAGATTATATTAAACTTTTGACTAGTGATGCCGCCGGAACCGGGTCCAGATTCGGTATCCGGCGCATCCGGCCAATATTTAAATGATTTTGTTCCGGCCGGATCTTGATAATTATCTGGTCGGATTTGGTCAGATCTGGCCGTATTCAATATTTTTAATAAATGAAACAAATGAAGTAGAAAAAAAAATAAAAAAAAACGTTAATTTTATTAATAAAAAGTAAACAAAAAAATAATAATATATAAAAATAATAATAATAAAAATAAATATAATATAATAATAATTAAAATATTATAATCAATATTATTATTATTATCAATAATACTTGAATTGAAGAGCTCGGGATAATTTCTTTATTATTTTAATTATGCAATTTCTAAAATATATGATTATTTTTTTAATATAAAAAATCCTAAACTATCCAGGAAAACGTGTAGATTAATATACCTAAAATAAATACCGTTATTTAACCAAGATTTGTAATAAAAAGTCGGAAATTAACAAATTGTGGTATATAGCTTTATTATCGAAAACCCTTCAATTATAATGTAGGAATATTAATTTTTCTCTATGAAAGAAATTGTCTGACCGCATTTTTTTTTATAGATTGAAAAAATAGTATTTTGCTGAAGACGCTGGATGCCGGATGCTGATAAATATTGATTGTTTTTTAATATTTTTGTAAGTCTGGCCGGTTCCGGTTGGATCCAATGGTTCCGGTATCCGGTTCCGGCCAAAAGTGGTTCCGGCGGCATCACTACTTTTGACATATATTAACGAAAAATGGATTTCAACATTGAACAAATCTTACAGTTGCTCTTGACATTTTTAATTAAATTTGAATGTTATTACTAGCTTTTTGACAATAACAAAATTATAGTTAAAACGTTAGATTGTTTTAACTAAAATAAAAATAAATAAAAATTTTAAATGCTGGTATTCCTCAAGATTGCGTTTTTTTATTTTATAATATAGTAAGATCTAAATACAACAGTTCAGAGATGTAGGACCAAAACGAGAGATTTCTTTAACTGTACTATCGACAAACTGTTTTGGAAATAAGAAAGTTTTTTTTTTCTAGCAAAAACAAAACACAAAGCTCCATAATATGTTTATGCTCTCTTAGTATGAATAATATAATATTGGCAAGAAAATGTGGGTTGGGTAGAAACCAGCAACATAAAACCATACGTGTTTAATGATCAAGTGGACTTAAGACTTGCACTCGTTGTACATAGTACGGATAAAGTAGCTGCTCGTGGACAAGAGGAGGTGCTAATTCTTACTTTGGCTCCCCACACTTGTTTTCGGATTATGCTCTATACGTGCTAGAGTTTCTTCTTCTACTCTAAGAGTAGGTACCGACCTTAGTTTTCCGGATAAATAGCACTGTTTGCTGAATGAACCAGTGTCACGCAATTCCTCCAAACATAATTAAGTACGTAGACAAACTTAATAGGGTAATTGCTTAATCATTTCTAATATAAAAAAAATATAAACAAACATGGGTTTGCGACCGTTTTTCATTAATTGTCAATTCAAAACTGACTAATGATATAAACACTTTTGCTACAGAGTAGAGTAAATGTTGCAAATTTTTTTATATGGTTACATGGTTATTGTTTAAAAAAAATACAAAATATGTTTTTATTTAAACAAGTAGTACAAAAACTTGTTAAGCATTCTAACATGTATTTACTGAGTGTTTAAAGAGTAAGTCCAAAACTAATATAGTATAAGTATAATTTGCATAATCCGAGATTGTTCAAAGTCAATGTCTACAATCTACTTAAATCTAGTATTTAACGTGATAGTTTTAACAAGTGCAATTATTAAAATTTAAAGGCATTTTTATGCTGTTATAAAAAATTAAGTATTTTCCACATTTTGAAATTAAAAATAATAACAATAATGTTGTTTGAATTATATTTTGTTCTTAATTTAGAATATTATTTATATATATATATATAATTGTTTCATAAGTTTTTATATTAACTAAAATTAATTAATTACTAATAACTAATCATCAAACAACATATTTTATATAAATAGTAACAATAACAAATTGGATTAAATAAAATCACAAACTGTTACGACAGAAATGACTTAAAATGCATTCCTTTTAATGCTCTACAAATCAAAGAACCTTAATTAATTACCAGGTTACAAATTATAAGAACTATTTAATTACTTCTGGTATATTTCGTCAATGAAATAAAATGTACATCGGTGATTATGTAAAATCTTTTTTGGCGTTACTTTCACGTGCATTATATTTTCGAGGAAAATTTTGCTATTGCATGATTTAGACGATATCCTGCCTAATTAATATGTTACAACAATTTTATTGTGTTTACATGCATAGTTTGGAAATTATGGTAATTTAATTAATTAAAACTTTAGCGTTAATTATAATGAAATTAGGTTTTTACTACATGTTTGTAGTTATATGATTTTTATAATAACTGTCTATTAATACTAGAGACATTTGTCAAAATTTTTCTTGGTTATATTTGACATGAATGTACAAATGTACATTTGTCATCGATTAATATTTATATTATGATTCCAAAACATAAGCAAACATTGAGTCAGTTCTATTAATGCTTATAAATTTTTAAATTAATGTTATGAATTTATTGCAGACAATTTCGATTGATTGGCAATTTTAAGCAGTATGGCAGCAATACCTGGTATAGACCCTCGATTAGTAAAACATTACCAAGAATATGATTTGCAATTGAAGAAATTAAAAAAAGATTTTGAGTCGAGATGGAAAGCAGATTTCAAAGAATCAGCTAGTATAAAAGATTTCTTCTTGCTGAGGACTCTGGGAACAGGATCATTTGGTAAAGTACTTTTAATAAAACACAAAGATAGGACCGATAAACTGTTTGCTGTAAAAATGATGGATAAGAAGCATATTGTCAAAACTAAACAGGTAGATCATACACATTCCGAAGTACGCATATTAGATGCTGTGAATTTTTCATTTGCCGTACACTTGGAATATTTTTTTAAAGACAATTGCTACTTATTCTTAGTAATGCCATTTATTAATGGTGGTGAAATGTTCAGCCATTTAAGAAAATTAGGCAAATTTGATGAGCCATTGTCGAAATTTTATGCTGCGCAAGTAATTTTAGCATTTGAATATTTACATTACATTGGAATGGTGTACAGAGATTTAAAACCTGAGAATATTTTGATTGATTGCGACGGCTATTTGAAAATAACAGATTTTGGATTTTGTAAAAAGATAGATGACCAAAGAACCTGGACTTTATGCGGTAAAGAAAATTCAATAATGTTTAACTTGATTGATAATGTTTTTAAGATTTTAGGAACACCAGAGTATTTAGCACCTGAAATTATTATGAATCAAGGGTACAATAGGTCAGTAGATTGGTGGGCGATTGGTGTTTTAATATATGAAATGGCTGCAGGGTATCCGCCGTTTTACGCTAAGGATCCTATGAAATTATATGACAAAATTGTAATGGGCAAGTTTATGTGTCCACAACATTTTACACGACCTTTACAGCATCTTTTGAATAATATTATAGTAGTGGACAGAACAAAAAGGTAAAAATGTATTATATGTATGATATTTGTTTAAATATTTTTAAATTAACTAATTAATTAATTAATTAATTAATTAATTTATTTATTTATTTATTTATTTATTTATTTATTTATTTAATTATTTATTTATTTATTTATTTATTTATTTATTTATTTATTTATTTATTTATTTATTTATTTTATTTATTTATTAACGGTTAACCATTAATTAAATGTAATGTACACTAAATTTTTATAATATAATATACACAAAAATATAAAAGTTACAGATTATAATTAAAACATAAAAGTTACAAAATACAATTATTCACAAATTTGTTAAATCTAAATATTTTTTGCACTACGATAACAAGGAATTAATGTATGTGTCATAATACCGTTATGAATTTCAAATTAAATCTATATTTTTTGAGCTATTAATTAGCAGTAGGCATTTAAACTCTCATTGGACATAACATTAAAATGAAAAAGTAAAAAAAAAAGTTAATGCTTATTTAACGATAAAGTACTAAAACGTGTTAAAAAAGTTTGTAGATTTTGTTTACTTTTTTAACGTTGTCTTTTTGCGTCTTTGTGCCACGTTTTTGTCAACGGCAGGTGTGACTTATAATTTAGATAGTTAATAAGACTAATATTTAGTTTAACTTACTGCGTTTTAATATATTTAATCTTATTTATTATTTATAAATAAATTAAACACATGGCCAGAAATATTAGTACCAAAATTAACAAACCTAACCTAACCTAACCACTCGGATTGATACAAGTCTAAGAGTTAGTAAAAATATTTGGTAAGTGAAGCCATTTAAACTATTTTAACACCTGAAACAAATAATTTGAATTTATGCCGAGACATACTATTAGTAATATAAGTTGTGTTATTATTAATACGTAGTACTCAAAGCACTTAAACCTCAAAAAATAGAAGCTTGGTGTGGTTTTTTTGTTCAAATCGGTATTCTTTCCTATTCAGACGCGTTGTTTATATGACTTGTATATCCAGTATTAAACATATATTTTATGTTTGCTTTAGGGTGATAAAAAAGAATACTTTTGCTAGCCTCTTTGATGGTTGTAATCCGCAATCCGTAGGTGAGGAGATAACTTTGTAAAAAACCAACAAATTTGGGACAACTAAAATTTATTTGTGAGTTAACTTTTTGACATTATTTACATAACAACTTGTAAAGCTCACCTGCAAAAGGCAGAAAAAAGAAATCTTGGTAGTTGTGGGGATAATACTCATGTTTGGAAGAGTGTTAGTTTAGTAAAGAAAAACATGACTCTGATTCATGCACCAGTTTATTTTTATCCATGGATTGTAATGGTAAGCACTTCGTTTATGTTTAGGATTGTGTGCAGCTTTTTTAGATCGTTTGCTGTAGTTTATTATGAAATTTACTGCTACTCCAGAAACTTATCCTTATAAAAATTCTAATGTAAAGAGTCAAAAAATGCTTACGTTCTTATCAAGTTTAAAACTAAAATTGACTAAAAACCACTTAAGATCGGGTCCAATCTTAAGCCAAAATTATCTAAGGCTTGTAGCCTCAATATGCCGAGATTCATTCTTAGTTAAAACCTGCAAAAATGACAGCCCATTCTAGGCTACTTGAGGTGTAAACTTTTAACAAACCCACAAACCCTAATACTGACATGTCAGAGTCGTGTCAAACAAAAAACAAAAAGATGAAATGATGTCAAATAGTAGGTGGTGACTTCAAAAAATGGTTCAAGTTTAGAGATTCCTTCGAAACTCTGATACATAAAAATACCCGCATAGCAAATGTCAACAAGTTAAGATATTTAAAACCGTCATTGAGTGGAGAAGTTGGGTAGTTAGCCAGCTCTATAGCAACAACATTGGCAAATTATGAAGTGTTGTAGAACATATTACAAACACAATACGAGAACAAGAGACTCATAATAAAGAAACATGTGACCGGAATATTGGACCTGCCGGAAATGACCAAAGACTCCCGTAAAATGCTGCTTGGAATATGCAATGGTTTAATAAGCAACGTAAATGCATTGAAAGCATTAGGATGCAAAACGAGTGAGTGGACTGAATTATTAGTGAACATCGTTGTAAGAAAGCTAGATGCTCAATCAATTAGAGATTAGGAGTTATCGTTATTCAACAATTCACTACCAAGTTTTGATTTGCTATTGCAGTTCTTAGAGCATAAATGCAATGCTTTAGAAGCAGCCGATCGATTAGTCACGGACACCAAGGGAAGGCATTGAACAAGGTTCAAAGAAAAGACAGCCGTTAACAGCTCATGCTTCAACAAAAACTAAGTGCTATTTATGTAATGAAGAACATAGTTTATACGCTTGCGCTTCATTCAAAAAACTTTCACTGCAAGCTAATATCGACATGGTACGAGAAAAAAGGTTATGCTTCAATTGTTTTTTTTCTAAACACATGTCGTAGAAAAATGCAAGTCACAAGGATGTTTCAACTGCAATAAAAGACTTTACACATTGACGCTAATATAGCATCCCACGCAAAGACTTTGGGCAACCTGACGCTGTTGGCCACCGCTGTGATTGAAATCAGGGATGACAAGGACAATACACGCAAGCACGGTTAATGTTGGATTCTGGTTCAAAAAGTAACTTTCTTTGCAACGAGTTTGTGAAAAAATTAAAGTTAAATTGCAGTTATATTGACATTCCGGAGTTGGCATTGAGCAAGTCAAGCATCAACATCAAAAAACAAACGTGTTTAGAATTTGATTCACGTTTTGACAATTTTTCACTAACCTTGACGTTTTTAGTGCTATCACAATGCACTAACAACTTACCATCTTAGAGTTTTGAGCGTGCAACGGTTGGCTTGCACAAAAAACATCCGTTTAGCAGATCCAAACTTTAAAGTTAGTGGTAGGATAGATGGTATCCTCGGAGCAGGGGCACTTGCAGCACTGTGATGTGATCGTCTCATCCGATGCCAGGAAGACCTACTTCTTCAAAAAACCAAACTAGGATGGATAGTGTTAGGAGGCAGCATCAACTTGCAAAGGGTGGTACAATGCAACGCAGGAGTTGCAAGACACGATCGAGAAGTTTTGGAAGATTGAAGAAGTTGAAGATATCAAGTATCTTTCCGAAGAATTAAAAAAGTGCAAAATTTATTTTCAAAATACTCATCAACGCAGCTAAAGTGGACGATTTGTTGTCAAACGTTAGCAGTGAAACGACTTTATTCATTAGAACGAAAATTAGCAAGAGATGGCGACCTACGACAATTATACCATTCATTCATGAAAGAATTCAAAGAGTTAGGGCACATGAAGCCAACCCACACCATAGGTGATAGAAAGTATTATCTACTACACTATGTGATACTGAGGAACAGCATAACGACTAAGTTACGTGTGGTTTTTGACGTTTCGGCCCGCACCACTTCCAATGTATCCTTAAATGACATTTTAAGAATTGGGCCAGTGCTGCAGCAGTCTATTCAAAATTCTGGTTTGATTCTGAACACATAAATATGTTTTGGTCAGTGACATTTTAAAAATGTACCAACAAATTTTTCTACAAGAAAATATGATAAGAACAAACCCATCCAAGAATACGAGTTGCAAACTTTGACATATGGTACATCTTCTGCATCATATATAGCTACAAAATGTCTTAAAAGCTAGCGGAAGAAGCACAAAAAAGATTCCCGGTAGCTAGTAAAGCCATAGAAACTGATATGTACATGGATGACTTACTGACAGGCGCTAACAACAGAAAAGTTGCCATTCAAAATTGAGATGATGTGATATAAATCCTAGCCAGCGGAACATTTGAATTGAGGAAATGGACAAGCAACGACGAAACGTTACTACCACCGTTATTGGGAAAGGAATATCAAATATTACAATTGGACAAAGAGGGTATCATGAAGATTTTGGGAATAAAATGGCATACTCAGCAGGATGTGTTTAAATTTAATGTTAATAACAATGTAGGCAAAGAACGCACAATAAAACAAACAATCTTATCAAACATAGCCAAGCTGTTTGATCCGCTAGGCATATTAGGCCAGATAGTAGTGACAACAAAAATATTAATGCAATCAGTGTAGACATTAAAATTGGACTGGGACAAAGCTGTACCATTGAAAGTAAACGTAGTTTGGACAAACTATATAAGTGATTTTGTAAACTTGAAAAATCTGAAGGTGCAACGATTGGTGATCGGCAGTAGCAATCCTGTAGCCATTCAAGGTTTTTGTGATGTTAGCAAGAAGGCTTATGCAGCCTGTGTATATGCTGTTACTACAGAAGCAATATCAAATTAAAAAAATTCAAGGTCAAATTGCAGCAAGTCACGGGTTGCTCCAATAAAGCCTACCACAATACCGTGTTTGAAATTATGTGCAGCGGTCCAGCTATGCAAACTCATAAAGAGTACAGTCACTGCTTTGCATTTATCGATAGAGAATACTTGCTGCTAGTTGGATTTGAACATAGCGCTCAATTTGTTGAAGGGGAAATCTTCTGATTGGAAAACGTATGTGGCCAATTGAGTTCAGGATAACTAGGAACATCAAGGTTTTATTTGGAAACATGTTATTACGGTTGACAATCCGACTGATTTAGCCTCAAGAAAATCAGCTGTCGGTACGATTACGGACTCAATATGGCTTACTGGCCCTGCCAATTGTTGTTTCAATTATTTGGCTCATTTTTCAGTTTAAAGGCAGCATGTCTTTCTTGATTAATACCAATTGACCTATTACCAAGTTAAGAGTTTTCTTTGCTAGTTGTTTTGGGCGTTGTTGTAGGTGATGAAGATACTCTGCAGACCATCTTCTCCAAAAGTGCTGCATCATAGCTTCCAGCTGTTGCCACCTTGATAAACGGTTGACTTGAATTTCTAATAACGAAGGTTGTGGCACTGCTAATAATGCATCGCCGATTAGAAAATGCCCTGGAGTAAAGTTCCTTGAATTGTTTGAAAGTGGAGTTAGTGATCTAGAGTTCATAACTGCTTCAATCTGGGTCAACACTGTGGACAGCTCTATGTAGTTCAGTGTCGTATTGCCGATAACTTGAAGCAGATGCCTTTTCATCGATTTCACGGCTGTTTCCTAGAGTCCTCCAAAATGTGGAGCATGGGAAGGTATGAAATGCCACGAGATGTCATTTTTCTGTAGCTTCTCTTTAATTGCACGAGTTGTGTCCGTATTCGGTTTGTAGGACCAAAAATGTAGGTTCTATAGTGTTGTGTTGCCGACGGACCTTTAGGAATTCAACAACAATTTAGTTCTGGCATCTTAAAGATTGCATGATTATTTATAAATTTTAGTTTGTACTTTAAATTGTACGTTTTGTAATAGTCTAGTAAGAAAACAATAAAACTGAATGAAATAGTAAGAGTTTTACTTCCTCAGATGATACTTCTAACCAGTATATTATACTATGGAACGCAATGGATATAATGCACATTACAAATCGTTCAGTTCTGTTGGCTTTGTTCTAATCCAATTTGTCCATTGTCTGTCATTACAAACCAATACTCAGTATAAATTTCAGTCTAGTTTGCTGCTATTTGTCCAATTCATATTTACGTAGTGGATTTGTTGATGCTAACTAAGAAATTGATGTTATATCAATTTTTACAGCGAGAAATGTTGTAATGTATTAGCAAAAGTTGAGTTTGTTTTCAAGGTTGAGAATACTAAATTTGGAAAAAATATATTAAAGCACGGTAGAGATGGCAAAGTAGGCATGGGTGCGGGTATATTGCGGTTTTTTCTCTTGTCATAGTCGAATAGATTACTAACAGATTTAGAACAGTGTTGGTAATGATAGAATTTCAGTGTATTCTGGGTTATCAAAATTTATATTTTCTAGTCATCAAAATTGGAAAACTTTTGTGTGATAACGGAACTGCTGTTTCAGCATTGTCAAAAAATTATGTTTTTTTTGTACGGTGCACAGAACCTCATAAGTCAGATAAAATAATAATAATAATAATAATACTTTATTTACGTTATAAAAACTTATCATTTACATCTACATCAAATATACATAAACAATAATGTTTTACAAAATAAAAATAGAGAATACAAAAAATCAGCATGACTCAGCTGACTTCTAAAGGTAGACAATTTATATTACTATGAACGACAAAATTTCTGTTGAATTTATTCAATATTGAGGTTATGAATTTCATAAGCTGGACTCCAAATTGATGGAGCGTACTTTTAATGCAAACGCACCAAAGCACAATACAAGGTGTCTTAGACCACTCGTACCAGCTTTTTATTTAGACAACGCCTGGTCGAATGTGACTGGGACAAAAAAAATTATTATTATTACTTACTTTTACCGGAATGATCCGGAAGTACCCGGAACCGGAAATAACTTTAAAATTTCAAATGGCAGCATAGGTCGAGTATAATATTAATTGATAGGTCTTTTTAAAAGAAACAACTTTTATTAAAATGTTTTTTTAATATTTTGCATATTTACGATAATTAAAAAATAGCAATTGTTTGAAAGTATTTTATTCAACAATTCAAATAAGAGTGTGAAAGTAAAAAGAAATGATAATTAAAACAACTATTCAATTATTTATGGTATGTCCAAATTTCCTTCCTTCTTGATCAATGCATCTTTGTCTTCGAACGTCGTTGACGGCCTGTAGTATCTCATCTTCACCAAATGAACGGCAGACATTTTGTATCCTCTTCTTCATATTATCCCTTGTGGTTGGAAGCTCTTTATAGACTAGGTATTTGATACGTCCCACAAGAAGAAGTCAAGAGGCGTTATGTCCGGAGAACGAAGTGGCCATGGAAACGAATCTAGCCTTCTAATCCATCGACCGGGGAAAAGGCGATCAACGGTTCGACGAGAAACTCTTGCGTAATGAGCTGGACAACCATCTTGTTGCAAATACATTGTTAAACGTGTCGCATATGGAACGTCATCTAGAAGGTCAATAAGATTATTTTCTAAAAAATCAGCGTATTTAGCTCCGTTTAATGAACCATCAAAAGAATGTGGACCAATTGTTTGGTTTCCTAAAATACCACACCAAACATTAAGGGTCCACACGTGTTGATTATCAACTTCTCTTAACCAATGAGGGTTTTTATTACTCCTGTAGTGAGCATTATGTAAATTAACAACTTAGTTGCTTTTGAATGTCGACTCAACTGTCCATAAAATTTTGTGATGGAAATTATAATTTTTATGAAACAACCATTCACAAAAATTCAACCTATCTTGAAAATCCCGCTCTTCAAGTTTTTAATTTTTTCCAAGCAGTGGAGCGACTTATTCCAGCATTGATTTTAATTCTTCTAGTTGAGATGTTCGGGTCCAGAGCAATTGGTGCTCTTTCATCTTGTACACGTTTTCTGATATTTTGACCTATGTTGTGGCTGGGCTATAGCTTACCAGTTGTCTTAACTTGTTCTGCAAGGCGCCGAAAAACATTTTTTGACTGATTGACTCGTTGAGGGTATTGTTCAGCATAAATTCGCTCAGCAGCACGATAGTTTTGGCCGAATTCACCTAATAGCATATCAAAACCTTTGAGATTTGTAAAAACCATGTTGACACATTTAATACTTTGACAATAATCATTTATTTTACTTCAAATATTCACGATAACTAATTTTCAGTTTAGTTTTTTTTGTTTATTTTTGTAAATATGCAATATATTAAAAAAACATTTTACTAAAAGTTGTTTTTTTTAAGACCTATCAATTAATACCATACTCGACCTGTTGTCATTTAAAATTTTAAAGTTACTTCCGGTTCCGGGTCCTTCCGAATTATTCCGATAAAAAATAAATTCATCAGTGGATTCCTAGGGTTCACTTTGGTAATAAAAATGTTTGTCCCAGTCACATTCGACCAAGCGTTGTCAAAATAAAGGCTGGTACGGGTGGTTTGAAACACCCGGTATAAAAGTTTTAGTGTACTGGGTGATAAATCTGAGGACATATACAAATCGCAACATTTTTATGGCACGATTGCACATGATGTTAATGTGTTTAACAAATGTAAGTTTATATCCAAAAATTACTACGCCTAAATCTTTTATTTGTGTGATTTTGTCCAATACTAGTGTCAATTACATAGTTATAAGAAATTTTACTCAAAGTTTTATGAAAACTTATTGAAAAACATTTATTAGCATTAAAAAAACAATTTATTAATAAAACACCAAGTATTTATAGAATTTAAAGTTCAGTTGTAAAATATGGTCATTAAGAGATAATTTTGTACAATTTTGAATCATTTGCAAATAAAAGAAATGACGATGAATTAATATACTGTGGGAGATCATTAATGAAAAACAAAAATAAAATTGGTCCACAATGACATCATTGAGGAACATTTGATGAAACACAAATGGGCTGTGACAAAAAATTATTAATTTATACACGCAGAAAATTTTGATAAAAATTTTAAAACAAATTTTTTATACATGAAAGCTCTGACACCTATATGTATCGTGGAAAGAAACAAACAAGGGCACACAGCTCTTATTATTGCGGGAGCTATCGATGTACAGTTTTTCTTGCAGTTCTTAATTTTTTTAATGATTGTTGAAAACTTAAAACAGCTGCTTGAAATGCTGTTTTGCTACAGAAAAACAGTTTTTTTATACCTACCTTGTCACTAAAATTTTAGATTTCTTTGTACTTTAGAGCGCGACTCACGTATAGCATGGGCACGCTAAGTTTGATAATCAAATTTTTTTTGAAATATATCACAAGAAATGAGAAAACAGCCAACAACTGGTTTTAATCTTTTATGTTTTATCTTTTTGTTCTATATCTTGACAAAGATTGATTGTACATTAAAAGACCATATAACTTAAATTGTACAACGTAAAAAAAGCAATTAAAACACTTAAACAGTTACAATTTTAGTATTAAGTTGTCATATTGAAAAAAATGCTTTTGGATGGCGGAGAAAGCTCATAGAATATCTTAGTCGACAACTTGAGGTTAAGCCTTTTGAACCCTTTCTCTTATTACACTATATAAAAACTAAAAAAAAAAAACGCATTCATGATTTGTTTGCAGTTATCTGTCTATTTTCGGGCATAGTAACTGTGTTTGTGTTTACTTTGAGCTGGGTATCTTAGAGTGTAAACTTTATAAAATGAACAAAAATGTGTCAGAATAATCAAGTAAATACTAAAAATTAATAATAATAAAGTACAAACACAACACGCTAGGGTGTCAAAATTTTACAGAAATACAAGTGAATTAATTTGATTATAATCTTATAAACACCCCACATATATATTGCTCTTCTACTTAGTCAATTTGTTAACTAATTTAATATTAAAATGTAAAAAACATAATGGCTATTAAATAAAATAAATTATTTTAATAACATCTACGTACAATTTAAAACATGTTCTACCAAAGGACGGATATATTTTAATTAATAATACTAAAACAACGCAGTTTCCATGTAAACTTTGATACTGCGGTTTATCGCACATTTCTCTTTAAAGCACATATTTTTAGGTAGGACCTTTATAATCGAATAACCTATCTGACTGAACTGTCTCAGTTGATTGAAGATTAGCAGACATTATATGTAAAACGAACAAGACTAATGACTGAATTATAAGATGAACTGGTGATGAAGAACAATGACAAGTGAAGCTTGTTTACTGATTGAGATCAAACTGATTCGGACATTCTGTAGCTAATTGTGTTTTCTTCTGAGTGGTCACTGTGATCACATTGGAATGTGATATTTTTTCTGCGGTTTTGCCTGTTTTAGTCAAAGTATCTTTATTTAGCTGGTGGTATGTGTATCTGGATAATGCCGGTATTTTTCATATGATATCTATATGTTTACCTGCAGTTTTTGTAGGTGACCTAGTTTGCTACTTTTTACTTAAGTTGTATTTTTTGTTGTTTTAGAGGCTTGGACACGGTCTATCTTTGTACTGTGGTAAGCAAGATGTTTCAATTGCTTGTTGTATGTTTCGTTTCTTAATATACTAGATATACTAAAGGGTTGTTGTGCTTGGTCTGGATTTTGTGTTTTTTGTTTTTTTTTTTTAGAAGCAGAATAACAAAAAACTATTGGTATATTTATCGGGAGCTTGGCTGAAATCATTTAAGAGCTTGTTTTTATAATACGCCTATGATTTTTGGTCTCTCGGAGTGACATTTTTGCGTGTTCAATTTTGCGGTCATCATTATTAGTTCTATGCTATTTTTGATCATTCACAGTTTTTTTTTCTTTATTTTGTTATATGTTTTTCCTTTTCTCAGTTAGTTACTTGTTTCTTCTTTTTCCATTTTTGGTTTACTTTGCACCATATCTTTAACAATATTTTTCAACAATCAACATTTTTATCTTTTTTTTTCTATTTATGATTGTATTTACTAATAATCTTTCTTCTTAGATCTGTCAATTTGGGTCGGAATTCTAACATTCAAAGCCTGGATTCTTGATTCAAATAGACAAATCCAATGTCCTTGCGTACTCAAACTCCCGTGACCCTGGTCTAAAATACCTTATTCCTACCTATTTCAAACGCAGGTAAGCTAAATTTAGCTTTTGAAAACTAGTGACCTTGCGTACTCAAACTCCCTGTCCCGGGACTATCTTGTTTTATTATTTTTAAAACTTACCTAAATCAGCTTCTCATTTAAACGTGCATTCAGAGGCCGTAGATTTGGAACTAGTCATCAAAAAGACTACTAACGCAAGAATTTCATTAGATGTTTGGACTAAATCTAATGAGTACAAAACTCAATCTACAGTAAATTATGGGGCAAATGGCATTAATCTACAAGGCAAACCGCCCAACAAGTTGAACATAACTCACGATACAATTAAATTAGCGGAACAAGGCTTTGCCACTTCTACTAACCAATTTAATCAACCAAACATTGACTTAGTTTGTAGCTTAAACGTTAAATTTTCTAATATTTGTTGTCTAAATAAGAAATTAAATTTTGTTTATTTGCATCTTAAACATAGAAAACCTTAAATCCTTCTTTTGACTGAAACCAAAGTAAAAAATAAAGATTTTGATTGCTTTAATCCAGTAAATTCCGATTATCTTCTAGAACATTTATTTGTTAACCAACAGGGTGCTTGTGACTACATCTACAAACAACAAGCATAGTATAGACTGACGACGTACAAAATTCAGGGCATTGGTTATAATAGCATGTTTCTTAAATTATGTTTTTTTGAAAAGACTATTTTTATTAAGCTATGAAGTTTTGCTGCTTCTCATAATCTTTCTTAACTTATTCAGCATCCCACATATCTTTTACCAAACCAAAACCGTGCTTCATTTATCATTATTCTAAGATGAACATAGTTTAAAACAATTTCTTAACCATTTTGATTTTGATACGCATTGCTTATACTCTGACGATCCAGGGTATTACAGCAGAAAATCTTACAAAAACTGTTAAGAATGTCATCAAAAAATTTGTTATTAAACCAAAACAAAAATACTTGTACTCAATTCAGACAAAATAGGCTGTTAATAAATAGCAAAAAGCATTTAACAAACACATCAAAATTGTTCCAATTATATTTACATTAGCTCAAAAATATTGTAACAATCTAATACAATCTGAAAAAGATACGATTGACAAGAACAAAGCTAACCGAATTTTTCAGCTTTCTATAAACAACAAAAAATATATAAAACAATAAATTCATTGCAAGGTGTTCAAAATCTTCAATACCCCTTCTTTGAAATGATCAAAACATTCTAATTACTAACTCAAAAGCAAATATTTTTGCAAATTAATTTGCATCTAATTTTACTATTCTACTGTTGTATGTAGGTAGTGGTAAAATAATGGTCATATTTATTTTAGACAACGGGTTGTTATTTTTTAACAACAATCTTTTTAAATTATTATATTAAATACCAGAAAGGTATAGATGAAATTTCACATTTTATTCTTAAAACATTAACAAATGATTTAGCTCCTATTTTGACTAAAATGTTTACCTTATCATTAAAAAAAAAACATTCCCGAATTGTTGGAAGGTTGCAAATGTTTAACCTATACCTAAAAAAGAAAGTCTAATTCTTCAAATTATAGACCAATAATCTGACAAAAAAATTGAAAAATATATTAATTTCACATTGTGAAGTTCTTAGAACAAAATAATTTTACTTTTTAAGGTACGTGTAGGTAACCTATTCTTGTACAGAAAAGTATTTAATTTCTCGGTGTCACATTTTACCGTGCTCTGACTTGGCATTCCCATTTATTAAGTCTGAGATTAAGATGTGTTCAGGTTGTTCAGTAAAAACTCATAAGGAACAGATAGGAAAACAATGATATTTTTGCATGGCGCTTTAAAACTGAATACAGGAATTTGTTTAGCAACTAGTACATTTTGCACTAGCCTTAATGCTAGTATGTTGTGCAAGGTAGATAAACATTACTTTGTCTTAAACATGACGGATTGGGCATGTTTTTCTTGTTCTACATAACATAAGAAAGAAAAAGCTGTAAAATTTCTATTATTACTTAACAGTTTGATAATCATGACAATAATAATTCTGACTTCTAGCATAGAACGAAAATTACCTACAATCCAAAAAACACTGTTTCTTCATGCACTCATTATTAAACTAGATTTATTACTTTTTTCAGCGCAGAAAAATTACAAACGTAAACTTTAATTTCAAGTTAAAATTGTTAGTTGTTCCATTCAACATGAAAATTGGAAGAAGGCTTGTGACCTGTTTGTAACAACGATGTTTTAAACTGATGTAGCTATATATATGAGGCTTTGTGACTTGGAGTGTAAAAACGTTTTGCATGCCAGCAGTGTTATAAATGTAGAGACAATGGAAGTAAACATCAAAAATTGGCTTGGATTTGAGATTCTAGAAATTTTAACTGATCAACTTTTGTATTACATCTTGATGCTTATAAACGACTAAAACATCTTGATGTGTTATTGTTGAACGTAGAAACGCTGCCTAAAACTCGACTATAGACAATATTTTTGTTTTTCTTTTTATAGCATTGTTCCTTGAAATTTGGATGTCAAATATTTGCTAGCGTCTGTGTGAGCAGGACAGATACAATTATAACTTGCATACACGAGCACGCTTTGCGTCTTTTTGTTATATGCAAATATCTATTTCGGTATTTTTATTTTTATATTAATAATTACTAATTTATAAATATACGTTTATGCAAATGTAACGTCAATGAATCATCATTATCAGAGTTTTACGTGTCATAAAAATTTGTTTGTACAAATGAAACACACATTTTGTAGATGGTCACTGAAATAACATAATGATAAAAAAGCTATTGAGTTATTTACGACTTAGCCGGAGTGACATAAATTTGTTAAGTGTGTACACTTTTGCATGTTTTATGTTCTTTAAAAAATCTCAGTAAAATAACATGAATGATTTACTAAAGAAAATCTTTGTAAACCTTTATGAATTAAATTTTTAAAACAATAACAAAAGGCAACAATTTACATTTACTTTAATTTACTAATAATTTCAAAAGAAATTTTTAAACTGATATTATTACAAAGTATATTAATAATATCTGCCAATATATATTATTTATATTTGATTTTACTGTAAATATTAAAAAGCTTTAATTAACACTTAAAGTTAATTAAACCTGAGATAAACATACACTTTATACTTGTCTAATTTCTTTTTTCATAAGATGTATTAGTTTGGGTAGCTGCCAAAACATTGATTCCAGCTTTTGAATTGTTTATAAACACTGGAAATAGATGATTCCACTAAAAATATATAACGTCGTAGATATTGAAGTCCATTGACCAGAAAATTACATTTATTCATAAGAAAATAGTTTTTACATTTTTACCACCAGTTTGAATTTTGGGTTTTTTATAAACCGTTATTTTAAGAGAATGAATCTTGATGTGTGTTGTAAAACCAGCCAGCATACAAAATGAATTCATTCAATTTTTCCTGTTTCTTGCGTTTCTTGATTTTAGTTCATTTACACACCACTTATATTTGTTATTCTCTGTGTTCCGATAAGATTCTCATAAAAGTGCACTAAAATCAGAACGAATGAACGCCTAAGCTAATCGATTTGCATTCATTTTCATATCAAATTTCGTATAATCGCATTATTATATTGTATTCGTTTGCTTATTATATTTCTCAATTCCGCTAAAAAACAAACTTTATTACTTGTTGATTTGATCATCTTTGATTGAGTTTTTTTAGCATAGTTACAGGATGCTAAGTAAAGAATGTAAATGTTAATGTTGCAAATATAGAATGAGCAAAAAATGTACATTGATTACATTTTTGATCATATTTGGATGGTAAACATTTTTTGAATAACCAGATTCTTTTTTCTTAATTTTTTACTTTCAAACCCCCTCTTTATTTTATTGCTTCCATATAACATGATTGTCACTTTGTTTCAAAGCTGAGCTTATTTTATTTCTATTTTTTTTTGTTTAAAATTAACTAACTAAACATTTTTTTACAAGAAATCTTTCAACATGGGTCTCAGAAAATGACAAACCTACAAAGAACTGCAAGATTTTTCTTTATCACTATTTTTAAATTTGTGTTGTATGCTGCTTTTGTTATTTGCCTGATGTCTTTATCAGCAAAGGTTTGTTTGTTCGTCAATAAGTGAAAGACTACAGCCGATGAGTTATGCTATCCGTATAGTCGTAATCTTGTTGTTACCAATAGTATCATTAATAAATTAATAATTTGTGTAAACATAAACCGGTTAAAGATGCCATTTGGTAATTTTCAGCTTTTAGCGTTTATTATAACATGGCATATTAAATAGTAGAAATAATTACTTATATAACTAATAAAACATCGACAACACATAAGAAACAAGAAATAAAATAAATATAATTAAAATAAATTACTCACAAAAATGTGTTATATGTGAAATGAGTATTAAATGGCACTTTTAAAGTCGTTGCCATATTATGAAAAGACACAATTTATGATATCTGTAATAATAAAAACATTGCTTATTTTTTATTTGCGACTTCAAAGTTTGCAAATTTGTATATTTACAGCTTCACATTTGAAAAATGAACTACTGCTGACAAGACATGTTAATAAACAAAATGATAATAAGTAAACATAAGAAAGTTGATTTAAATCCGGAACGTTACAATTTGCAAGAGTTTATATTAACTGTCATGAACATTAATGTGGAAAAGTTTTTTTTTACAGACAAAAAAAGAATATAATTATAAAAGTTTGATGGAAGTGGTCAAAATTACAAAAGGTCTAGGGAAAGTTTAAAAAAATGTAGTCTTGCACAAAATATTAGCTTTGGTAGCGGTTCCATTATGCTATGAGGCGGAATTAGTTGAGAGGGTTGCACATAGCCCGATGAGGTAAATTTAAGAATGTATTCTGACTGTTACATAAACAACATTCTTGAAGAATAACTGTTATCTTATGTCGGTTTTAATAGGTACGATAAGATTGTCTTAATGCATGACAGTGATAAAAATGATGAAGTTATGTTATTTTTTTTATTTTGAGATTCTTTCTCTACAGTTCCTGCACTTTGCTTGGTCCTATTGTGCATTTCTGGTTGCTATTTCTCTAATAGTTTTGATTTTTTATAAAGTTCATAAACTTTTGTTAGAGGATTGCTTTGAGCTTTTCTTTAGTTAACTTGTGTTTTTCAATAAAGACGCTGCGTTTTTCATTGTAAGTTTTGCACTTGCTCATCAGATGTAGAAGAGTTTATCATCTTCTAGACATCAGCAGCATAGGGGATCCTTTTTAGATTTCCATTCAATGCATGTGTTTGTATCAATCACAGTGTTTAGTTATCAGTTATGTGAGCTTTTGCAGTTTTGTTTGGCTAAAACATGTTTGCTTAGGAATTACGTAGTTGGCGTCCTCTGACTTCCCCCTTCATATATTTTAGCTCCGGTGCCTATTGTAGTTGTTTTTTATTTTTCGAAACGGTATTGTTACATGAAACGACGATGCAATAATCTTTTATGAAATCTGATTTTATCTTTAGTGTCTCCTCTTCATGTAACACGTTTGTTATTTATTATAATTGATAGTTGTGAGCTTTACTTTTTTTGCTGGATTTTTAGTATTTAAGACGGGATTATCTAAATTTACATTTAGTTTAGAACAAAGTCGAAAATGAATTTAAGAAAAAAATTACTTACAATTTAAAATGAAAGAATTTTTACTTGTTATGTCGATTTTCAAATTTTAGTTTTGTGTTTGATTGTGAACGTATTAGAAAAACATTTTTCAAAACTTTAAAAAAAAAAATTATTATCAATTCTTAAGTTTATAACAAATTTAGAAATTAACGACACTTAATTTTTATTAAATTTTATTTTCATAAAAACAACTCAATTTGCTTGTTTAAAACTAGTTATGTTATTACATGTGAATAAATGAGAAAAACATTAAAAAAAACATATTTTGAGATGCATTTAAAAACAAAAATTACTAGAAATTAAAAAAAAGTTTTGAAGTCAAATTTTTACTAATTTTGTGTTTGTATGTGAATAAATCAGAAAAATTAAGAAAATAAATTTGAGCCAAAAAATAGTTTTTAAACCAGATTTTAATTTTCTTTGCCGGATTTTTGATATTTTAAAGCCAAATTTTTATAAACATTAACTTAATTTCTTTGTTTAACACTAGTTTTGTATGTGTATGTAAACATATCAAAACAAATTCTAAAAAATTAAAAAGAAAAATTTAAAACTAATTTTTCAGTTATATTTTTAGTTTTCAAAACCGGGTTATTAACATTTGCAATAAGTTTTTAAGTTTAGAACAAATTCTAAGATGAATTTAAAGACAAAAATTACATAAAATTTAAAAAAGTTAAATTTTTATTTTTTTGCTAAATTTCTGATATTTTTATAAACAACAACTTCTTTTCCTTGTTTGAGACTAGTTTTCTATATGAACAAATCAGAACCGGGTCTTTCAATTTTTTTTTAAGAATTTTTGGTTACTAAGACTGATTTATTAATATTTACAAACACTTTTTAAGTTTTAGAACAAAAATGATTTAAAATTAAAAAAAGAAGTTTTTTTTTAAAACAAACTTTTACAATCTATGCCGAGTTTACGACATTTTTAGGCCAGATTTTTAATCAATAATTTGATTTCATTGTTTGAGACTAGTTTTATACAAAAATGTATGTAAACAAATTAAAAAAAAAAACATTTAAAAAAGAATTGAGAATTAGGTTTTTCAGCACATCCAAGATTTTTCTCAAAATTTTTATAAGACAAAAATCTTTTTAACGATGGATCACGTCAAAGCCTTCCATCAAATACCGGTTGCAGACAAAGACATTGCCAAAATGTTGACACGGGCATCTTCATTGACAGGCGGACAAGATGAGTCAGAATTTGTGACATGTGAGCGTATGCAAAATCTTTTGCCGAGGACGGGTTTTTAGTTTTCAAGACCATATTAATAATTCTTACAATCATTTCTTGAGTTCTAAATTACAGAATGAATTTTGAAAACAAAATACTTTAAATTAAAAAAAAAAAGAGAGTTTAGTCATTTTTTTAATATTTTTTGTTTAGATCACTTTTTTTTATTTGAATGTAAACAAACTAAAAAAAATAATTAAACTTGAAAGAAATATATAAGGTTTCTCAGTATTTCTTGCCGAATTTTTATTTTTCAAAACTAAATTAACAATATTTACAAATAATTTTTAAGTTTAGAACAAGTTTTGAGAAAAAAAATTTCAAACCAAGTTTTTATTTTCTACGCTAGATATTTTTTTATTATTTTCAGTCCAGATTTATATGGAAAACAACTTTTTTTTTTGTATGAGACTGGTTTTGTATTTGTATGTGGACAAATTACAAGACATTTATAACAAAACTTGAAAAAAATGGAACCGGTTTTTAAGCCGGATTTTTAGTTTTCAATGCCAAATTCAAAATATTTGCAATTATTATTAATTAAGAATTCTTAAGTTTAAAACAAAATTGAAAATTGATTGGAAACAAAAATTTTGTTTTTATACTGGTTTTTTAATATTTTAAAGCTCAATTTTTATTTAAAAAAAAATTGTTTGTTTGAGACAGGTTCTGTATTTGTATATGAACAAATTAGAAAAGTATTTTTAAGGAATAGAAACTATGTTATATTTGAGTTGTCTTTTTTGTTCTGTAATGTATTGTTTATTTTTATTTTGTATTTGAAGATTCTTTACACTTAGAGGACAATCTTTGTAGTGTTTCTAACGTCATATGAAGTAATGTCAAACATGATAATAGAAATATTTACTGCAGATAACACCAATTTAACGCAGGGGAATTCCGGCCCCAAAATGACGGACCTGTCATTTGATGCCGGAATTCTGGCATTCAAAGCCAGGATTCTAGCTTTGAGTAGTCAGGCTCAGTTTTTAAAGAATAGTGTTTTTTCGTACCCAAACTCCCGTGATCTGAGTCCAAAATACCTTTTTCCTACCTATTCTAAACGAAGGGAAGCTACATCTAGCTTTCGAGGATTGGTGACAGTAGATAGGCTAGAAGAGGTTTGGCGCAAAATCCCAAAAGGTTTACTGGTGACTTTGCGTACCCGAACTCCCTGCCCCGAGATCATCCTATTTCATATTTTTTTTATCTTACTACCTAACTGCTAACAATAACTACTAACCCCGACCTGGTGGTAGGTATAAACCATAATATTATATTAAATTATGAAACCAGAAATCGGAATAATATATATCCTAACTCAATAAGACTGAAAAAATGTCAAAATAGCACAAGTTTATATTGTATAAAATTTTTCAATAAACTGCCTCTGAAAGTGCGCAACTTGCCAGAAGGAGTTTTTGAAAATTCTGTAAAGCGATTTTTGATTGCAAATGCATTTTATAGTTATGAAGAATTTCTAATTTGTGATATTCAAAATTTTAATGTGTAATGTTGTCTCTGAATCTAAAATTTTTAATTTTAGGTTTTAGGTTTTAAATTTTGATTTTCTTTAAAAGTTTTAATTTTTAATTTTTAACGTTTAATTTTTTAGTTGTAGTTTTAGGTTTTAAATTTAAAATTTAAAATTTAAAATTTAAAATTTAAAATTTAAAATTTAAAATTTAAAATTTAAAATTTAAAATTTAAAATTTAAAATTTAAAATTTAAAATTTAAAATTTAAAATTTAAAATTTAAAATTTAAAATTTAAAATTTAAAATTTAAAATTTAAAATTTAAAATTTAAAATTTAAAATTTAAAATTTAAAATTTAAAATTTAAAATTTAAAATTTAAAATTTAAAATTTAAAATTTAAAATTTAAAATTTAAAATTTAAAATTTAAAATTTAAAATTTAAAATTTAAAATTTAAAATTTAAAATTTAAAATTTAAAATTTAAAATTTAAAATTTAAAATTTAAAATTTAAAATTTAAAATTTAAAATTTAAAATTTAAAATTTAAAATTTAAAATTTAAAATTTTAAAAATTTGAGTTTTAGGTTTTAAATTTTGAATTTTTAATATTTAGCTTTTAATTTTGAACTCTTAATTTTTAGTTTGAGATTTTGAAGTTAAGGTTTTGATATATTTTTTTTTAATTTTATACTTTTAGATATTAAAGATGAACTGTTTTATCTTGTTATTTTAATATGTCTTTATAGTTAAATTGCTCAAGTGACTGCCACATTGTTATCTTAATTAAATTATTTATTATATGTATATATACAGGGTGTCCGGAAAATACGTGTACAACGTTTGACGACAGACTCCTGACGTCAAAATAGGTCGATCTAAGCCGACTTAGTTATATCCAAAATTGTCTTGTTTAGCCGGTAGAGGGCGTCAAAAATTTGTAAATATTAAAAAGAAATTACCTGTAACAATAATTTTTTAAGTGACCTTGTTGCTATGGCGTTTAATAATTTGACAATTATTGACAAATTGTCACCAGTCTATGAAATTTACTCAAGTATACGATCAACATTCTTGAATTACAAGTTCATTTTACCATTAAAAATGGAAAATTATACAAACTCTCAGAAAGTTGACATGCTCCTGGTATACGGGTTTTGTCAAGGAAATGGGCGTCAGAGTGTTAGGGTTTACATGGAGAGGTTTCCTAACCGTCGAATACCAAACCACCAAACATTTGCCAATATTGAGCGTCATCTTCGGGAAACGGGCAGTTTTGAGAAAAAGTTTGAAGGCAGGGGTCGTATGCGAACAACTCGAACTGTGGAAACAGAAGAGATGATTCTGGAAAGAGTTGAAGAAGAACCAAGTACCAGTACCCGTCTCTTAGAACGTGAGTTAAATGTTCCTAAAACGATTGTCAATGAGGTTTTAAGAGAACAGTTGTTACATCCTTACCACATACAAAAAGTCCAAGAACTTTTACCGACTGATCCCCTCATGCGGCTTACATTTTGTCAATTTATTAGAAACAAAAGAATCCTTGTTCCAAATTTTTGTAGAAAAATGATGTTTACTGACGAGGCATGCTTTACAAGATCTGGGGTAACCAATCTGCACAACGAACATATTTATTCCGATGAAAATCCACATGCCATTAAAGTTGCACATCATCAGCATCAATTTAAAATTAATATTTGGGCAGGTATTATTGATCACTACCTTATTGGTCTCATTGTTATTCCAGATAGGTTAGATGGAAATATTTATTTAAATTTTTTGCAAGACACATTACCAATTCTTCTGGAGAATTTGCCCCTTTTACTTCGGAGGGAAATGTGGTATATGCATGATGGTGCCCCGCCCCATTTTTCCGTTGCCGTTCGGCAATACTTACATCATCAATATCCCAACCGATGGATTGGAAGAGGCAATGATGCACCAGTAAAATGGCCACCACGTTCTCCTGAGTTAAATATGTGTGACTTCTTTTTGTGGGCGCTATTAAAACAGAAGTTTACAAGAGTCCGGTAAACACACGCGATGATTTATTGCAGCGTATTTTAAATGCAGGCAACCATTTTAATAATCCCGAGACATTAGATAGGGTCCAATATCATTTTTTAAAGAGTGTTAATAAGTGTATTCAGCAAGATGGCGGTCATTTTACACATTTGCTTAAGTAATGTTTTTGTTTTACTTAGTTTCTTACAATAGATACTTTCAACTTTGTTATACTTTTGTTTTTTTTGACGCCCTCTACCGGCTAAACGAGACAATTTTGGATATAACTAAGTCGGCTTAGATCGACCTATTTTGACGTCAGGAGTCTGTCGTCAAACGTTGTACACGTATTTTCCGGACACCCTGTATATATATTTATTTTTTTGTAATGTAATATAGTATTTTTCTGTGACGTATGTAAACACTATACTTTGTGTGACATTAATAAATTTACTTTACTTTACTTTACTTTACTTTACTTTACTTTACTTTACTTTACTTTACTTTACTTTACTTTACTTTACTTTACTTTACTTTACTTTACTTTACTTTACTTTACTTGTACTAAATCTAATTATTACGCACGTAAAATAATCTCTCATTTGCATGTGCGGGCAGGGGCCGTAGATTTGAAACGGGTCATTAAAAGTACGAAAGTACGACTAACGCAAGAGTTACATTGACAA